>JAWNOV010000062.1:24215000-24815000 GCA_035045575.1 Drosophila falleni
TATTAGGCTAATTTTAATGTAACGTTTTTCTTTCAAATCGTGGTTCAGTTAAAGCTTAAAGTTTCTAATTTTTTAAGAATATAATTAAGCTAACTAAATGATTTTATTGTCACTTCTTCAATGCTTTAAGATCAAGCTGAAGCAGAATTTGATATATCTTTAACTTTCATTTTAATATCAAGGAAAATTAACATATGAATCAAGCTAAACCATTATTCAAAATGTTTTAAAGTTCTATAACTAAACTAACATTGCCATTTAAGAAAATAACTTGGCAAGTAATTTGGCCCTAAGAGACGACTGTGTGCAGTTATAGTCTGTGTACTCTTAATAGCCTTCAAGGACAACAATGAAAACAGCAGAAGAGAAGAAGAGCAGATAGATGTATTTACGACTGGATCAGTACATAAAGTGGGAGATTTAACCACTGTACCCATCACTATTGAGGGTGTTGCCTAATCGCTGGCGGATGTCCGTTCAGAAAATTTGCTTTCATTGTTTTGAGTTTGTACGAGAAGCGTTTCTCTTTTGCCTTTTTGGCATTTCAGAGTCCTTTTTATTCGATATATGTTTGTGTGTACATGTGTGTGTGTTGGAGCTTGTGTCTTTCTATGTTTTTGTTGGGCTGCATTCTTGTCGAGTTTGTTGTCAGCATTCCCTTTCAATTTCCACATTCACTCGAACTAACATCCTTCCGCTGACTTGTCGTCAGGACCAATTCAACAATGTCTGCCGCTGGTCAATCGTCAGGCAGTGAATCTAAATGACAAGGACTGCCAGTTCGTTTGTCAATCAATTGTGAATTGTTTATTGAATGTTGTCGTTAGGCTGCACACAACACTACCACCAAGAATCATATTTGTTGTTGTCGTCGTTTGGTTTTGTTTCAATATTGGGCTAGGACTAGGCCAACAGCAGAACCAGGACTACGACTACGACTAGGACTAGGACAGTCGCCATTCGGTTGTTTACACTGGCAATAGTAACGGCAACGCTTTGCTTTTTTTCTCAGGCGTTTTAATGGAAAACTGTGCACTGATCGATTTGTTGATGTTAGCAACGCTTTGTTCCTTTTTACCGCATACTCTTACCGAAGCATATGAGCATTTCATCAGCAAAGATGTGGAGTAATTTTGTAGTAGTCGAAGTCAAAAATTACTCAAAAATTGTTACAGCATGCATTTTGGCACTTATGTCGTCCAATTAATCGTATCAAAGAGTTACAAGACCATTCTTATTTGAAAACTTTAAACTATTTTTGGTTTTTTAGAGCACTGTTTAGGGACTATTTGTTAACTTTCTCATCTAACATCAACTGAGGCAATCGACTCTGTACATTCAATTAAACAATATAGTATAATGAAAATTTAAAATAAAATTATAATATAAAAACTTTGAAATATTCAGTTACAAATTTTATTAAGACATGCTAAACATACATATTATAAATTTTTAATTGATTCAACTTTAATATGTACAGGCAAATTTACAGATTTGTTATACATCAAGGAGCTTTTACATTAGATTATTAATGTAAGAGTATTTAAAGTTATATTGCCTAACCAACGATTGTCCTTTTATTGAATGCCCTGTCGCGCTACTAATACGCAGTGTGGTCGGTCGCCTTAAATAGATAGTCCCAGTGCTCTCATAATCTTGCCCAAATGGATTTTGCTTGAATGAAATAGTGTTGACACACACACACACACATGCAAAATGAAGGCATCCTTAGAAAATGCACGAAATGGCTTTTAAACGAGCGCGACGCCGTGCAGTCTGCCAGACGACATCGTTGTCCCACTCTTAGTCGCTCTCCCTGTCGCTCTCCCTGTCGCTCTTCCTCTCACTGTCTCTCTGTTCCTAGAGTCTCCAAAGCTGCCGTTGGCATGTGATGATTTGTTCGCACATAATGAAACTCATCAGCAGCTAGGAGTTCAGGCTGGTCAAGGGGTTGCCAGGGTGAGTCCAAGAAGGGAGGAGATCAATGCGATTCGCGACGTGGCGTGAATTGGCTTGGCATAAATTCAAGAAAGAAAAGACACTTAATATACGTATGCGACATGCTCTATCTCTCTCCTTCTCCTTCTCTCTATCTCCCTCTCCCTCTCTCTCTCTCTCTCTCTCCCTCTCTCTCTCTCTTTCCCTCTCTTTCTCTTTCTGCAGTAAAAGCATTTTCCAGTTTTCAATTTTTCATGGCTCACTGCCGACTCTTAGTGAGATATACTTAATTTGAAGTGAACTCGAGCCATCAAGAAACTGCTTTTAAAATCAATTTAACGTTTATTTTTCTTGGGTCTTGTGGTTTTCTCCGTTTTTTTAGGTTTCCCTGTTTCTCTTTTCTCTTATTTCACGGCTTTTCTTTTAATGTTTGACTTGGAACTTGGGCACTATTTATGCACATATTTTTCAGTCCTCATGGAGCCACTTTCGCATTCAAAGAGGACAGAGAACAAATAGCCGTGGAATAAAAGACTGAAAAGGTTTTCACAACAACTAATGTTACATAATCTATTAAAATGCTTTTAATGATAATTTAAAAACATTTCTTTTTGATGCAAAGTAATGAGAACAGAGCGATGTCAGTCAAAAGGTAACAAAAATTAAAGCAGAGTGCAAACAGTTTGAGCAAATTCATTAAGGGCACTCAGCAATGCGTTTCTTCCCTTGCTATTTATATGTTAGTTGTGCTACAAATACCGCAACAGTTGTGGCTGCGCCACTAAAAATGAGGGCAATGCATTTTTCCCGAGGGAGAGAATTGGAGGAAAAAGAATGGGAACATAGCAAACTGCCAGGCGCTTGGTTTTGATGTGACGCTGATATTTAAAAGTGGCGTTTGAGCATCAAAGTTATACAGTGATCCGGGCTGTCGTCATCATCATACACACTTGTCATACCCTGTATGAATAGCCATTAAGGGGTCCATTGAGTGCAACAATTACCTCAGTATAAGCTCTATGCACTCAGCTACAAGGCAGCAAGCAGTTAAGCTCACTTGAATCACTGCAAAGTAGCCTCTTTGAAGTGTAGAGAATGTAATGTTTAGGAATTGACTGCAGGGCATCCTATAGCTGAGCACTATTCAACACAGTGGCAAAAACTGCTATACTCTGTGCCCATTGAAACGGGGCAAGACAAGGTATTTTAAATTGCGACAAAAAAAATACAGAGTTTTTTTAAACAACATTTTTTTAACAAAATAATATTAGATACCTTCTGTCAACGGATATAAACCCTTTTGGCAGACGATCGTATAGTAAGCTGCGGACTTATTTTATAATCTATTTTAAGCACCTTAAGCTTTCTTTTTCTTATGCAATAGCTATTGCGAGTGTGCAAATATTTTGTCCGGTATGTTTTTGAACAGATCGTAGGGTATCTTACAGTCGAGCACACTTCATTGCAGTGTTTATACTTGCTTTCTCTGTGTACTTGTGGTAATTGCACAGCATTTTAAGCATGCTGGCAACACTCACTGCTGCTGTTGGAGCTGATGTTGCTGATGTTGCTGATGTTGCTACTGTTGCTGCTGTGGGTGCTGCTACTGCTGCCTTGGAGACTGTTGCTGCTGTTACTTGACACATGTCAGTCAGTCACTCAGTCACTTACTATGTGTGGGTTGGCTTTGGCTTTTGAGCGTGGCCAAGCGAAAGGCTCAGAGCCGGAACGACGCCGGCAATCCGGCTGGCATAAAGTCAACTTTATGTGTATATGTCTGTGTGTGTGTGCGATACATAAAATGCACTTGCTGTTGTTGCTGCTGTTGCTGTTGTTGTTGCTGCTGACAACAGCAATAACATAGCACTTAATGTGTGTATGTGTGTGTGTGTGTGTGTGTGTGTGTGTGTGTATGTCTTTATAGAGTGGTCATTGCTGGCAGTTGAAGCATTACAAGCACATTTCTATTGCATTTTAGATGAAATTATTATTGAAAATATTACGCATACGCCCAGTTGACGCTTTTTTTACCCTAAGTCCATTGAAAATGGGCAAAAAAGGATAGAATGTGTTGGGCAGAATGTATGTAACAGGCAGAAGGGAAGTATGAAAAAGTTTTTTGGTTTTTAACTTAGTTTTCTCCATCCTGACCGAAGTACACTAAATCGGACTACTATATCATAGGCTGTGATAGGACCGATCGGTTAAAAATCCACTTTTAGTATGAAAAAGTTTTTTGTTTTTTGAGATATTTAAGAATATGCATTTAAGTTGGTTTTGTACATTGTGTCCAAATTTGGTTTAATTCGTTTAATTCACTTGTTTATTATTATTATTATTATATAAGATAAATAAAAACTACTAAAGCCGGGTTCTTTGGGGATATTCCTGTTTTTAGGCGTATCAAAGTAAATAGTAAAAGAAACATTTTTTTTAATATACTATTGATACTAATGTTCCTGTGTCGTAGGTGTCAAATGTAAACTACTTAAGCCAACTTCTCTGACGGCATTTCTTCGGTTTTAGGTGTCTCATAGAATATTCAAGGCTTTCTGGCGGTTGTGCTGGATTTTTAGGTGTCGCAGTGAAACTACTTAAACCAGATTGTTAGCTGTTATATGTTTACTTGAGCCAAGATTTTCAAAGGTATTCCTTGTATTGAAAGTGTCGCATAGAATCCAACTAATCCAGGCTCTCCAGCAAAACCGTTAAAATGCTATAACAATTTTTGAGTATCTGTTAAATATTGAACATAATGTAAGTCAAATAAATACAATTGATAAGTATATAATACTAACACCCATATAATTGAAGATATTAAAGGCCGGAAAAGGACTTGCGGCCATGCTGAGTGGCACTTGTGCCCGTTGCATAATAAACATGACATCCCGCTGGACTTCCTTTTTATAGGGTAACCATTCGAAGACCTCGTAGGCAGCCTGGGCTACATTCTGAGAATGCACGGTGACCATATCACCGGCAATGCACCAATAGGATAGGTGCAAAAATGATAAAATCATAAAAATGAAAAATCTGGATGCCACCGGGGGATCATGACGGGCGACAAGAAAACCAAACGTCGAAAACGAAACCATGAGAAAACAGGCAACCATCTGCACTATCATTGGGACATAGAAAACCTCGTTGGTACGATCTACAAGGCTATAATTGGAGTATAAGCAGAGCATATCATTAAAATATTTTATTCATATTGATTCCGAAAAAACTTATTAGTTCAAGATTTAATCAACATTTATTGATTGAAGTGACAGGACAATTTTCAATCTGCAATCAATTCAGTTTCAAACATAAAGGAAAGTCCTTAAAAGTCGAACAAAAATTATCTTTGTTCCAACTTGAGCATCAGATTTAGAAAATCAAATTTGTAAGATACTGAACTGAAAGAAATTTTTTTTTTTTAAATTTGGCAACTGCTTTGATTTAGATATCATTCATATACCTTAACCTGATAGCAGATTGTAATATTTGCAATTATAATAAATCTTATATTTTTTAGTTTATTTAACGCAAATTCAAAATTTAATATTCTAATAGAAAAACATAATGAACTTATCAAATTAATACATACCTGATAATTCTCTGATGAAATTCAACCAATCTGTAAAGTTCCCGACGAAAGAGTTGTTCGTTATTGCGGCTCAACTTGCATAAACCTTGAATTTCCAAGCACAGAATCTTTAGATTACAGCCGAGTTGCGTAAATATTGCAACGGATAATAGATCCATATACACAATACTAGCCAAATTGAAGGTAAGCGCAAAACATTGAAAGATGTAAACAAAAATGTAAGCCAAGGGATGTTTCTCCGGGTCGTGCCAGTTAAAAGGATATTTGGAATGAAAGGGCAACGTAGTATTGGTCCAAAGCGGCAGTGTCAGGAACACAATATTGAACAAGAAAGAGCCAATATTAAAACCTAAACTAAGAGTTGATTCCATCAGAAAGATATAACGTTGTCGAGCACGTATTTCAGTTGCACTTCGATCACATTTCAACTCTTGATGGCACTTATCGATTTCATCGACCATTTCGTCCACGTTATCCGCACAAAAGTAAAGAAAAATCCACTTAAAGATCATGTATATGTTCTAGAACAAATATAGAAAATTTAAAAAATATTTATTAAACTATTATGTTATTTATTTTAAGGAAATCAACAAAATTGAAACTACATTTTTAAATGATATTTAGAGTAAGAACTCAACTTAAATAAAAAAAATTTTCAATTTTTATATAAACCCCAATAGCCCATAGGAGATCTTGACCAAAATTGACAGTTGCCAATCAACAAATTATTTATTTTATTGTAATATAATATCATAGAGCAAGAATTTAAATTATTAACTTAATAAAGTTACATTTATACAAACCCCAATAATCCATAAGAGATCCTGACCCAAATCGATTAAATTATTCAAGGATTCCGGCAGCGCCCATAAAAGTGTAACACAAAAAGCTGTAGAATGAAGTATAATAAAGATATGCCACATACGACAAATGGGCGAACGACGCTCCTCTTTATTTGGAAAGTTCCCTATACATCTAAATTTAAAGATGTTTAAATTAACAATTTATATTGAGTTTTTTTCCTAAAAGTTTATTACTTGAGTTGTAAGCGATTGTAGTAAACTGATGGGTGCTCAGGATGCTTTTGATATTGGAACACCTGCCATAATTCAATGAACTGTTCGCAGATGCGCCTCCAGCTCTTCTTATAGTCACCCATTGAAACTGATTTGAATTTGACTGACCACGTAGTATTTTAACACTTGCATTTATATAGAAGAGTTTACAGGATCCTTGGGCCTTGTTGCCAATCGATAGAGAATTAAATATTTATATTCAATATTTATATATATTATATAAAAACAGGGTTTATTTTTACTTTTCCATTTGATTAACTAGCAGAACTAGAAATACGTTAATAGTTCCTTACTTAATCATTTTCTATAGGATGTTTAATAAGCCCTTTCTTGAGCCCTACATCTGTTGATTACACACAATACCTATTATATTCAGGTTATGTAACTGCAACCAGATCTATTATTAAGCCCTTTAGCCATTAAAAATCGATATAAGAGTATAAGAGTTAAATATTATATTAGATATTACACATCATGACATAAATTGAATCAAATTTTTCCACTAAATTTAATTTTTAGTTTTATGAGATATCGCAACCAAACTTATAGAATATGCATTTAAGTTAGTCTTATACATCCTTACTAAAATTGGTTCAAATCGGTCCACTATATCATATAACTGTCATAGGACGGATCGGGTGAAAATCAAGCCTAAGTATGAAAAACTTTTTTGTTTTATGAGATATTGTAAACAAACTTATAGAATATACATAAAACTTGGCTTTATATATTCTGTCCAAAGTTCGTTCAAATCAGAGCACTATAACATACAGCTGTCATAGGACCGATTGGGCGGAAATTGAGTCTTAGTATGAACAATTTTTTTGTTTTATAATATATCGTAACCAAACTGATTGAATATACATAAAACGTGGTATTTTATATGCTGTCCAAAGTTGGTTCAAATCGGACAACTATATCATATAGCTCTCATAGAACCGATCGGGCGAAAATCAAGTCTTTTATGTTTCATGAGACATCGTAATCAACCTGATAGAATATGAATTTAAGTTAAATAAATTATTTTTAATTTTTTCGACTGTCGAGTATGCTCGACTGTAGCACCAGCCCACTAGTTTTTAATCGGACCATTATATCATATAACTGCCGTAGGAACGATGGGTCAAAAATAAAGTTTTAGAATGAAAATCTTCTAGTTTTCTCGAGATGTTTCAACCAAGCTGATAGAATGTGAGCTGGTATTACCCACTTTATCATATAGCTGCCATAAAAACCATCGATTAACAATCTAATTTTAGTACAGAGTACCTGGGCACTGGGTATCCTACTGTCGAGCGTGCTCGACTAAAGCCGCCTACTTGTTTCTCTTTCTCTTGGTCAACAGAAAATATTCATTTGCATATTTTTAGTAAAGTCAAAGCTACGGCACAGATTTATGGACTGTAACCAAAGCTGTCAATCGCGGCAAGACTGAAGCTGATTGTGCAACATCACAAGTAGCAAGTTGCCGTTGCAAGTTGCCAGTTGATGTTGAGTTATGTGGTATGTGTGTGTGTGCGGCAAACGGAAATTGCATTTCGCTTAGTTTGTGAGTTCAGCTGCAGCAATTAAAGTCAGAGCGACGTACAGTGGTTCTTTTGGGTATTTTAGCACAGATCAGTTAATGGCTTTATAAAAGAAAATTAACCAGTTTTATTTTGAAGACATTTTTGAGCAGGGAAAATTTAAAAGTTTGTAAACAATGAATTTTAACTTTTTTTTCAAATTACTTAGATAAAATCTAAATATTTTGGCATTATTAAAGAATGTAAAATTGAAATTGGTCCAAACTGTCCACTGTGCGACGGTCGTTCGGTCCGTCGGGTTGGCGGGTCTGTCATTAAACTTTACCCATTGCATTAGAAAGTGGAGCTCGGCAGGGTGAGAGAATTCACACATTTTAAAGTATTTTTCGCTGGATGCGAATTAAAGTTTGATCGATATGTGTGCTGCGGTTGGTGCTGGCAATTTGCTGCAAGTGGTGCAAGTGGTGCACGACCAGCCTGCTCTGGCATTAGATTCCATCCGACTGCGGGCTAAAATCATTTCAACGCTGAACGCATAACCAAGTTGCGAGTTGCGAATTGTGAGCTGCAAGTTGCTAGTTGCTAGTTGCAAGTTGAGCTGTTCATTTCAGCTCATTAATTGATTCGTTTGCTTTGTGGCCGCATTTGTTGCTGCTGCCGCCGCTGTTTGTTGACCATGTCCGTATCTGATGGGGCAGCATTGGCCAGCAGCGATGAGGAGGCAATGCCCGTTAGCAGCCATCCGAGCGCCCATCGGGACTACAGTGATTCGCGGTTGGAGCGCGTGGCCAACTACACAACGACCACAATGCGACTGAAGCCCGATAAATGGGCCAAAATGATGGCCAACGATGAGTTCCGGGTGAGTTTCGTGTTATAGCTGTATTCATAGATTAAAACTGACTCTGCAACTCTGCTCCCAGTGCATTGTGCTGGACTGGTTGCATGGAAGAAGTCGTGTATTGGTCATGACACTCAGCTCTGGTAGCGATCTCGTGCCGCGTAGCTGTGTGAGCGACTTGTATTGCAATTACATGTTGCAAGGCAATGTTCAACGTGCCACCGTGGCTGCCACAAGCGATGCCGGTGGCACTGCCGCCGCCTCCATCTCAGCCACAGCAGCCGTCGTGGCAGCGGCAACAACAACGGGTGCACTGCTCGTGGCAATGCCACCAGCTTCCTCGAGCTTCACCACATTGGATGGAGTGCCGCGTGGCAAGTGTGCCTACTTTATACGCCACAATCTGGCCGTGCCACTGACAGCCGACAACTTTCAGAGTTCGGTACTCTATGGTGACTTTCCCGTTCACAGTAAAATCGAAACAATGTCGCTGCTGTTTGATGAAGTGTTGCAGCCACTGTTGGAGCAGGCTCAGGGACATTGGCCAATGCCCGTGCGAAAGGATTTGCAGAGTCGCATTAAGGAAGTCCGGAACGCTCTAACCGAGGTACGTCCAACTTATCACAACACATTAATCCAATCGAGAGAGAAAGAGAGTGAGAGTGAGAGAGAGAGAGAGAGAGTCTCTTGGCTTAATTGGGCAAACTTTTCATGTGTCTATAAGCGGCATTTATATTTTATTGTTATCCCCACAGATTAAGGGCAAGACCAACAATCGCACAATTTTATCGTTATTAGTTTCGCCAACAATCGTCCAGGCAGTCGCCATTCAAGTCGACCAGGGGTAAGTACAAACTCTCAGACATTACTTTTCATCCTCTCCATCCTACCTCGTCGTTATCCAGTCCATTGTCTTAAGGACAATTACTTCATTGCTCTCGGCGTTCACTTTTTGTTTATGTATACGCAAATTGTTGGCAGGTTTTTTAACTTTACACAAAATTTCAAATTTACCCGTATTTTGTATTTTAAATACCAATTACTAAATATTTATCACAACTTTCAGGAAATTCTAAAATGTATAAAAAATTTGATTGGTATTTTTCCTATTTTGGCATATTCTTTTAATTAAATGGCAATAAGACTGATTGCCAAAGCAGAATATCGTTTCTTAGAGAATTATATAAAACTATGCTTAAATAAATAAAAACAAAAGCCAGAGAAATGCCAGTTGATTTTGCAACATCTACAAATATGGAAAACAAATCCTCAAATGTCATAAGTGAAATAAGTCTTCGTTTAGAATGCAATGGTTGGGTGTGTTAGACTAAGATATACTCTGTTTCAAACTCTTAAATCTGATTTTGCAACTTAAAACTATTACTTAAGTGTGTGGTCTCAGATCTTAATTCGAGTGAGTTTGATTTGCAGACAAGGAATTAAATTACAAATATTTGAATAAATATATATACTTAATAAATTGTTACACACTTATCCTAAAACTACCAAAATATATTTATTTGCATACATATAATTATGTATGTATTGTAAGACTAAAAATATGACACAAGACTGTCAAAGTAACAGCCTTTTCAAATTAATAGGTTTTAAGACACTTGCATAAAACTGTAACACCCTTTATTTTATACAGGGTATTCAACAAGAACAAATTAAGGAAGAGACTGAATAAAGGAGATTGAAGAAAAAGTCATATACAAATGTCTTAAGAAATAGGTCGAAAAATGCACAGAAAAAAATTCTCTATTAAAAATAAAGAGAAGAGAATTTTTTTCTCTCTTTTCTAAATAAAGAGAAATTTTTTCTCTCTTTTCAAAATAAAGAGAAGAGAATTTTTTTCTCTCTTTTAAAAATAAAGTTGGGTTGCGCTTAATAAACTTCAATAGGTTGAAAGGAACGAATACAATTGTAATTATTATTGAATACCGATAGGAACCTTAGACCAGCGATGGATCCAAAGTTTCGCAATCTGCTCGAGGAGATGTTCATTAATTGGACAACCCAAATGCATGATATTGTTATGGAGCGATCCGAGTCCATCGGTCTGACCGGCAGTCCAGTTGCAGCTACAACGTCGATGTTGTCCTCGAAGCATCTAAATCTGGTGTCGTTGCCACCTCAAGAGATTGCATTCTGGACGAATCGCAAGCTGAATCTGCAGAACATATATGAGCAGTTGCGGGAGCCAATGCACAAAACGTTGGCTCACATTCTGGAGAGGATTGAGTCAGTATATTATGAGCCCTATGCTAAGGCCTTTCGTCAGCTGCTGACCGCTTGGCTGGAGGCAAAGGATGTCTCGCTATGGCTGCAACCTCTGTTGCGTCAAACGTCTGCCTTCAACTCGGTGCAGTTCAGCAATGGACAGGAGTTGATTGTTCCCATGGTGCATGTTCTCCATCTGATTTGGACCAATGCTCGATTTTATCGAAGCAGCCAGAGGATGAGTGTCTTGTTGCGTTGCATTTGCAACATGCTGGTGCATCGAGCCGCCGAGGACTTGGAATTCCCAATGCTCTTTCAAGGCGATGCCGACGAGGGTCTGCAAAGGATCAATAAAACTGGAGAAGTTCTTGAGTTCTTCAAGTAAGCATGCCAATCCCTATGAAAGAAAACTATCCTGCAACTATTTGGCTTCACAGACAACGTACACTCGAATACAAGGAACGCTATGCAAGCAGCCAAGTCCTGTTACCGGCTTTGCCCGGGTCAACAACTGCTTCTGCAGCTGCTTCCCCCACTCCTGACGACCTGCAGCAGCTGTGGCGCTTCTCAAACGAACAGGTGTTTGGCCAAACACTTGATGGCTTCCTCTTGCAACTCTCAGACCTGCGTCATGTCTTCGAGGCGGCAGTTCAATTTCAGCAGCTGGAGAAGCTCGAAATTGGCGGAATTTGTGGTAAATTGCTCACCGAGCGTATCAGACAGGTAATTGAAAATTCACATTAAGAGGGCAAAGTTCGTTGACAGTTCAGTCGGTATTAAAATGTCACAATGTTTATCTAACCGTCTATTTTTTATTAAAAAAAAATAGCTAAATGGCTTTGAAATAAATTAAATAAAGCTTTCTGTGATCTTTATAAATTTTCAGATCAGCTTATACCTTATAATATATTCAATAAATGGTGAAACAGTGTATAACAATATTTTTATGTTTATAAATTTAATTTAAAATTTATTTAATTTATTTATTTTCTTCACAGATCTTCAATGAGTTCAAGGTGCTCTTTGAGCAATGGACAGATGTGGACATAGATCTTACGGCGCCAGCGGCCCACAAATGGAAATGCTTCAAACGAGAACAAGTCATCTTCTTTGGTCGCATGCAACTCTTGGAGCAGAAGCTGGCAACCGTACTTTTACAGGCCTTTGAGCAGTGTCACAGCTGGATGCATCTCCACAAGCTGACACTCATGTTTGGCTGTCTACTGCAGAGGAAGGTTGTCCAGGTGGAGCTAGTGCGTCTACTTCCACAAATGCTGAGCATCTACCAAGAGGAGCTGCAACAGCTGGAGGGGAGTGTGGCAGATGTGCTCCTGGACTTTCAGATATATGGACTGGCGGCTTTGCCCTTGGCCGGAAATTTTCCGCCCATTGCAGGAGCTATGATGTGGTTGGAGCAACATTTGCACCGCTGCATTGAGCTCGGATCAAAGGAACTCACACAGCTCATACAGACATTGTGGGTAGTTCTACATGCAACACAAGTCACAATTTTAGGATTTGTTTTTCTAGATTGAGGCAGAAATCGGAGCTCATAACGCTGCCTGTTCAATGGGATGCCGTGTGCTGTCGTCGCAATATTCTGACCACCAAAATGTGCAATCTACAGCTTAAAATCTGGCACAATTGGCAGCGGGACATTCAAAGACTCATTGCTCAAGGATTGGCTGAGCCCGTACTGACTCAACCCGCAGCTGGTCAGGAACTGCAACCGAATTTCGCCCAAGCTTTGTTCACGCTGCTCAAGGAAACGAAATATCTGCTGGCTCTACAGGCTTCTGGCAGCCTCTCATCCCAGCTCTTTCAAATGCCCGACGAGCTGCTCTCGTTGTATGTCCAGAAAGATGCCTATTGGCAGCGTCGCATACGTCTCATCAAAATTGATGAGTTCTACAACGGCATTCGGTCAGGTCAATGTGCTCAGGCTGAACTCCAGCTCATTTCCGGCGAGCTGGCGACAATTGATGCCCAAGTGGCGACTGCTTGTGCCCAGTTGACCTGGTCCAGCTATGGTGAGTGAACTAGTATTTAGAAATTTTCCCATACTAATGTGAGTGAAACCAGAAACTGTAATCGTTGTAAATGTTATTGCAATTATAACAATATAATGATTATTTTTAATTTTTTTTGCTTGACTTACAATATTAAGCTTTACAACTCGAAAATTTATCATATTTTTTAGCAAAAAAATAGTACTTAATTTCCTGATTAGTAATTTTTCTTTGAAAATCAAAAATAAAAATCTAGCTATAATTTTTAGAGGGACTGAGAGCGGCGCCTGGGAGAGGGACTGGGAGCGGGGCCTGGGAAAGGGACTGAGAGCGGGACCTGGGAGCGGGGCCTGGATGAGGAACTGGGAGAGGGACTGGGAGCGGGACCTGGGAGAGGGACTGGAAGCGGGGCCTGGGAGAGGGACCTGGGAGAGGGACTGGGAGCTGGGCCTGTAAGGGAGGAGTAATATTAAAAGGCGGCGGGGACTGGGAGAGGGACTGGGAGCGGGGCCTGGGAGAGGGACTGGAAGGAGTAATATTAATAGAAGTATTTATAGTAGCAGTAGTAGAGAGGGTAAAAAAAAACAAAGAGAAACTGAGGAAGAAGTACGAGTTCGAATATTTAAGTTATTTAAATTAATTAAGTTAACTAAATTATTTTTAGTTTTTTCCATTATAAGTTTTTTCCATAGTAAGTACGGGGTCTCCGACTGTCGTGTATGCTCGACTGTAGCACCGGCCGACTAGTTATAGCTTGAATCTGATCAAAGGCATTCATTTATTTTCATTTATTTATTATATTGAAAAATGTATATTATTTCTTTACAAATCAAAAATGAATCATATTTTTGAGCAAAAAAATAAATTAACACTCAATAAATTATAGTAATCTCAAATTTTTATTACATTGAAAAAAGTAGTTTATTTCTAAATTTTTAGCATGTTATTATTAAGTATTTTAGATCGTTCCTGACAAGATTGGTATCAAAACTCTTATTTGGACCAGGACTTTAAAATTTTTAAAGAATCAAAAGATCAATTATGCTTCAAAAATAATTTTTGTTCATGCAAGCAATAAAAGCACAAAGTTATATAACTCAAAAAGCGGGCAGTAGGAAATGATTTTAGAGCTATGATTTCTTGTGAAAACATCTTAGAATTGACCATAGATTATGTATTTGGGTTGACATTTCTAATGAAAAAACTTAATTCACATTGGGTACATATCTCTCCTTTCATTTCTCCACTCTTCCCCTCTTTATCCCTAGATGAGCCGCTCATTGAGAGCATCTACGAATTGACCGTAGATTATGTATTAGGGTTGACATTTCTAATGAACAAATTGAATTCTCAATGGGTACATATCTCTCCCTCCATTTATATACTCTTCCTCTCTCTATCCCTAGATGAGCCGCTCATTGAGAGCATCTACGAGCAGGCACGCGGTTTGTTTGGCCGCCTTCGGCAATCACACGGCAATCTGGAGACCATATTGGCCAGCATGCATCGTTGGAGCCGAGAGCCACTACATCAGCGTAGTCTCTACGGCCGTAATCTGTTGGATCTGCGGCATCAGCAGGACCGGGTCCGTCTCCGTCTGTTGCAATGCGATGAGACGCGAATGCTGCTAAATCGTTTGTTGATTGCCAATTTTTGTTTATTCTTCAACTACGAGACACAGCAATTTCAATTGTATTCCCGTGACCTCAGTGTGCAGGAGGTAAGTGTTTTGCCTGCCTCAGTTACTTATTATTATTACTATTATTATTGTGCTAATTGTTTAACATTCACTTGAAAGTTTGTGCGCGAATTTCCGGATGAGCAGCGACGTCAGTTTAACAAGTATTTGGCCAACGTTGATGAGTTGATTTACCGTGAAGTGCGACTGGCAATGAGGATCAGGTTCAGGCTTGAACAATAGAACAATAGTTAAACAGCACACACCAAACCACACAGTTTTACTTCCATTTTTAATTTAATCATCACGTACACTCACCCCTCTATACCCTGTGCTAATTTCAAATTGGAGAAAATAATATTGTGGCTTTATGACATTTTATGTAATAGGCATTTCAAATCTAATTCTATATAGTTCGTTTGTCTATTTTTCACGCCAACTTTAAATATGTAGGTTTGAGCTTAATAGTAAATATCTCTATATATTGATGTGATAATGATCTCTAAATAAGAAATATTTGTTATAAAAAATAGTAATAAGTTATAATTTTGTTGAAATTTGTAATATTTGTAAATTTGTGGATCCTACAAGTTAAATCTAGGATATTTTGGCTACACCGAAATTTGATACTGTAGATTTTAAAAGGAAGCACAGGGTATTCGACAGTTGAGCACAGCCGACTTAAGCATTCATTTTTTGACATTGTGGAGAGCTTGAAAAGCGCATTACTTACAGCTTACTCCGCTGATCCACCTGAACCACCTGAACCTCCCGACAGCAACAAAAGCCACAGCAACACCAGCAATAACGAGTTCATTACATTTTGGCACGCTGGCAGCTCCTTTCATGTCCCATCAAAACTAATCAAGTAAATGAACACGAATTTATAACTCACCCGCAACCACAAGACTGTCAGCCAACACCACCAACACCAACACCACCACCACCACCACCAACACCTACAGCAATACCAAAAGCAGCAACCGCAGTAAAGACATACAATAAGCGCAACAACAACCGCAACAACACCAGCTACAACAACAACAACAACTAGTTGCTGCAGGCAGCGCATTCATGCGTCAATTGCATGTTTCACTTAACGGCACTTTGTGATTGCATGCAGAGTCGTCAGCAACAGCAACAGCAGCAACAACGAAATAAGCACAAAACAAACTCTGCACTAAATTTAATTTTCACATTACTCATACGCCGTGTAATTCAGTTTAGAGTATTTGCACAAGGAAATGACAGCAACAACAACGACGGCAACTTCAGACAAGGCCTTGCCAGGCATGGCGATGTTGCTGCTACAACAAAACACAGCAACAATAACAACAACAGCGACAACAATACCAGCAGCAACAACAACAACAACAACCGAAGGAACAGGAACAACAAACGATGCACCGCTATTCGAAGTGAAATTGGAGTTGACGGAAACGGAAATACGTTTTTCACCTGCCTTTGATGCAAGTGTTGAAAATAATTTTCAACAAATTGTCGAGCAGCTGTTGCTGGATATAAAACAGACATGCGACTGCATGCCAAGACTTGTGTCTGAGAATGCGCACTCCGACGACGAGGATGATGATGAAGAAGAGAAGGAGAAGGCGGTAAAAGATAAGGAGTTTAAGTTGAATCCAGTTCCAGCGCAAACCATCAACATGTTGGCCATGGCCAAGGCAAAGGCAACTGCCAGCAGCAGCCCTCTTGGCAACACAAAAGGTAAAAGTACGAGTATTTACTACTGCATGCCTTGCATTACCAACTACACCTTTTCTCCTTTTCTCCTCTTCAGTTGATGACTTGGAAATGTTGCGCGCCGCAATATGTGACGCTTTGGCGAACACGGTGCAGGCGGCGTTGAATTATGCTGCTAAATTCCACGCCTATAAGTTCCTTTGGAGTCAACAGAGCGCCGAAGTCCTTGCGTCCTGCATGCAAACGGCCCGCGAACAGACGACCCACATCAGCGCCAGTGGCTATGCCATCATGGAGACTTTCAAAAAGGAGGTAAGCCCAACAAAAAAATATTTTAAAAAAAAATGTGTTTGCTAAAGCAAAGACTTAATACCCTGTATTTAGTTTTAAATTATATGTTCTAATAGTAACTACATTACAAATAATTGACAATGGATGTTTCTGTGAATATACAATCTGTGAGTTTTGTTGAGTTATCCCAAAAATCGACAAACTGTTTCATATTAAATCTACAATTTAAAGAAATCTTTCCTTAGACATTTAAGGGATATATATATATAAAATAGTAACATGATATAGTAGTCTTCATGATGAACTTTTGTATAAAACAATACCAAATATACAACCTGAGCGTTTCGTTAAAGCATCTCAGGAAACAACCAAAAATGTGTAAGGTAAATCTTGATTTTAGAATTATAATTTCTATGACAGCTGCCCAAATGATCCGTTAAGTTTTTAACCACATATAGTAAGGACACATAAGATTAATTTATTTTTAATAACAAAGTTTTTCACACTAAGCACACAGAAAAATTTATAATATCTATGAAAACTAAATGATAAAGAAGACCGATGATAAATAAATTGCATAAGTATGTAACATATGCAACAATACCAAACTCTTGTATAAAATGTGGGAGTTTCACCATTTCTGAACAAAGTTACGAGCTCAATATCTTTAGCAAGAGCATAAAAATACATATGGTATATATATGTTTAATATATACAGCAACAAGCTGCAACAAAAAGCAGCAGCTTGAATTAAAGCGCCTACGCACGCAGACACATCTAGACAGTCGGACAGTCAGACAGTCGGACAGTCAGACAGTCGGACAGTTGGACAGTCAAACAGCAATCGGACAGCCAGAAGTGACCGAGTGGCTCGACGGGTCACTCAATTGGCAACCACACAATTTACGTTGTGTAACCCCTGAGACCAATAACGCTTGATAAATGTCGACCATTTAGGGTCAAATGTGTGGCCGAATCGGCCATGGTGCCATGGGGCCATCGGCCAGCTTTCACTTTGACTCTGGATTTGGGTCTGGACAAAATCTGGATAGAGTCTCGACAAATGCTAAACCACATGGCATCTTCGACTTGTGCCAACTTGCAGAAGCCGAATCGCTGGCGTATGCGTAATATTCTCTTTAAACAATTATCAAGCACCCCAAAAGTATGCAATAAATAAGATAATACACAATGATAAACAACAACAAATCATGGTCAGAAATCTGCACCATAATAAAATTCAAGAAAACGAAGAAAAAACCGTATCTCAATTTTCACATAACGAAATTTGAATATCCTGCACTATGTCGGGAACTTCAATCAGTTTTTTGTGAACACAAAATGCAATTTGAGTCTGTTCTTTTGCAAAGTAAATTTCATTTTGAACAGAATATTTTTCTCATATAATTGAAAGCATATTAATTGCTTCTTGTTTGCAATTTGAGATAGAAATTGCAGTTTTCCCAGCCTGCAATTTTTTATCTTCGGCTTTTTGTATATTAAATTGGAATTTAATATCGGTTTTGTGTGATTTTAAGTACATTCTGAACTGTAGATTTTAGACAATTGTTTAAAGTTTTTAGAAATTGCTTGAATGTAAAATAAATGTACATTTACCTTTATTATTTTTAATTTGGCCAACAGGCATTTAGCGTGTGTTATACCCCTTTGGGCAAGGGCAAAGGGCAAATCACAGAACGGCATTTTATTTATGAGCGGTCATTGAGAGAATCCTCTGGGCGCAGCTGGTGCGCTTAATAAACGCCTTGAATAGAAATAAATGCTCAACAACGCATACACACACACACACACACACACACACACACACACACACACACACACACACACACACACACACACACACACACACACACACACACACACACACACACACACACACACATACACACACACACACACACACAAGTACCCAGTTAAATTAGCAAATAAATTTGGTTAGAGTAGGAGTCAAATGAAGTTGTCAACAACATCTCGTCCACAGATTGAGCGATACAACGAATTGCACGATGTCATCGAGCAGTTTGAGGATCGTCAATGCATCAACGGTTGGTTGGCTTTGGATGTGAAGCCCTTGAAGCATGGACTACTTAATTTGGTATGCAAATGGTCGCACCTCTTTAAGCAATGGCTCTTACGTTATGTGCAGCAAACGCTTAAGGTAAGCAAGTGCCAAGCCAAAAAAAAATTTAATAATAATAATATTATATATTAAAAAAATGTTAACACGTTGCAACACGTGGCAGGAGCTGAACACATTCATTGCGCGCAGCCAGGAGACATTGCAGCTGTTCATAGCACGCCAGGACTTTGCAGCGTTGCTTCGTGTTCTTTCCGTCATGGCAGAGATTCGACAACGGGAGCCGTATGCGGACAATGTCTTCAAGCCGCTGAAGGACATTATGGCGCTGCTAAAGACCTACAATGTGGAATTTGAGGGGCAGCTGCTGCGCAACATTGAGCAGCTCCCACTGCACTGGCAACAACTGAAGCAGCAGGCGCTCGCCAAACAGGAGGCACTCCAGGACACGCGCTTCTATCAACAGCAGCGCGTAACGGCACTCATTGGCCTGCATACGTGCCACGTGAAATACTATGCGAAACAGTTTCAGAAAATGCCAGTGAGTGAGACCACCACATCCACATCCCCATTCCCAGCCCCATACCCCTCATCAGGGGTGTAGCCAGCCAAATTCGATTTTTACACCCTGGGAGAGGGACCTGGGAGAGGGACTGGGAGAGGGACTGGGAGCGGGGCTTAGGAGAGGGACTGGGAGAGGGACTTGGAGAGGGACCTGGGAGAGGGACTGGGAGCGGGGCCTAGGAGAGGGACTGGGAGAGGGACTAGGAGAGGGACTGGGAGAGGGACCGGGAGAGAGACTGGGAGCGGGGCTTGGGAGCGGGGCCTAAGAGAGGGACTGGGAGACGGAGAGGGACTGGGAGACGGAGAGGGACCGGGAAAGAGACTGGGAGCGGGCCTTGAGAGAGGAACTGGGAGCGGGGCCTAGGAGAGGGACTGGGAGAGACACTGGGAGCGGGGCCTGGGAGAGGGACTGGGAGGAGTAATATTAATAGTAGTATTTATATAATATAAATTGGAGTATATGTCAAAATAGGATTATTCCTTGACAAGTGTACTTTTTCCGTAAGATCTCTCAGCTCTCTCCTTACCTCAAACAGACTCGAATCACTCGCAATTCGCATTAATTGAATCAAACTGTCGCATTTTTAACGCGCATTAAATCTTTATGAGTAACAGAGAGACTAAGAGACTAAGAAAGAGAGAGAAAGAGAGTGAGAGCAAAGACATAAACGCAAACGACAACGACAGGATAATATCGACTCGTTGGTTCAAATCTGAGCACTATAACATTTAGCTCTCATAGAACCGATCGGGCGAAAATCAAGTCTTAGTAGGAAAATCTTTTATGTTTCATGAGACGTAATCAACCTGATAGCTGACTTGTAGAGGCGGCAATGTCTCCTCGTAATCCCCTTGGCTACGCCTTTGCTTATTCACAGCTCTAGCGCATTTCTTCTTTCCTTGCAGTTTTTTCGGGTGCCCTGTCCACAGGTCTACGATGCCTGTGACGAGGTGTACGTGCAACTACATCGTTTTGGCAACCAACAGCGCCGATATGCCCGCTGGGCACGGCTTTTAGACATTCCGGAGCCCGACACGGCCAAACTGCAGCATTGCCGGACTGAACTGAAACGTGTAAAGGTGAAACAGACTCTCTGTGTGGTTGGTTTGATGGCATATGCCAATATGACAGAGCTTTTGCTTTGTGTTTTTGCAGCAATTGTGGGACTTTGTGTGCGTCATCGAATCCTGCATTGTTGACTGGCATACGACACCTTGGCTCCGCATCGACACCGACGACATGGAGCACGAGTGTAAGAAATTCACGCGGGATTTGCGTACGCTAGACAAATGCATCAGAGACTGGGCCCCCTATGTTTACATTGTCAGCGTACTCCGTGAACTGGTTGCCTCCCTACGCGCTGTTACCGAACTTCAAAATCCGGCAATTACCGAACGACATTGGTTGGAACTTATGCAGCTGTCAAAGGTAAGCAACACGACCAGTTGCAGCAAATGATGTGTGCCCATGGATAACAGACACATTTCCCATTCCCTTCATCATCATCATCATCTTCATGGCCATATTTAGGCCATGTGGCATTCTGATAATGATTGCTTTGTAGACCTTACAATTTCGCTTGTTTGCCAATTGCATTAAATGATCCGGTTTACTGTTTACTAATGATACTTTTTGAACAAAACTCGACAGGGTTAAACCACGTAGGAGTAAAAAAAGCTATTCCAGTAATCATAAAAAATGTGATGAATAGTTATCTATTATAATAGAAACTTCTACCTTATGTAAATAGCTTCTTTAAATGTCTTTATATCCATTAGATTTTCTGTTCATACGTTCTTCGTTATATCATTTTTCCTTATATGCTAAGTCCTTTATCTGGTTAATTATACAACATCCATTCATCTCCCATTGAATTGACAATTTTTTCAATCAAATACATCTTTATCTGACATGTAAACAGAGTGTCTATTCGTATTTAATACATGTTTTGTTTGGGACACATTAAAAATTGATATTTTCATTAAATTTGCTCCTATTTTTGAATATTAATAATAATAATACAACAATGATACATCAATAATTGAAATATCTATATTTGGGAAATATCTTATTCTGCTTCTCCTTTCTTTGTTTATTTACAGCTAATTGGACAGTATAAAGTGGAAGAACTTGTAAGTTTAAATTACACCATTAAATAGTTGAAACTTATATTACAACACACACACACATAGAGAAAAATCTGTAGCTGACACTGAGAGAAAAGGTCAAGTGAGAACAAGTTGAACATTTAATTCATGCGCCCAAGAAACAAATATCAAATCAGATTTTTAAAAAAATGCTAAAATTAATTAAATTCCGTTCAACCTTTTTTATACAACCTAACACCAAAACTCTGAAATATTTTGGCATAATTTTCAATGTAGCTTATGGTAACTTTCTTAAAATCTATTCAACCTAATTCCATATTGATGATAAGTAGTGCAAAGTTGTTAAAACAAAGTTTCAGAGAGTATACAATTTCTCTGTGTTTATTAATTAATTTAATTTGATAAGGAGTTAAGCAATACAAATAGAAAACAAGCAGACAAACTGACAGATGTTCTTGTCAATTAATATTGCAAATTGGCTTCTCAGCTTTCGTTCAAAAGCAACACATCGACAACTCTGGAGCAATTGTTGAGCCTGCAGCTGCAACAGCATGAGGAGGACATTAAGAACACCGTGGATCGCGCCATTAAAGAGATGACTGTGACAAAGGTGCTGGATGACATTAAAGCGACATGGTCACATTTGGAATTTGAATTGGAACCGCATCAAAGTCGCCCAAATGTGCGGTTACTCAAAGTCTCTGAGGAATTAATTGAAACACTCGACGATAACCAAATGCAACTGCAAAATATTTCAACCTCAAAGCATATTGAATACCTGCTGGATAAGTTGTCCCACTGGCAGCGTGTGCTCAGTGGCATCGATACCTTAATCATTAACTGGTTCGAGGTGCAACGCAAATGGATTTATCTAGAGTGCATTTTTATTGGCTCCACGGACATACGTTCCCAGTTGCCCGAAGATGCCGCCAATTTTGAGAGCATCGACAAGGACTTCACTAATTTACTGGCAAGGGTTACGCAAGTGAGGATTGTGATGGAGGTGGTGTTGCAGCATGAGGATGTACACTCCCAGTTACTGGAGCTGCAACAACGTCTGGCCATTTGTGAGAAGGCATTGAATGATTACTTGGAGACAAAACGTTTGGCCTTTCCCCGCTTCTATTTCATCTCGGCTGCTGATCTTCTCGACATTCTCTCCAATGGCAACAATCCTCAGGTAATTGACCGGCATCTCATCAAACTGTTTGATTCCATATTGAGGCTGCAGTACGAGACGAATACCACACATGCTCTGGGCATGCACTCCAAGGAGAATGATGAGTATGTGGCCTTTGTGGCCAACCAAGATCAGGAGCAGCAAAACTTCATCGATTGCAGTGGTCGTGTGGAGCTCTGGCTTCGTGCTGTTATCCAACAAATGCGCAACACACTCCACGAACTCTTCCGACGGGCTCTCTCCGTCTATGGTGAGAAACCCCGGGATCTTTGGCTCTACGATTGGCCAGCCCAGGTTGCTCTCTGTTGCAGTCAGATTCACTGGACCACGGATGTGAATCGCACGTTCGCCTCCATGGAGGAGGGGTACGAGGGCGCCATGAAGGAGCTCCACAAGCGCCAGATAGCCCAACTCAATGCCTTAATTAATCTGCTGCTTGGTGAACTCTCTCCTGGAGATCGACAGAAAATCATGACCATCTGCACCATCGATGTCCATTCTCGTGATGTCATTGGCAAAGTTATCACAACGAAGGTGGACAACTCCTTGGCCTTTCAGTGGCAAAGTCAGCTGCGACATCGCTGGGACGATGATCAGTCTGGTAGCTCCAGTGGCTGTGGCACTGCTACACTCAGTGGAGGAGGCGGTGAAGAGGATTGCTTTGCCAATATCTGCGATGCTGAGTTCCGTTATGCTTATGAGTATCTAGGTAACACTTCCAGGTTGGTCATCACACCCCTCACGGATCGTTGCTACATTACACTAACCCAGGTGAGAATTATATAGCCTATGATAATGCTTGAAAGAAAAGCGGACAAAGGGACAGCAGGAAAATCAAGTAAAATCTAAAAAAACTAGTAAACTCCCAGGCCCCGCTCTCAGTCCCTCTCCCAGTCCCTCTCCCAGGCCCCGCTCCCAGTTCCTCTCCCAAATTTTGAAACAAACTTGATCTGCCTGCAGTATAGAGGAACCTACATACCAAGTTTGGTGTCTCTAGATGTTCATACAGACAGACAGACAGACAGACAAACGGACAGACAGACATTGCTATATCGACTCGGCTATTGATGCTGATCAAGAATATATATATATATTATAGGGTCTGCCACGCCTCCTTCTGCCTGTTACGCACATAGTCGGTAAAACAAACTCAATAGACCCCTGTACTTTTTTTAAGTACAGGGTCTAAAAATTGTGAAGGAAATAGAAAATATAATTCCTTTTTTTACAGAACCTTAAAACCTTTCTTATTTTTATGATTGCAACTGAATATGAGAATTATATTATGATTTCAAATAACAATATAGATTTAATAATTATTTCCCAATTTACAAAAATAAAATTTGATTATTTTTAATTTAAAAAATAATTTTTTTGATTGATTCAGATAATAAGTAATTTAATAAAAAAAATTGTTTCTCTACACTCAAATTACAGGAACTATTTTATAAATACACTGACAAAACAAAATGTTATGTAAATATTATGATAGCCTGAGCAAACATTGACTGAATGATAGTCAGGTATATTACGTGGCAATTAGTGGAAAGCTGGGCGAAACTTTAATTTGCGGACATTTGGTGTTGATTTTATGGCAATTTGGCTTGTACTTAAATTAAACAACTCGTTAGTGTAAAATAAATGTCGTTTGCAATTTGCATACTCGCGCATCACGTGCACTCTCTCTTATTCCCTTTTTCCCACTCTCTCTCTCTCTCTTTCTGTCCCTCTCTCTCTTTCTGTCTCTCTCTCTCTCCCCGACAGTCGCTGCATCTGGTGATGGGTGGTGCACCTGCTGGACCGGCGGGAACGGGGAAAACGGAGACGACGAAGGACCTGGGCCGAGCGTTGGGCGTAATGGTTTATGTCTTCAACTGTTCGGAGCAAATGGACTACAAATCTTGCGGCAACATTTACAAAGGCCTGGCCCAGACCGGCGCATGGGGATGCTTTGACGAGTTCAATCGCATCTGCGTGGAGGTCCTGTCCGTGGTGGCAGTCCAGGTGAAGACCATACAGGAGGCGATAAAGGTGTGACCGCAATGTCGGCGAGGAAGAGCTGAATCAAGAGAAGCGTTTGCAAATTGATTTTACCTTCTTTCACTTCTTTACCATGCTGCACATTGATTACATTTCTCTTGCCACGCTGTTGATGCTGCAACATGGCTTGCCTCGATGCTGTTGCTGTTGCCGCTGCTGCTGTTTACAGATGCATAAAACCCAATTTATCTTTATGGGCGAGCGCATCTCACTGGAGCCGTCGGTTGGCATTTTTATCACCATGAATCCGGGCTATGCCGGTCGCACGGAGCTGCCGGAAAACCTGAAAACATTGTTTCGACCGTGCGCCATGATTGTGCCGGACTTTGCTTTGATTTGTGAGATTATGTTAATGGCCGAGGGATTCCAGGATGCTCGTCTGCTGGCACGCAAATTTATCACACTCTACACTCTGTGCAAGGAGCTACTGTCCAAGCAGGATCATTACGATTGGGGTCTCCGGGCCATAAAGTCCGTTCTTGTGGTGGCTGGTACCTTGAAACGCGATGACCACAGCAGGCCTGAGGATCAGGTGTTAATGCGCGCTCTGCGTGACTTTAACATACCCAAGATTGTTACAGAGGATGTGCCCATATTTATGGGCCTGATAGGCGACCTATTTCCCGCTTTGGATGTGCCACGTAAGCGTGTTTTTGAGTTCGAGAAAACCATTCGCCGTGCGGTGAATGAAATTAAGCTACAACCCGAGGAGGGATTCCTTATGAAGGTCGTGCAGCTCCAGGAGCTCCTCGATGTTCGGCATTCCGTATTTATTGTTGGAGATGCGGGCACGGGTAAAACAAAGATCTGGCAAACACTGCGAGAAACTTATCGCATACAGAAACTAAAGCCAGTTTGTCATGTGCTCAACCCAAAGGCTCTATCCAATGATGAGCTCTTTGGCATTGTAAATCCTACGACACGTGAGTGGAAGGATGGACTCTTCTCCTCTATAATGCGAGAACAGGCCAATATGCCGCCGGGAAATCCCAAGTGGATTGTACTCGACGGTGATATTGATCCCATGTGGATTGAAAGTCTCAACACCTTGATGGATGACAATAAGATCTTGACATTGGCCAGCAACGAACGCATCTCGTTGAAGCGTGAAATGCGTCTGCTCTTTGAGGTGGGACACCTCAAGGCAGCGACCCCTGCAACCGTCTCCCGAGCTGGCATATTATATATCAATCCACAGGATCTGGGCTGGTCCCCGTGTGTATAAAATTCAAATTAATTAATTTTCTTTATACACTTAACATTGGTTATATAAACTTAGATTGAGTTTTAGATCATCTTAGAGTCTGTATTTCTTTGACATGATTTTTAAAGTTCTTGCAATTTAACTTTTTACTAACATATTTCATAAAAATTAAATTTTAAATTTTTCTAAAAACAAATGAAATGCTTCTATTCCATGGGTATTCTTACTATATCAAGAATTATCATATTGATAATATCTATTACTATTTCAGTTTGAGTTATATTTAATTTAGGTTTCCATTTTTTAAATGTATGAAATGTATGTTTAAATATGTTAATGTACAATAATTTAATTTTTACTTTAACTTCTTATTTAATATCTTCATCAATTTTTTTTCAAACGAACATTTTAATCGATTTTATAAATAAGTTAATAAGATAAATATCATTCAAATTTAGACTTACAGCTTTTACTCGAAAAATAAAATTCATTTCTTTCTTCAGTATTATTAATATATGATTTACGTTTATAATTCGCATGCTTATTAGTTCTTAAGTTCTAAACAAGTCTAGACTTTCTTATACTTATGTATTATTTAACTATAAGAGCTTTTTTTCTTGAAAAATAAATAAATCAATTAAGTACTTTCTCCGCATAGCTATGTCTCGTCCTGGTTGGAGTCCCGTGTGAACATGATCGAGCGGGGAATACTGACGACCCTCTTTGAAAAGTATTTTCCCAGCTTGATGCAGAAGCAGCGCGATTTTCGTCGCATTACACCCATCACAGATATGGCCATGATACAAATGACATGTCACCTGCTCGAGTGTCTTCTGGACTCTGACCAAATGTCCGAGGATGGGACAGGTGCTCGAGGGGGAGGTGCTGCCGTCAGTGGACACAGTCTGCATCATGTGGAGCTGTCGCATGAGTCTGCTGAGCTGGCATTAGAGACAATCTTTGTGTATGTGACGCTGTGGAGCTTTGGTTCGGCATTGCATCAGGATACAATTATTGATTGGCATCGCGAGCTGCACAAATGGTGGACGGGAGAGTTCAAGGACGTTAAGCTGCCCAGTCAGGGTACCGTATTTGACTATCAACTTAATGTGCAAACACTGAAGTTCCAACGTTGGTCCGAATTGGCTGCCCACGACCAACTGGACTGTCAAATCGATGCTGAGCTGCCATTGCAGGTGCGTGCTTGACCCAGTTGAACTAATCATGTGAACAAAGCCTTTCGTTACACATACACAGAACGTGCTCATTTCAACTGCAGAGACCACACGGCTGGCCTACTTCCTCAAGCTGCTTATCGACCGCAATCTTGCCTGCATGCTGGTGGGCAGCTCTGGCTGCGGCAAGGGTGCCATCTTCCGTGAGCTCTTCAGCAAATATGCCAGCGCTCAGGAGCTACTTGAAATTGCAGTGACAGCTGTCAGCAACAGCAGCAACAGCAACAACCAGTCACAGCATCAGCAACAACAACATCAACATGTGGCTGTTGCAAACGCTAACAATGTCAGCGTGCGTCGGAAGTCGTCCTCCTCAACACCATTGTTGACCACAGTGCAGGCAACGCACTTCAACTTCTATACCACATCTGAGATATTCCAGAAGATGCTAGACCGCCCGCTGGAGAAGAAGTCCGGTCGTTGCTATGCACCCAGCGGACCCAAGCGACGACTCATCTACTTTGTGAATGATCTGAACATGCCCGAGGTGGATGAATATGGCACTGTACAACCACACACCATTATGCGTCAGTTCATGGACTACAAGCAATGGTAAGCAGTTTCTATTTCCATGTGGAAGAAGATGGGAACTTTCGATACTTGTTCAGGCAATTATTATACCCGTTTCTTAATAAAACTCCGACCCTATAAAGTATAAATATTCTTGATTAACATCAACAGCACTGTTGCCAGCTTAGCTTATTTTATCGGTTATCGGTAGGTTTTAAAGTTTTTTAAATTATACCTAAACATTTAAATCCAACATTTTTCTTTGTAATTTGTGTGCTAAGCCTATTTTAGAATTTTTTATTTTATTATTACCTCTTTTCTGAATATTACTCTTTTCAAATCTAGCTTTTTTTTAACGGTCGATTTCTGGCAACACTGATCAACAGCCAAGTCGATATATATCGGTATGTCCGTCTATCGTTTTTTTTTTTTTTTTTTTTTGTAATTAACGTTGTATTTTATTATTATCTATCATCGCATTATGATCGGTTAAACAGAACGGTAGTAGCAGATTATGTTCTTTTTGTTTTGTTTTTAATTAATTTATAAGATGAATCGTTGAATGCGTACAATTTAGTAATAGTATTATGACACAATTCAGGTATAAAATAAATACTAGAACCAAACCTTATGCTAGGCGAGTAACAGCTGTTTTAGTTTTTAATTAAATACAAGCTTCTAAAAGTATGTAACAGGTATTTACACATGTATTACTAGTTTAGTTAAGTTAAGTTAAGCTTGCTTGCAATGGTGAGGATGATGATCGATGATTCTCCATATTATTTCCCGATTTCCTATTCCATTTTAGGTATGATCGCCAGCGACTGCAATTGAAAGATATTCGCCACTGTCAGTTTGCCGCCTGCATGAATCCCACTGCAGGCTCATTCACCATCGATCCGCGACTGCAGCGCCATTTCTGTGTGTTCTCCGTGGCGTCACCTGGCGAGGAGATGTTGCACTACATATACAGCAGTATACTGAACAATCACCTGGAACAGCCAGCGCAGGGTTTCAGCAAAGAAATCCGATCAATAGGCAATCTGCTGGTACAGGTGGGAATCGCCCTTCATCGTCGTGTAGAATATGCCTTCTTGCCAACGGCCATCAAGTTTCATTATATCTTCAATCTGCGTGATTTAACCAACATCTATCAGGGTGTCATGAATAGTGTGGGTGCACCTGTGTCGGCAGGTGGTGCAGGCAGCAGTTACGGCGGCACAATTTGCAGCAAACCCGCTGAGCTGATGAGATTGTATGTTCATGAGGCATATCGGGTTTATCACGATCGTCTAGTTGATCAGTATGATATTAAATCCTTCAAGTCTTCGATAAGGGACATCTTTAAGAAGGACTTTGAGGACTTTGATGAGGACTTTGTGTTTGCGGAGCCTTTGATTTTCAGCCACTTTGCGCAATCGCTGGTGGATCAGAAGTATATGCCAGTAAAGAGCTGGGATTCACTCTATCAGCTGCTGCTGGAGGCGCAGTCTAGCTATAATGACATTGTGGGCTACATGAATCTAGTGCTGTTTGAGGATGCCATGATACACATATGTCGGTAAGGGAATAGATATCTTATTTTCTTGGTTTCCTGGCCAAGCAAAAACTATTGAAAAAATTCAAACTTATAATAATTTAATTTCAACTTTTTTTTTTTTTTTTATTTCGAACTAACATTTTTTTCTTTTTAATTTTTCACTAGAAATATTTTGGTGTTATTCATGATTCTGAAACATATTTCTTTAAGTTTAAGGGTGCCACAGAAAACGAAACCAACTAAAAATCTCCCAAAACTCTATACATTTTAGGGAGATTTTACGGAAAAAGTCCATCTCCCAGGTCCCTCTCCCAGTCCCTCTCCCAAGCCCCGCTCCCAGTCCCTCTCCTAGTCCCCCTCCCAGTCCCTCTCCCAGTCCCTCTCCCAGGCCCCGCTCCCAGTCCCTCTCCCAGGCCCCGCTCCCAGTCCCTCTCCCAGGCCCCGCTCCCAGTCCCTCTCCCAGTCCCTCTCCCAAGCCCCGCTCCCAGTCCCTCTCCTAGTCCCCCTCCCAGTCCCTCCCCAGTCCCTCTCCCAGTCCCTCTCTCAATCCCACTCCCAGGCCCCGCTCCCAGTCCCTCTCCCAGGCCCCGCTCCCAGGTCCCTCTCCCAGTCCCTGCTTCCAGTCCCTCTCCCAGGCCCCGCTCCCAGTCCCTCTCCCAGTCCCTGCTTCCAGTCCCTCTCCCAGGCCCCGCTCCCAGTTCCTCTACCAGGCCCCGCTCCCAGTCCCTCTCCCAGTCCCTCTCCCAGTCCCTCTCCCAGGTCCCTCTCTCCGTCCCTCTCCTTGTCAGCGACTAAATGGATGTCTGACTACAGCTTATGTGTTTTCCCTTCCCTTTTCTCTCCCTTTCACAGCATCAATCGCATTTTGGAAAGTCCGCGTGGAAATGCTTTGCTTATTGGCGTCGGAGGCTCTGGAAAACAGACCCTGGCTCGTCTGGCCGCCTTTATCTCGTCGCTGAGTGTCTCTCAGATTCAAATCAAACGGGGCTTTAGTCTGCTCGACATGAGGGATGAGATTGCCAGTCTCTACATGAAAGTGGGACTCAAGAATGTGGCGTCTGTTTTCCTTATATCCGATGCCCAGTTGCCCGAAGAGTCCATACTGATGCTCATTAACGATTTGCTGGCCTCTGGTGAAATACCTGAACTCTTCAACGACGATCAACTGGAGACGATCATAAATGGCATTCGGAATGAGGTGAAACAGAGTGGCGCCCTCGACACCAAGGAGAATTGTTGGCGTTATTTTGTGGAGAAAGTTCGACGTCTCCTGAAAGTTGTGCTCTGTTTCTCACCAGTTGGACAAACATTACGCATACGGGCCAGAAAGTTTCCAGCTATTATCAGTCGCACAGCAATTGACTGGTTCCATGAGTGGCCCAGAAGCGCATTGGAGTCCGTATCCCAAAAGTTTCTCAGCGAAATCAGTGACATTTTGGAGGTAACGTCATACTTTATTTATACGCCTGCCGTGCACAATTTACAATTTACAACTTTAAACTGTCACAACGGACACTACAAGTGTCAGCGGACCTACACACACACACACACACACACTCACACATGAAAACAATACACACAGACACAATACTATACATACAGTTCATACACAGAATGAAACTGAATCGCGTTTATTTACAGCCGCAACTCATACCGCCCATCGGCTGCTTTATGGCCTATGTCCACGGCACAGTGAATCAGATATCGAAAATTTATCTGCAGAATGAAAAACGCTACAACTACACGACCCCAAAAACATTTCTCGAATACATTTTCCTCTACCGCAAACTGTTGGTGGATAAAAACGGTGAATTCGCCCAACGCATTTCCCGTCTACAAAGCGGCATGGCCAAATTGGCCGAATGCGCCCGTCAGGTTGACACCCTTAAAGTAAGTAAATGATAGCAATATACTAACAAAGTAATACTCTTTAGACGCTATTCGTAGTTTCACTTACAATAAAACTTGAAATATTCTCCATTTTTTGCTTGAAAATATAAATTATTATCACAGAAACATGCTTCTACATTTATTTATTTAAATCATTTAATAAGTCTAAACAAACGAAATCATAAAGCCGTTATGCCTGCTCGAAAGTTCTGCATAACGACATCGCGTCATACATATAAAATGAGTCTGCGAGTACATACATATGTATATTGTACATACTCTATTCCAATTTTTTTTTTGTAGTCGGCGCTATTCGATCCTAAGAGTCTGGCATTCAATTAGCGCGCTTAATTGAATTGTTGTTACAGCAAATCTGCTGTCCATTTACCACTAGAAAAAGGAAAAGGGAGAGGGAGAGAGAGAGGGAGAGGCAGGTTAAGCGTCTACCAATGGGCGACACTGGCTCTCACTCTTTTTTAATTGAATGTGCCTTTCCAGGTTACGTCGCGTATACACAATCGAGCAATCGCATTTATTTTGTAGCATACTTTTGTGAGCTAAACAAAAAGTTCACTTCGAAACGAACATACAGCAAATGTTATTTAAACTAATTGAATTTAATTGCATTCAATTGTTTTTAAAAACTCGAAAGAGAAAGAAATAAAACCAAGAACGCCACAGTCAAGAGTGTTTCACTAAAAGATACTCTACAAAGAAAGATATAAAAAAAAATTTTTTTAATTAAATACATCCTAGAATAACTAAGTTTAAAGATTAAGATGGTATGGGGCATTGTTAAATTTTAAAACAAACTTGAACAAATCTATTTCTAATGAATTAAAAATCAAAAAATATATTTAGCCCTTAAGACCGTTTTTTTTTTTTTGTTACGTACATTTATATTAAGCTATAATACCCGTTCTATTAAACATATTCAATGGGTGCAAGGTAATAAAAGAACAGACACTGGTTTCAATTTTCATGTGCCTCGTGCCCAGGACATTTAATACTCATGCGAATATAATAAGACATAGGTATTGGTACATATACAAATACATGCCCGCATATAGATATACATATGATACATATATATACATGTATGTGTTAATATTTGGACATTCGCCATTTGTGCGAAAAAGTTGCACTTTGTCAATATTGTGCCAGCGTGCCAGAGCTTTAATTATTTTTCTGTAGTCAGTGTAAAAGTTTTAAAGTTGTTCTGAAATTCAGTTTCAGTTTCTGTTCAAGTTGGAGTTTGTGTTTGAAGCAAGTTAGTTTTGTTCTTATCCCGCACGCAGCATCAACTGGCCATCCAAGAGGTTCAACTGGCTGCCAAAAATGCGGCTGCCGACAAGCTGATTGGAATTGTTAGTGCCGAGAGTGAAAAGGTAAAGCGTGAACGCTTCACGGCCTCCGAGGAGGAGAAACGAGTTCGCATCATAGAGGAGGATGTTTCGATTAAAACCAAACTGTGTGAGCAGGATTTGCGACAGGCCGAACCGGCACTTGTCGCTGCCCAGGCAGCTCTCAACACCCTCAATAAGAACAATCTCACCGAATTGAAGTCCTTTGGTTCTCCGCCAAAGGCTGTGATTAATGTATGTGCTGCTGTGATGGTTTTACTGGCAACGAATGGTAAAATACCACGTGATCGCAGCTGGAAGACAGCCAAGTTGATGATGGTGCGAGTGGATCAGTTTCTTAGCGATTTGGTCAACTACAACAAGGACAACATACATCCGAATATCATTGAGACGCTGCAGGAGTATCTCAAGGTACAGTGATATTTCATCAAATATGTTCTTCATTTTTTTAATCACCTATTACCTATGTATCCATTTAGGATCCGGAATTCAATCCTGATAAGGTTGTGCAAAAGTCTGTGGCCGCAGCCGGCCTTTGTGCCTGGGTTATCAATCTGTATCGCTATCACCAGGTCTTTCTAATAGTTGGCCCTAAGCAGCAGGCATTGCAGGACTCTCAGCAGGAATTGTTCGAAGCACGTGAACGTCTGCAGTATCTCAAGTTGAAAATTAACAATCTGCAGGACAAACTGGCCGAGATACAGGCCGAGTTCGAGAATGCCGTGGCCGAAAAGCAAAAGTGCCAACGTGAGGCGGACAAGACGTCCTTTACCATCGATCTGGCGCATCGCTTGGTCAATGGACTGGCCAACGAGAATGTACGCTGGCGAGAGTCCGTACAGAGGTGAGATAGTACAGAGTACAGAGAGGCGCATTTATGTGCCATCAATTATTAAATTTAATTTACATTTTGTGTGTGCCCGCAATCGCTTTAATTGCTTTTCACGCTCTTTTCCCGTTCTCATTCGGGGCTTCTCCAGTTTGTCCAACGAACTGCGACGACATTTTGCACACTTGCGGGAAACCGCAGCAACAAAAGGCCGTAAATTTTATTTACTTGCGCTCATTTTGGTACCCAGCAAGTTTCTCCTACCACCTTCACCCATTGCTGCTGCCAATTGTACAAATTGCGCACTGTCGCTGCCAATGAACTGACCGCCATTTATTCGTGACAACCGTAAATAAGCTGCATCGTAGGCGACTCCTGTGAGCTTTGCACTTGCAACACTCTTGTAATGGCAACGAGTTGCCCCAAAATGTGATTAAACTCTGCTTTCAGCAATTAAGATGTTCCGAAATGTGTTCTAAAGCTTCATTTTTAATTGAAGATGCAGAGACAACAAAATACTAAATTTCAGAAATATTCGACAGTAAAAATGGGCTAGCTAAAAAAACAACATTTTGTCCTACTGTGATACTGCTGACATGAAAGACAAAAAAATATTTTTGTTCGTTGAGTTTTTAAATTCGTATTTTCATATTAAAGCTGTCCTGCAGCAAAACTATTTTTTGTGCTTTTAGTCCCGTAAATCAAAGCGAACGTCACTAAGAGATAGTAACAATAGCCGCAAAAGCATGTTTTAGACGAGCAAATATCCTATAAGCAAATTTGAAGTAAATGCAATACAGTAAAAAAAGTTTCTTTTAAACTCAACAGAAGAAGAATAGTAAATTGTTATACATTCGTGTATGCTTTTGATTATCAAATTTGTTATGCATACCCTTTGAACTTTATTTAAACTGGGTGCAGGTATTTTATGCCAGGTGTAAATCTTTTTTAGAGTCGCCGAAAAGTATGCAACATTTAAACCCCACACAGCTAACAGCACTAAAATGTAATCTCGAAATTTGTACAGCATACTTTCAGGCTGACAATACAAATAATATAATTTAATGCGATTTTTTCTCAACTGCACTAGGAAGCACAACTGACATTTCCAGAAAATGCATAGAGTAATGTTGGTTCATAATAGACAAGCACATACAAATTTCAATATGGTTAGCAAATCTAATAGAATTCAAATGCATGAATGTCAATAACAATTCAGGCAATGTGTCACACATTGTCAGCACCTTTCGACCATAGGGCCCATAAGGCTGCACACAGTATATTCAATGAAAATTCAATTGAGTGCATGATGAAAGAGCTTTAGAGGCTAAACTAGAATAGCATTCGGAATGCATTTCTTAGCATCTTAATAACTGCAAAATTCAAACAAGAAACTATTCAATCGCCAGAATCGTAAATATAGTATGTACTATATTGTGAAACCGTATTGAATTATGAAAACTGTCGAAAGGTTTAGACAGACAAGAGCGAGTTCACTTGTCTAACTGCATATAGTATATTTGTGTGTAAGTATATCTGACAGGCTACTCGAAAGTAATATGCTTACAATGCACTGACAAAGGAGCAACTGTAACAGTCAAATGGAGGAGTTTATGCTCCAATGTCAGAATTTTAAAATGTTACCCCTACGAGAACATTATTAAATATTTACAAAAATATAATTTGCATTGGACAACAGACAACAACAACGATAACAAGAACAATAAGGCAAAGGAGCAGCTGTAAAAACTAGTTGAAAATATTGTATGCATACAATTCAGTTGTGTTCGCTTGTGTGTTCTGTGTTGTGTGTGTTTGTGCGTGAACCGTTATGACTTGCATATACATTACTATTTTAGTAAGACTTCTCATGTACTCTGCACACACACACACACACACGCACACACACTGTCAGCTTGAATTAGTGTTGTTTTATGGTTTCTTTTGGCATTGTGAAACTGCTTTTATAGTTGTTGTGCTTGAATCGGAATGCTCTTACGTCACTTGACAGGTATTTTACCAACATTTATCAAAATATTTCTTTCAAAGCAATTATTTTAATTTTACAATTCACAAGCACACACAAATATGTGTACGCATTTGCATAGTTTTATGTTATTCAATTACCAACATTTATATTTGTTCAGAAATTAAACATAAATCATCCGCTTTCCCTGCCGAGAACGGAGCTCAATTACAAGAGTCAACCCTACGACTATTTTTCTCGTCCATTTCAAATATTTCAATAAGAGTTGCTGGCATCCAACAATTTCTAATAATTTATACATCCACTTGTCCAACTAAGTACACGGCTCAATTGCAAAGACAACGGAGAAATTCAAGCTCAAGATGAAGCTGATATTGTTTTTGTCGATAAACTTTCCGGCATGTTGTTGCTACAGCTTACGAGGGAAGATCAACGCGTTTAATTTGTTTTGGGAAAGAAATAGTTTTCTTAGGTCTTACAACTTAATACACTTTCTTAAGATTTTCGAACTTGTATTGACATTTTATATAGTTATCTATTGGCAAAGATCTGTTGAGAAGTTTGCAGTTTCAATATTTTTTTGGTAATCGTTTATTAAAATTACTCGTTATCTTTAAATTAAAATCGATTGACAAACTGTTTGAGCTGTCCTCGTTGTATATTCTTGTCAGCTTTATTATTTTTTCAATTTCCCGTCTATTCAAATGCAATGGATGCACGACGTGAAGCAACCTTCAGTTTCCTGCAGCACTTGTAATTTATACAAGCACAATTTACTGTCGTTAAGCGTGGGGGATTAATACTACTTGCCAATACTACTTTCTGGGAGTTGGGAGGATTGCCTCAACTTAACTACGTCGTATTGTCTCACAGTTTACAGGCAAAGATTGGCACTCTCCCGGGTGATATACTATTAATTTCCTCATTCCTGTCGTACGTGGGCTGTTTCACGCGTCGCTATCGTGAGGAGCTGCAGCAGAAGATGTGGCTGCCGAGTTTTCGCAAAATGGATGTAAGTACCTGCCAGATATTTACACGTTGGGTAAGTGACCTTAACTTGAGACCCTCTTCCACCCTCTTCCACCCTCTTCCACTTCTTGATTGTCAGCCCCACATTCCGCACACGGAGGGCGTCGATCCATTGACGCTGTTGTCTGACGATGCACAAATTGCCACTTGGAACAATGAGGGATTACCCATGGATGGTATGTCCACGGAAAACGCGACAATATTGCAGCATTCAACACGCTGGCCACTGATGATTGATCCACAGCTGTAAGAGCAGCCTTCTACTCATTAAACACATATTTTTCCTAAAGGCTCATGCAAAGAAACGTTTTCGAATTCTTTGTACTTTAATTACAACAAATCATTCAACTCAGATTTGACTTTTCCCGCTCCCAGGCCCCGCTCCCAGGCCCCGCTCCCAGGCCCCGCTCCCAGTCCCCGCTCACAGTCCCTCTCCCAGTCCCCGCTCACAGTCCCTCTCCCAGTCCCTCTCCCAGTCCCCGCTCACAGTCCCTCTCCCAGTCCCTCTCCCAGTCCCTCTCCCAGGTCCCTCTCCCAGTCCCCGCTCACAGTCCCTCTCCCAGTCCCTCTCCCAGTCCCCTCTCCCAGGTCCCTCTCCCAGGTCCCTCTCCCAGGTCCCTCTCCCAGGTCCCTCTCCCAGGTCCCTCTCCCAGGTCCCTCTCCCGCCCCGAGGCCCCGCCCCGAGGCCCCGCCCCGAGGCCCCGCCCCGAGGCCCCGCCCCGAGGCCCCGCTCCGAGGCCCTGCTCCGAGGCCCCGCTCCGAGGCCCCGATCCGAGGCCCCGCCCCGAGGCCCCGATTCAAGGCCCCGCCCCGAGGCCCCGCTCCGAGGCCCTGCCCCGAGGCCCCGCCCCGAGGCCCCGATTCAAGGCGCCGCCCCGAGGCCCCGCTCCGAGGCCCTGCCCCGAGGCCCCGATCCGAGGCCCCGATCCGAGGCCCCGATCCAAGGCCCCGCCCGAGGCCCCGCCCTCTGCCAGTCCCTCTGCCAGTCCCTCTCCCAGGTCCCTCGCCCAGCTTAATTAATTAATATATTTTAGTACTCAATTTTTAACTTGAACAGTCAGGTTTTTTAAATTGTACTTTAATACATTTTAATAATAAATCTGTTGTCGATTGCCTTTATTTAATAAAATTGATACTTTAATTTAATTTGTATTTAAACTAAACTATTATAAACTAAATTATTATAATAAATATTTATCCTTTTAGTCAAGGAATTAAGTGGATCAAGAGCCGATTTGGAGCCAATCTGGTGGTGCTGCGGCTTACACAGCGTGGATTTCTGGAGGCACTCGAAAAGTCCATTTCACGTGGCGACACGGTGCTCATTGAACAAATCGAGGAGACGATGGACACGGTGCTGGAGCCGCTTCTCAGTCGCGCTCTGATCAAAAAGGGACGATTCTTGCGTATTGGCGAAAAGGAAATGGAGTTTAACACAAATTTCCGACTCATTTTGCATACCAAGCTGGCCAATCCGCATTACAAGCCGGAGATGCAGGCGCAGACAACACTTATTAACTTTACGGTGACACCAGATGGTCTCGAGGAGCAGCTGCTGGCGGAAGTGGTCAAAATTGAACGTCCGGATTTGGAGCAAATGAAAACTGAGGTCACATTGCAGCAGAACATGTTCAAAATCTCACTCAAAGCACTCGAAGATGAGCTGCTGGCCAGACTGGCCTCAGCCGGCGAGAAGGTGCTCGAAGATCATGCATTGGTACTCAATTTGGAGAACACCAAGCGCACGGTGGATGATATTGAATGCAAGGTGCGAGAGGCGCATCTGACCACATTGCAAATTGATGAGACGAGGAATATTTATCGGGCTGCAGCAAAACGTGCTGCAATTTTATACTTTGTGCTCACGGATCTCAATAGAATCAATCCGATTTACAAGTTCTCCTTAAAGTCCTTTATGCATGTCTTTCGTCAGGCCATTGCCGTTGCACCCAATTGCAAGAGCTATGAGAAGCGTGTACTCCATTTGGTGGACTCCATAACCCTGCAGACCTATCGCTATACCCTGCGTGGTCTCTTCGAGGCGGACAAGCTGACATTTACCTCTCACTTGACGCTGCGCATTATGATTGCCGCCGAGCAGGTGGCCAAGGATGAGACAGACTTCCTGCTGCGTTATCCTCATGATCCGAATACGCTGTCGCCATTGGATTTTGTGGGTCGCAGTGCCTGGGGCGGCATCAAGTCCTTGGCCTTGATCGAACACTTCTATGGCATTGACAAGGACATGGAGAACTATACGAAGCGTTGGAGGAAATTTATGGCCAGCGATACGCCGGAAAGGGAACAGTTTCCGGGTGAGTGGAAGCATCGCACTCCACTCCAGAAACTGTGCATTGTAAGAGCTCTGCGTCCGGATCGCATGACCTATGCCATGGCCCAGTTTGTGGAGCAGACAATGGGACGTGCCTATGCCGAGGTGCAGACGCCTCCATTTGCGGCCATCTTCAAGGAGCTGAACTCGGCCACGCCTGCCTTCTTTATACTTTCACCGGGTGTAGATCCTATACGGGATGTGGAACGCTTTGGACAACAGCAGGGATTCCATGCAGATGCCGGCACGTTGATCAACATCTCCCTTGGCCAGGGACAGGAACTGCTGGCCGAGGAGGCCATTGAGCAGTCCCTATCATCGGGTCAGCAGTGGGTAATACTCCAGAACATTCATCTGGTGGTCAACTGGTTGCCCACGCTGGAGAAACTTATCGAGCGAATTGTGCTGCAATCGGAAACACAAGGAAATTCCAATTTCCGTTTGTTCATCAGCGCTGAGCCCGCTCCCGATCCCCAGTACCATATCATACCGCAGGGAGTGCTGGAGTCCTCGTTGAAGGTGGTCAATGAGCCACCAGCTGGCATGGCCGCCAATCTGCACAAGGCCTGGGATAATTTCACCCAGGAAACGCTAGAGACGTGCACTCAGGAGGCGGAGTTCAAGTCGATACTCTTTGCCCTCTGTTACTTCCATGCCGTGGCGGGAGAACGTCGCAAGTTCGGGCCACAGGGATGGAACAAGGTGTATCCTTTCAATGTGGGTGACCTGACCATATCGGCGAATGTGTTACACAATTATCTGGAGGGCAGCAATCGCATACCATGGGAGGATCTGCGATATCTCTTTGGTGAGATCATGTACGGTGGCCACATCACCGACGACTGGGACAGACGTCTCTGCCAAACGTTTCTGGAGGAGCTGCTGCAGCAGGATCTCATTGATGGCGACTTTGAACTGTGTCCTGGCTTCCCGGCACCGCCCAATCTAGAATTCGAGGGTTACCATGGCTACATCACAGAAATGCTGCCCGAAGAATCCCCATTGCTCTATGGACTTCATCCCAATGCAGAGATTGGTTTCCTTACGAGTGCCTCGGAGCAACTGCTACGCACGATCTTTGAGCTGCAGCCCCGTGAATCCGAGCTGAGCACCCACTGTGGCGCACCGCGAGAGGAGCTCGTCAAAATCATGATCGATGATTTCCTTGACAAACTGCAGGACGAGTTCAATCTACAGGCGCTGCTCAATCGCGTGGAAAGAAAGACACCTTTTGTGGTCGTCGCCCTGCAGGAATGTGAACGCATGAATGCTCTAATCCGAGAGATTAAGCGATCCTTGCGAGAATTGATGCTCGGCTTAAAGGGCGAACTGACCATCACACAGGAAATGGAACGTCTGGACTATGCCATCTTCTATGATCACGTGCCATCGGCCTGGGCTCAGTTGGCCTATCCCAGCATGTTGGGACTTCAAGGCTGGTTTGCTGATCTTCTGCATCGCATCAAGGAGCTCGCGGGTTGGCTTAATGACTTTAAGTTGCCCTGTGCCATCTGGCTAGGTGGACTCTTCAATCCGCAGAGTTTTCTCACGGCCATCATGCAGGAAAGTGCAAGGAAACATGATCTTCCCCTCGATCGTATGCTAATCAGCTGCGATGTCACCAAAAAACAGAAAGATGACGTCACGTAAGTAGAACATTTCCATTTTTGAATCATTTAAAACTCCAAAGCTTTAAAGAAAATTTGCTTAGAGCCTTGGTTTAATTTATTATTAAAGTACATTTTTACTTGCCTTACAATTTTCTTTGATATTTTTTAGATAAAAAATTATTTGAAAAAATACCATCTTTTTCAAAAGTCTAAGAATCTAATTCTAAGATAAATATAATAACATAACATAACATAATACCCCGAAAAGTGTAGAAAAGGATGAAATTTAGTATTTTTTTGTCAAACTTAGACTTTTTTAAGTGATATTTGTCTTATTATTTATTTAAATCATTATTTTATTTCTCGCCTTGCAGCTTACCGCCGCTAGAGGGCGCATTTGTGCATGAGCTGTATCTGGATGGCGCCAGCTGGGATTGTCAGTTGAACTCTATTGTTGCCCTGCATCCCAAGGAACTGCTCTGCGCCATGCCTGTCGTCTACATTAAGTCCATTGTGCAGGAGAAACAGGAACTTCAACGCGTCTACGAGTGTCCGCTTTATAAGACCAGGTGAATGACCCGTAACCTGACCCTCTTCAGACTACTTTATCCGCTGTCTTACAGGTCGCGTGGCAACACCTACGTCTGGACGCTCAACCTGAAGACGCGTGACCGTCCGGCCAAATGGATATTAGCCGGTGTTGCCCTTTTATTGCAACCATAGATTACAATCTGTTACGAGACAAAAGGTGGCTTCATTGTTTGCCACATCATCTTCAATTTCTGCCCAATTATGTATTTATAGTGCCGTCATCACACCACGAAATTATGTGGTAATTACTCTTGTCAACACAAAACTCGAAAACTTTACTTGACGTTTTGTTTCTTCACAAGAGAATTGCACCTATTAATATTCAATAAGTTTCATAGAAATTGCCCTTTTCGGAGAGAAGTGTAAGCTCAAAGTGAAACAGAAAAAACACAATTAATAAATTGCAAACCCTAAAACCAGTAAATTATCAGAAAAAATTGTGTAGGCATGTTTCTAGAAACCACATTCATAAATATTCCAAAATATGTTATATCCGTTAATAAAGTAACTCATTCAATGTTTATTAAACAGTTTTTTTATATGTCAAAAACTTAGCTTTAATTGAATGTCAAAAAGTTATGATTCTTAACTTAGCTGACAAAAAAAATTAACAAAGCTATACATTTAAAACTTTACAGATTAATAAAAACAGTTCATTGAGATTTAATTTACATCCAAAAAAAGTTGAACGACAAATGACTTATGACCATATGATACCATGTAAGTTAAATGTTTTTACAGGTTTCTTGCTGAAACCAAAATTGTGTTATATAGTGCTATCAATACAACACAGCGAACTTCAGATACTCTATTATTGAATTTTTATTAAAGAAGAAAGATAAAAAAGCTCAATTAAACGTAAATTGTGTTAGCCATAGTTATTTTTAAGATACTCTATAAATCAAGTATTCAATAGTCCAACAAATTCGCACTTTGAACTAGATAAACAATAGACAGCAGAAGTCTGTTTCGCCTAGAGACGCTAATCAATTGTGAATATTATACATACGCCTCGTGAGCTCCAATTTTGCTTCGGCTGCGAAGCTTTAACCAGCTGCTGCCCACGTGTACACAGCCTATGGATAATTATCATACCCCCTTGACGTAATTAGCCAACATTATAAATAATTTCAGTCTCCGACAGTCTTTTCACTTGCCTATCACGCCCAGAAATAATGAAAGTTCACAGCTTCTCAGAAAAACCTAATACGTACACCATTGATAAGACAAGTATTATGTATGTTGTTTCGATTCAATGGGAAGGTGACAAACGTCACAAGTCGTTGGGGGGAAAATTACTGCTGTTAAGCACGCAAATAAAAAAGGGGGCTCGTCATAGAAATTACTGGTGCATGCATCTTGAGCGTGATCTCTCCATCAGATTATACGAACATCCTATAAATCGGACGTGATAAGCCATAATGGGAGGCGTCTATTGTCTAGTTTAATTACGCAATTACTGTTCGAATTGCAATCGCTCATCACGTGAGTATTTAAAGTCACACGACAGCCAATGACTCTTGTGCCCCCTGTTGCGTCTTCTTTTCCAAAGCTTGTTGCTAAGCGGCGAGTTCTTGTACCCTACCAGAAAGTTTTGATAAAGTGGTCATAAGCAGTAAAGGTGTTCTTCAATTCAGCTAAAGTCATTAGTATACTTTGTATTAACATATTTACTGTTTGAACAGTGAGATTTTAAAAGCAATAAACATATATACATGTGCGACCTCAGAGATTATGACAGCTGTTGTTTTCCCTACACTCTACGTAAATAAAATTTCTATCAATATTTACAAATGCCCTTTATTTTTTTCGAAAACGTGAAAACAAGTCAGACCCTCTTCTACTTTAATCTTTTTAACTGATATCTACCCTCTTACATTATTACATATGATTAATTAATCATATTTTATTACATAATAAATAATAAATATCTTATAGGCAGTCACTTCACTTTTAATAGTTCTTTCACCACTTACAGCACCTATTGTCATATAAATATCTTATAGTCAGTCACTCCACTTTATATTCTTCTTTCACCACTTCCTGCACCTATTAATATGTGTCAGATAATCGCATACTATTTGTAGCTGATTACGAGGTATCTAAAAATAATTTTATTATTGTTTCATCATAGTCTACAACTATTATGTCACTTATGCTTATATAATAAATTAATTATAATATTTTGGGATGTACCATGCCCAGTTAATCTTCTTTTCTTCAAACAGTTACAGGGTATAATCAAGTTCGGTTTTCGGTATTTGATTGTAAATGATTACAGGATAGCCGCCAGTGAATTTATCTTCTTTTTCTATCCCATTACAGGGTATCCTTTAGTTGAACATTCTGGGTCATTACGTTATGGTCTATAATAAATAAGTAATAATAGAAATATTCAAGAGTAAATTGATAATTTTTTCTCTAACAAATTACAGGGTATCGCCTAGTCAACTAAACACAACTTAACTATTTAACTCTGTTTCGCCACTGACTGCCCCCGTTACGTCAGTATGCAAAAACACTCGCTTGGCGTATTCCCCGATCACGGGAATAACACGTGACTAAGACCAAGATAACGTATGACCAATCTGGGCGTCCACACGACCGACTGTCCGACCGATCGGCAGACTTAAGATCTATGCGGCTTTCGGCAATTGCGATCGTTAAAAAATTTTTGAGCGAACTCAACGTAATTTGTTGTTAGTATTTTTATAGATAATATAAAAATTCAGTCGTCGCGTCAATGTTTGCCAGACATTACTAATGAGAACCGGACCTCGTACCCTTCCCGTTACGACGCGTCGACGCTCGCAGCGCTTGTCGCTCATGTGAAATGTATTTAAAGGGGAAATGATTCGCTATGACAAATCAGAAGCACAATAATTGTGAAACAGCAAGCACACAAGTTTTTGCTCAACGAAACAGAAATTCTTGTTCGTTGCCAACTGAAATTTTGAAAGAAAGACATCAAAATCTTAATACACAAAGAGGTAAGAACAAAGCATAATATATCTACTTAAATTAATTGAGTCTGCGATGCATATTTATATAAATTTCTGTATATATATATAAAATTTTTCTAAATATTTTCGATTTCCTATTTACTTTTAGCAATGGCCACCGCACACTTACCCATCCAAAAGTCCAAGTATTATGAACATAACGGTGAGCCCGGCTGTCAAGGGCTGGAGGAGCTGAATCGCATGTTTCGTAATTTCTGGGATCCCACATCATTTTGGATCTGCGATAAGCAAGGGACGCGAGCACGCCTTCAACGCTGTCCGCAATCACAGCTCTACTCCGAGGAACTTGGTCGCTGTATACACTACTCCGACTGGAGCTGGACGGATCCCAAGGAGCCGCCAAGTCGACCAAAGTGCTAGAGCAGACATGCACTATCCTCTCCCTCTCACTCTCACACTATTTATACTTAATGCCTAAACTAAATATAAGTCTTATTGTTTTTAGAAAACATTTTACTTTTAAGTGAAAAAAAGAAATAATTACAGCTCACAGTCAGTACAAAAAATGAGAAATATTTTCGTTTCGATTGAGTGCAAAAGTGTGTATTAATTAATTAACAATGTTGGGCATTGTTTAATGTTTAAACAATAAGAGAATTCAATGAGCATTTGCGTCATTAACAGTACGACTAAATCGTGGTCGTAACTAAATACATAATTAAGCTTAATTGCAATTGGGAATGTTTCGTAGTTTCAGAGCATTTTGGAATGTTACAATTTTGGCAAAACGCAATTATATGCAAATTGTGCGACATATAAGAAGCTGCCTCGAGTTTAACAGTTTTGGTTAAAGATGAAGCGCTCAGCTAATTACAATTTAGCTAGTTAGTACTTAATAACTTAATAATTCCATTTCAATTATTCCAACAAAATTGGAGCAGAAAAAATTCTAGAAAACTTTTGCCAAAACTGTTGAAAATAAAGATTATGTTTTTGTTTATGTTTTTTCCAGTTTTTAGATGCCGCTTAAAGTTCAACGTGATCGCCCTGTTTGTTGATCACCTTTAGCTTCTCTTTCTGGGGCGGCTTTGTGTCTACGGGAATCTCTTCCTCAACGGGCGCTGGTTTGCTAGGCACAGTGCGCTTTGTTGTTGTTGCCGGCTTTGGTGTAGTTGTGGTTGTTGTACTTTTTTCTGCTTTTGTGGTTGTTGCTGGCTTTGGCGTTGTTGTTGTCGTCGTTGTTGTAGTGGTCGGCTTGGCTGTTGTGGCCGGCTTGGCTGTTGTAGTTTTTGGCTTGGGTGTTGTTGTGGTTGTTGTTGTAGTTGTTGTTGGCTTCTTGGTAGTGGTTGTTGTTGTTGTTGTTGGCTTCTTAGTAGTGGTCGTTGTTGTTGTTGTTGTGGTAGTCTGTGGCTTAGTCGTGGTCGTCTTTGGTGCCGTCTGTGTCTTTGGCTTGGCGGTGGTTGTCGTAGGTGGTGCACCAACAGACGCCTCCAATCCTTCGCCCTCTACACGCACATTGCGCACCTTCACGGTGGGTTGCTTGGACGCCTTGGGTGATTTGACGCGTGCCAGATAATGATTGAAGGGTGAGCCTAGATACAAGTAATCCTGGAACTCCAGGACATGCGAAATGCCAGCAACAGACTTGTCAAAGCCATGCAGTGAGCCCACAATGTTGCCGTTCCAATCCACGCGAACAACAGTGCTACGTTTGGGAGCCAACAACATGACACTCTCGCCATGACCAACAAAGTGCACAAAACGCTGCGAGAACTTATTGGGATACACGCTGTTGAGGTAACGGAAAGGCAGCTCGAAGAGCGTCAGCATACGAGCCAGGAACAGACGTATAGTTGGGAAGCGTGAGAACAGTGAAAACGTTGATGGATTCTCGCTATCAGCGCTGGCTGGCAAAGGCACCCAAATACCCTCTGCATCGGGCGTTAAGTTATCGGGCATACCGGGCAGACCCTCGACGAAGACCTCACTGTGTCCAGCCTTGGGACCCGTCAAAATATACTTCATCAAACGCATGCCTCCCGTTTCGGCGACCACAATAAAGTCCTCGTTGGGGCTGAGAGCCAAGCCGTTGGCAAAGAAGAGTTCATCCAGCAGCACTTCGCTAGCATTCTTGGCCCGATTGTATTTGAATAGACTAAAAAAAGAGAAAGCATGAAAGTCGTTAGACAAAGCCAAGACAAATGAATGGATCAGCAAGAAACCGGTTATTACAGCAGCCGGTGATTAATAGATAGAAATGAACTCACCGTCCAGATGGATTAGCAAACGAGGTATAGACCAAGTCTTGAAGGGGGAAATCCGATGAGGAGTCGGTCCAGTAGATGTCGCCTTGTTTACTCACAGCCACCGAATTGAATAGCTTGGCAGGACGTGCTATGTCCTTGCCAGGCAGCTCCTGACGCGGCGAAACCAACAGTTGCTTTTTGTGGGAAGTCAGATCAACTTGCCACAAACCATAGTAAGCATCGGTAACGATCAGATTGTTGCCCTGCGTATCAAATGCCATGCCCAGAGGACGACCACAGCGAGCTTCCTCAAAGTTTTCGGCTAAAAGAAGCACTTGTTAAAGCCACGTTTATAAAACATGTATGTGGATAGATAACACTTACCACAAGGCAGACCAAACTTGGCCACATGCGTAACATGGTTGGCAGTCAGCTTGATGATCTCACCGCCATGCAATCCCGTATAGATCTCATTGTTGCGCACAATAAGATGCTCGGGGCCATAGATACGACCCTCTAGGAGACGCTCAGCACCATCCAGGTGAAAGTTGGGCTCCAGAGCACCTTTCAGTTCTTTGGGCGGAGTAACACTGCATGGAAAATACGATGCCGGTGATATCAGGTGATAAAAACAATTTGTTCAATTGAACTTACGTGAAGTCTTTGTAGGGGAAAGTGGTGCGCGGAGGCAGACCCGGCAACAAGATTATTATTAAGAAGAATATCATGAAATTCATGATTCTCACACGCAACGCATTTAGCAGACCCATTTTGTGGCACTGCCCTATCAATTTAACAAAGCTAATTTATAAGAAATCGCTGCAAGCGACACGAAAATCTAAAAAGCGACACGACGGCAAAGTTCAATATGAAAACGTAAAAGTCATCGTGCCGGTGCACGAAAACAGGGCTGCAATACAAACAAATATCTAAACCACCTATTGATATGATTGATATGAACTGTGACTCAGCGATTCAATGACTGAACAAAAACAAATATCAAAAATAGTCGTAAGTAATTTTTATGGCTTAAACCAGTGTATTTTCAGTTAAATAATTAATGTTTAATAAAAATTAATTAATATATAAATAAGATTTTATTAAATCGATACATTTATCCAAAAAGAAGGTAACATTTTCACTTGCTCTGTTTAGTAAACAACTTTTTGGTTCACTCCAGGGGTGTGATATTTTAAAAACAGTAATATCGATATGTCGATAGGCAAAACATAAAATACCGAATACCTTTTTTTGAAATGTACCTATTTATTTGGCGTAAAAAAAATCGAGCCAGATCGGCAAATTTTTACTGAATGGGCAACCCTCGGTTTGAGGTTTTGTTTTTGTGGACGAACGACATCAATCAACGACGCAGTTGATAATGAGCGATAATTTGTCAAGCAAGGAAGACGCGTATAACATGGAGCAAGATCAGGAATTGGGTGGAAAGCACTATTCACGCTGCAGCAGCGCTGGCAGCACCCACACTCCAAACTCATCGGCCCACAATTCTGGTAAGGTGGACGCTGTTTCCATTGTTGTTGTTATTTGTTTGTTTGCCGTGCTGGGAGCGTGACGAGCAGGGCAGAGCTGAGCAAAATCAGCTGCTGATAATGAGATGGCATTGAATTGGGTGTCCACTATCAGTGCACAGTGCAGTGTTTTATTACATTGCCCGACATGTCTGTCTGTCTCTCTCTCTACTCATTGAACAGATGATGACGATGATAGCGGCGATGCACGACACTCGGCAGCCTCCAATTCGAACTCAACACTCAGCTACAAGGAACGCAGACGATCAGCGCACACACAGGCGGAACAGAAGCGTCGGGATGCCATCAAAAAGGGATACGATAGCTTGCAAGAGCTGGTGCCACGTTGCCAGCCAAATGACTCGTCCGGTTACAAGCTGAGCAAAGCGCTGATATTGCAAAAATCCATCGATTACATTGGCTATCTGAATCAGCAGAAACTTAAGCAAGAAGATGAGAGTGCGGCACTGCAAAAAGAGGTGACGGCGTTGCGAATCATACAGAATGGGTATGAGACCATGCTCCAACACCAGCAGGCAAATCCGGGACCCGAGGAGGCACGACTCACAGACGAGGCCAAATTTCAAGTGGTCAGCAAATAGAATTTAACCCAGTTTCAAACACTATCATTCTATGCTTGGCTGATTCTCCCATTCTCCCCTTTGCAGTTTCAGGCGATAATTGACGAAATGTTTGAGACATTCCAGCACATACCTATGGATAGCTTCAAGCAGCTGACCAGCGGTGTTATACCCTGGCTGGAGGAGCACTGCAAGCCGCATATACTCCGCAACATTCTCAGCCGGACGCTGCAGCAGATGGCACAGGAGACACAAGAGAAACAACAACAACAGCAACAGGCCATGGAACAGGAAACGGGCGAGGGATTCAGTTGAAAAACACTTCAAGTTGAAGTTCATTATTTCTTTTCGTTTTTTCTTTGGGTAAATGCTACAAATAGTAAATGCTTCGTTTAATTGTTTGTTGTAAAAGCAAGCGTTACAATTATAGACTACAAGTTGACTTTTGGCTTAGTTATCTAGATGCTAGATTAGATAAAGATAAATAATAGCGTTAGATTAGGCCCGCTTCTCCAGCAGCTGTCGCACCATTGCCGCCTCCTCATTGGCCTCCAGCAGCAGCAGGAATTGTAGCAGCACATTCAATGTGTACGCTTTAAAGCGTTTCACTTGCTCCGTCACCTGCAACTGGATGAGCAGCTGCTGCTGGAACCGTTGCATCCCTGCTGCCGTCCATACGTGACGCGCCTCGTGCTGCAGCTTGAGCACGCCCGCGTGCAGAGTGTACACCAGACCCTCATAGAAGTTATCCTCCTGGAGCTGTGCTGCCACTTTGGCGCTGGCCAGCAGCACCGCTGGCAGATCGCAGCGAAACTCATGGGCACGGACAAAGCAACGGGCGGCCAGGAGACGCACTTGCTCGCACTTGTGCCGCAACAGACGCCAGCTTAGCTTGCGGAAGCGCTGCAACAGCTCGGTCGACTGTTGCCGCTGGCCTGTGGTGCACAAATGCTCCACCTTGGAGAGGAAGCCCAGGAAGAGTATTATGGAGGAGTTGACCCGCTCGGTATCGCAGCACTGCAGCATATGCTCACATGCCTTGGGCAGCAGACAGGCCAGCTCCTCATAGTTCAGCTCACTGGGCTCCCAGGCCAGCTTCGTCTCAAATTCGGTCGCCTGGCGCTGACCCACCAGTTTGCCCAGACTGGCGCCAAAGAGCTGTAGTGCAGCATTGGAAATGGTCCACTCGGGATTGTCAATGTGCGCCATGCCCACCAGCATTATCTCATTGTAGTACTTGCACATTGCCGGCCGCAATTCCGTGTCCCTCACAAGCACACAGAGATAATGCAGCGCCAGAGCCTCCCAGCGATCGTGGATAATGCTGCCGGATGCTTCCTCACTGTGGCTGGTTTCATTGAGACGCTTCAGTATGCGCTGCACGGCACGATGCAGCAGTTGTCGACGTGGATTATCGTTCTTGAGCACGTGCAGAAACATGATGGAGAATCCAGCACCACGTCGTGTGGTGCTCACCTGACGGCACTCGGAGAGCAGCTCGCGTTCCAAGCAATCGTGCAGCAGCTTCATTCCTTGAAGATCGCTGGGACTGGTCATGGCACGCGTCAGTTTGCCAATGCTCAATCCTGCTGCCTCAATGGCGCCCTTGTGCCGGCAACGCGTCAACACAGCCACATTAATGTCCAGGCAGCGCTGCAGTGCATCATAGTTCGTATCGGGATTGCTCGCGCGGAGCAGGACACAGCCAACACTGGTGGCCAAGTCGCAGCAGGCCTAAAATCAAAGGGAATTACTTAAAGAAAGACAGTAGAATTAAATTTAAGCTTACCTTCAAAGTAAGCCAGAAACTCATGAGCAAATACTTGCGACAGGTTTCCGCATCCTCAGTGGCTTCATGGACGCTCTCACTGACCAGCAGTTGCAAGCTCTCGTCCATATCCTGGAAACTGGCTGCAGTGGCAACTGCAGAGGCGGATTTCTCCCGCCTCGCATTCGCCAGATTCAGAAAAACCAGAATGGCATTGAGTATGCGTTCGAGCAGCGGCAAGAGATCAACAATAGATGCTCCCAGATAGCCACCACCGCCGCTGACCAGCTCATCCAAGACGCAAATGTGTCCAAAGAGATGACCACCAGCCGCTTTGGCTGTTTGTAGCGGATCTCTAGAGAATGCCTCCAATTTGCTGTTTAATTGTTGCAGACAAAGATCATAGAGATCTTTGATTTGTTGCTGATCCGAGGAGCTGCGCACCGCCAGCTGTGCGTAGAGCGAGACGAGCGCACATTCATCCACATCGAAGCTGGACCAGAATCTTTGGCAATGATCCATGCACTGCTTGCTGTCCACGTGGCCCAGTTGGAGCAGCAGCGACACCGTCAGCTCCAAAGCATCGTCGAATCCTTGTGGATCGTTGAGGGAGTTGAACAACAACTGTGCCATGGAATGCGGTCGAAAGACGCCCTGATCCAAGAGAAAGGCGCCAAGTTGTTGGTTCTGTTGTGTGCTGCACATTTTGGCATTCTTGGCGACATGTGTGCTATAGAGGGATTTCTGTAGAATTTCGAGCAGTTTGAGTGCAAAGATCCTGGGCTGATAGACATCGCAATGCATGTCCTGTTCTATCAGTTGCTGCAACTGGCAAAAGAAGCGTTTAATATCCTGAGCAAGTGCATCGCTGCCATCCGCTTTCAATGCCTTATTGAAATGCTTTGCCGTGTGATTGATAATGTTGGGCATCTTGCCGAGCATTGTGTTGCGAAACTCCGAGCTCTCTACGCCGCGATGACGCTCCATAAAGTTGTAGAAGAACTCTAAGCAATCCTCGACGGCGAAATTGCCTAGATTATCCACTAGGAACTTAAATATTAAGAGTTGTGCGTCCGTTTCGAAGCAGCTGCAGTTAGTCAGCAGTTCTGTGCTGATCTTGAAGAAATGTAGCTTGGATGTCACATAGATTTCCTTAGCAAACATACTGAATATCAGTATGAGACGATGTTGATCGCTGGCCGGCCGTTCTGCTTCCGAGCTGGCAAGGAATTCCACAATCTCCGGCTTGGCCTGCAGCAATTGAAACAGAGCATCCCGCTGTTGGATGCGTAGAAACCATTGTGAGTGAAAGTTTTGTATTTCGGCAACGCTGCCATTGACCAGCAGCTCCACAGCCAATGTCAGCAGAGCTGGAGACCTCTGGCTGCTCAGACTCTTCACAGGATACTGACTGGCTGCCCGCAGTCCCTTGTAACTGAGACTCAGGCGAAGTCCCGCAAAGAATTCCGTCTCACTGTGCCCGCTGGCGACCAGAAGCTCCGGCAGTGCATGGGAATTAAGTATGCCACTAAGCAGATAGTATTTGTTGCGATTCGTCCACGGCCAGAACTCGACAATCAGGCGAAAGTAAAAGAACGCCCGACGTTGCTGCTTGCAGCAACGATTAAAAAGTGTCAGCGTCTCCTCTCTAGATCCCACCTGGCTCTGACGCTGCAGGCAGTGGTAGAAATGCTCCAGTTGTAGATTTAGCAACTCAAGCTTGGGAAACTTTTTCACCAGCAGATTGGTGGCCTTCAATTGATGCACTAGACAACTGTTGTTCTGCTGAAGTGCAGCAATAATGGCATCAATGCACTTGCCCTCAATTAGCTGGGCATCCAATCGTGACCAGTGATCTGTTAGCAGCACAGACTGTAGCATTAGGAATGCCTTTGGCTCCTCAACCGACAGCAGTTGGGGTAGATCTGCAAAGTGTTCATCCGGCAACTCGTATTTGTGCACGATGTGATAATAGACGCGAAAACTGACATTCAGTGCAGCCTGATTGATGCTGCTTGTGTCCGGATTGTCGGCCTCCTTATTTATTTGACCGGCCAATTTGTCGGCCACCTCCTTGGGCGTGGCATCGCCGAGCGTCTATGGGCGGCAAAGGATAATCAATTCAACTGTTTTTATTTGAAAGTGCTGGCGCACTTACCTGCAAATAGGAGAGACAGTCGCTATGATTTGCTGACTTTGATGTTGCCATTGCTAAAAGTACTTAGCCGGGCTAACACAGTGGTTAGAGCGTATAAATAAATAAATTAAAAGAGCGTATTACATTTCGACTACACGTGCTGGATAATCGATATGTTCATCGATAAAATGCACTGTTGCCAACTTAGCGATTTTATAGCTAGATTCGGCTCTTTTTTTTTTAAATAGCGAAAAAACAAATCGGAACTGAAATTTTTAATGGGTGGCAACTTGCTATTTATTCCTGTTAAAAGTTGGCAGCACTGATAAGTGCTTCAGTTCAAGATGGCGAACGATGCGAGCAAGCTACTACTATCTTCACATCAAGAAAAAACCAGTCATTATACGTAAATAAAAACATTAAATTGTGCACTTTGTATGTATTTAGCTTAAGAAAACCTTTTGTTTATGCAGTTACCTAAAGGAATTCCGCGTGGAGCAATGCCAGTCGTTCCTGCAGCACAAATGCAACCAGCATCGCCCCTTCGTTTGCTTCAATTGGCATTTTCAAAATCAGCGTCGTCGGCGGCCTGTACGTAAACGTGATGGAACATTTAATTACAGTGCTGATAATTATTGCACCAAATATGATGAGACTACTGGAATCTGTCCCGAAGGCGATGAGTGAGTATTTGAAATCAGTTGAGGAAAATTGTGTCTGGGCTGTGAAGAAGGCAGAGAAAGACGCCAACGCCAACAAGCAACGAACGACGTAGTATTTTTTCGTTTCCTCTTTGCGGTTCATTTCTTTGCAATGTGTGTGTATCTCTTGGCTTCGTGTTTACAAACAAAAACTTTGGTGCGGGCGTAAGGAGGGGCATCGTAACTTTGTCTAGCTAAAAGTGAAATTCAATTGCTACTATACATATGTATGTATGTCGTGCTAATGTGTGTTTGTGTGTGTGTAGGCTCGGCGCACTCCACGACGACGAGGTCACTAGTCGTCGACTTCGCTGCCCGCCCACATAATGCAAAAGCGAAAGTGATTTTAGCAATAGAAGTGCTCGAGCTCGGAGATTCTAATCGGTGTGTGTGCGTGTGTGTGTTTGTCTTTATGGTGGTTGTTGTTGCCCACGCAAACACATTCACAAATGCGCAGCAGCAGATATAACTGCTACAAGTGTGTGCGTCATTGTTTTTATTGCGTTTTGCTTTTGCGCGTTTTCTTTCGGTTTATTTTGGTTTTCCCCCGGCGTCAGTGGTGATTGTAGTAATGGCAGCAGTCTTAAAATGTACAGTTATTGAGCAGAGCTTTTCGTCAAAGCTCTTAGCGAACGACCGTGCACAACAGAGAGCGACAAACAAAAATAATACGCAATTACAATTTCTGCAAAAGGAAACGCCAAAAAAAAAGAAAAAGAAAAACAACAACAAGAGCATTTTTTGACCCCGACTTGAATGTTTTGTATTTACAGTGAATCAATAAATTAATGACACCCACAAATAATGCATAACAATAATGCCATACAAAATGTCATAAGTATATAATAGCATTAAAAGTTATTTAAATATATTTAGTATTTAAAATATTATTTTTTTTAAATAAATCGAAATCAAATTACAATGCAAAGAAGAGAAAAGATAGGGAAATTCACTAAAAATTAAGTCAACTGCTTTAAAATTATTCACTAAGCAAAGTTATTTATACGAGTTGTGCAAATACTTTTTTGATTCCCTGTATGTATTTGAATTTCGAGCTGCGGCTCCCCGATTTTATAGCTGTTGGCTTTTTGGGTTGGGTGAACTTGCTGCTTGGCTATTTTTAGCACACGCTTCCGTCCTTTTCTGCGTCACTTGAAATTTGACTCTCTCTTTTCCTTCCTCTCCTACAGATGCCCATTTCTGCACCGTACAGCCGGTGACACGGAGCGTCGATATCATTTACGTTACTACAAGACATGCATGTGTGTGCACGACACGGACAGTCGGGGATACTGTGTCAAAAATGGCCTACATTGCGCTTTCGCCCATGGCATACAGGATCAACGTCCTCCTGTCTATGACATCAAGGAGCTGGAGACACTACAGAATTCGGATATAACGTTGGATGGCACCAATGCACAAAATGCACTTGACAAGGAGCGCAACCTTATGAACGAGGATCCAAAGTGGCAGGACACTAACTATGTGCTGGCCAACTATAAAACCGAGCCGTGCAAGCGTCCGCCGCGTCTCTGTCGCCAGGGATATGCCTGTCCACAGTATCACAACAGCAAGGATAAGCGTCGCTCGCCCAGAAAGTACAAATACAGGTGGAATCCTTCAATCATATCTATAAATTCCAATTAATTCAACTATTGACTTCACTTTGCAGATCCACACCGTGTCCCAATGTTAAGCACGGCGAGGAATGGGGCGAACCGGGTAATTGTGAATCCGGTGACAATTGCCAGTACTGTCATACACGCACCGAACAACAGTTTCATCCGGAAATCTACAAGTCCACCAAATGCAACGATGTCCAACAGGCTGGCTACTGTCCACGAAGCGTTTTCTGCGCTTTTGCGCATGTAGAACGTAAGTTTCCTTGCCCCTATAAACTCGATCTATTTTAAATGGGCTTTAAGCGCAATTTTCCACAACCATAACGGGCGGGATTATTATCAGTTTATATTCAGCTTAGATCACTGGTGTCCAGAAGCACACTTTAAAACATTTAGATTAGGACACGAGATCTAGGGAATTTACATTTTGGGCACCACTGGTCTAGGCTCTAGAGTAGGCTAACATGTATGTAACATACGTATTTTGGATGTGATTGTTTAACTGTTTGTTTGTCTTTTACTCACATCCATACCTTGGTACTCTGAAAAATGTATGATATGAATGCAACCATCAAAAAACGCTTTGCTGCTTGTCCAAATTACCTCCCAAAGCTTACGTGGTCAGCGAGCAGAAGATGCGTGATCATGAATTCGCTTTAACCGAGCTCATTTCCAATGGCTTGTCCGATTTGAAGGTACAGGATGAGGTCGGTAATGGCAAGCTGCCACCAGGACTCCTGCAGCTGAACAATAACGTACGTATTATCAACAACAATAACACTACAAAATGATGTACTGTGCGTGTGTATTGTCTCTGTGTGTGTTCAGAATATTGCTAACAAACGCTAACAAACCCCTCACCCCACCCGATCACAAGCTAATCCAGCTAACAGCATCAAATCGCAAGTCATAGAGTACTTAGTCCATGCTCTCATTATGTTTCTTCGTTTTTCTTTGTTTCTGATCTCTTTTTCGTAGTTATTAAATGATATTGATGGTAATAATACCAACAAAATGTTGGTTGATGCTTTGGAAAATACAACAAATTCCAGCAAAATCCTAAATATCTCACTACCAATGGACAGCATTCGTGAGTAAAGAACAAAAATTTCAAAAAACAAATGCAAATTTTATTTCAATTGATGTTTTATTGTTTTCAACAATGGTTGTGGACAAAATGACAGCGCTAAAAAGCAAATTAGTAATTATTCATATAGATAAACTAATGTTGTTTTTCTCTGTGACAGCTTGTACATTGGATGATCCACGCGAGAACTCGCTATCGGCAAGTCTGGTCAATACTAGTTTATTAACACGTTCCTCGGCGCCAATTAACATTCCTAATACGACACTAAGTAACTCTATTAACGGTAAGTCATTGTCCAAAGTCAACTTAACCGATAGTTGCTAATTTCTTTTATTAATCTTCTGAAATAGACTTTAACTCAGGTGGTTTTGCCGTCAACATTCCCAGCAGCTCGCTCACCTATAGTCCAACAAATCATGCCAGTCTTTTCAATGTGTACGGCGGATCCAATAAACTAAGCAATTCTCTGTCGGCAGCCACACAGAATGATAGTAATAGCATTTTTTTTCCATCGCGCATTATTTCTCCGGGCTTTGGCGATGGTTTATCTATAAGTCCATCAGTTAGAATATCTGAATTGAACACCATACGTGATGACATTAACAGCAGTTCTGTGGGCAACAGTCTGTTTGAGAACACTTTAAATACGGCGAAGAATGCGTTTAGCCTACAATCTCTGCAGTCGCAAAATAATAGTGATCTGGGTCGCATGACCAACGAATTACTTACAAAGAATGCGCAAATACAGAAATTGTCTGTACGTCTGGAGGAGATAATGTGTAAGCTTAAAATTGCCGAACTGCATCGCGACAAGGCCAAACAGGAAGCCCTAGAATGGAAGGAGCGCCACGATCTAGTGCAGATCCAACTAAATTTACCCGGCGAATTGCGTGACTTATCCATACAGAAACTTAAGCAATTGCAGGTACGCTTACGACATTAATTAGCACTATTATATTTCTTTTACCCAAATATATTCTTTTTTAGTCAAAGCTGCGTACCGATTTGGAGGAGGTAGACAAAGTATTATATTTGGAGAATGCCAAGAAGTGCATGAAATGCGAGGAGAATAATCGCACCGTTACGCTTGAGCCCTGTAATCACCTGTCCATTTGCAATACATGCGCTGGCTCGGTTACTGAGTGCCCTTATTGTCAGGTGCCGGTAATAACAACGCACACATAGAATATGTTTCAACCGTAACAGGACTATCGTTGGGTCCTCGGGCCGGATTAATTGCCCACACTGACAATGTGCGATACAAATTATTCTTTAATCGTAAGCAAAAGGTTTATCGACTAGCGAATATGCCTGCCTGGCATAAGACAGAGCTTACATATATATGTGGAGAATTCATACTAATATAATTTATATTTATCTATATGCAAATAATTTATCATGGATATTAGCAATTACTAGGCACAAAATATGTAATTCATTATTTATCATGCTAATATGTATTCGAATTTGACTCCGTACACTTTTATTTTGTTTTCGATACAAACAATATCTCTTATTATATTTAATTTTGTGTTAATTTTAATATTTTATTTTTTATTAAATTTGCTTTCATCAGTTTCATTATGCCCATGACATTTTATTATGTAAAAATTAAATTTTGGAAAAGTTTTTCTTTTTTGTTTTTGTCGCTTACAATCACCATCACTATTCACTAGAATCAATTATTGAAAAAAATCCAATTACATTTATATCATAAACGGATACAGATGATATCGTACAGAATATTATATAATTTTTCTAGCCACTTTTAGTAACTAAAAATTTTTAAACTACAAACAAATTGACTAAAACCACCAGTGTTTTTTATAAGCCGATATTCAAACTGCAGTTAAAAATATATATAGTGATATGTAACACATTTTTTTTTTAGAAATGTTTAAATTCTGATGAAATGTAATTACAAGGAAGTTTCGCAAATGGAGAGAGCTCTAAGCAAAGAACGAATTTTAGTGACTTTGAATATGGATCCCTTGAATGTATTGAAAACTAAGTTTAATTTGATTTGACAACACAAAATAATTATAGCTTATGATAGATAGTTGTTATATCTATTTACTTACTTTTTTTTGTAACATTTTTGCATTCAAGCAATAATTCAACTATAATAATTTGATATTGCGTAAATCATTTGGTGTATTTTACTTTTATACTCTAGTTTACTATGTGATTTTGTTAGTGCTTTAAGTACAATTCTTGCTACAAACATATTTTATATTTAAATACAAACATTTATATATTTTTTTCTATAAAAAAAAGCTTCCAATGTAAAATCGATCATCTAACAATATAAAATAATTTAAAAAAGTCAAATATGGTATATAAATGGCCAACAAACGCGGTACAAGATGATTATATATTTATATATATATACAAGAAAAAGAGTGTGATGAATAAGATTAAACAATAATCGTAACACAAGACAGCGAATACATATAAATACAGTCTATAATGAACGTTAACCGAAACTAATGTAAAACCGTCTTCAACATTTTTGCGCAAATTAAAAAGAATTGAACAAATAAAATATAAAAGGCTAATGTATTGTAGCTTATGAAGAAACCGAAAGTTGAGCATATATATTTAATATAATGAACTCTAAACGTATTATTAATTATTAAACTAATGGCAAATCAAGTTGGATCACTTAGGGCATGAAAGTAAACTATTTAAGCAAGAATTTCAGAAGCAGAAACTTAGGCATTTATTAAAGATCATTACAAAATAAATAAAATGAATATAGGTATACACATACATATATATAATAAACAAAATATGAGAATATATTTTATAGCTAACAAACTAGGCAACGCAAAGGCTTTTGTGTGTATGTAGTAGCCAAAAAAGTAAATTATAAAATTAAAGAATAATTAAATGTGCATGTTAATGTGTGTTACAAATAAACGCTTTAATATTATAGCTCTACCGCAAAAAAAAATATTTAATTAAAGAAACAATTTAAAGCAATTTGCAATTGATAATGAATTCGAAAGGTTAAGAAACACGCATTGAATAATTACTAAATGGTTTTATAATGGAGCTGTTGAGTGTTGACGAAATTCTAATAGCTGTAATAATAGCTGTCTCTATCACAAACTACCCCTAAACTCTAAATATTTGGGCACAACGTATATTAATTAGCAATAAACACAATTTAATTTTTATCTAGAAGCACAAGCATTCAAAGAGAATCATCTAATGACAATTCAAAAGAACAAATGAAATAACTAATAAACTGACAAACAGACATATACACACACAATGTATGAGAAATGTATGTATTTTGTATACGCTACTGTAAGAGTGATCTTTATGTGATTTTGAAACTACTTGAATATGTGATCCAGAACTATATAAAAAAAAAAAAACAAAACAAAAAAATTAAAAATAAAACAAAAAAAGAATGAACAAAAATATTTAAATAAACATTTGTGAAAGCTCTCGCCAGCAACAACAACAAACAGCTAACATATTGTTACCAACTAAACTCGATGTACAACAATAATAATGATAAAAACATATTAAGCTCCAGCTCCATTTAGAAACAACATAAACATACAACTGACACACATTATTTAACACAAAATGACAAAAAAAAAAAACTAAATGTCTAAAATATAAAAGGAAATCGTAGTTAGCTTTAGAGTTCTATGAAAGAAAGGGTCAGGATTCAAATAAATGGCAATTAATTAAATTAGTACAGTAAAAGAATTGTTTGCTACTAGTTGTTTCATACTTAGTTAATACTTTTAACATATTGATATGTAATAATTATTAAATTGTAACTAAACGGTTTAAACTCAACTCGAGAACCGAGAACTACACCAAACCAAAACGTTGAACACCGATAAGGAATTTTATGTGGAAATCCTGTTAACAGATTAATAATAAAAGTAATGTCGTAAAGTCTAAAAAGCAAATAAAATTAACTAATTACTTATATGTATACATAGCAATCTTATGCAAAAAGAAAAAAGAAAATCCAGCCCACAATACAAACAAAGCAACAAATGGAAGCAAGCAAATGATTTTTATAATGTGTCAACTAAACTCTTAAATAACTTTAAGCAAGAAAAAATGTTAAACATAAATGTAAACCAAACATTTACTAGCAATCTTTACACAAAATGCTGAACTAAAAAAAATGCAGACAACTCTACAGAATAAAAACTTTTACATAGGCTATCATTTATATAAAAAATATATAGAATATATGTATCTATGAAATTACTTGTGTAGCTCTGGTATAAACGATCTTTGGTAAAAAGGAACACTAAATTCAAAAATTTAATATCACTTGTTCTCAACTCTTTAGTCAATGCTAAAGCCAGGACACATTGTTGTGGTTTATGTCTTGACTAAGTAGTGTTATGGCCAAGTCTGTCATATATCAATTGGCAATCAAAAGTCCTAATGGAATGTTGATTTGGCAGTAAAAAAAAAACAGTTGTGTATTATCAAAGTGCAGTGATTTAACATTTTCGAATGTAATCAAAATAGAATGGACAAATGTGTTTTGTAGTTTAGATTGCCACGCCCTCAGGCACATGTTGTAGTTAAGCAGAGTTATTAACTAACTTTATATAAGTATGTAAAAACAATAAATATATGCGAATATATTCTAACTGAAGAGAATTAACAAAACAATAGAAAATGCATTTTAAGACAGACAGAATCAATAATATGAGAAATGATTGTGTAAACACATATTCAAATTATGAAGATCAGCATTATCAAGCAATTTCTGTAGTCGAACTATGTATTTATTTAGTTAACTATTTGCAAATGTGTAATAACGAATGGAAATTGAACAAAGCGAAACAGAATGACAGTCAATCTACGAATCCAAGTGTAGGGCAAAGATGAGTACTACTTATTTATATATACATATATATATGTATACTATGCAATTAACAAATTGATAAATACAATATACATATACATAAATAGATATATAGATATACTTATTAATAAAATTGTGTTTAAAGGCTCTCTCTGTGCATTTTATTATGTTCGCTTACCGTGTACAGCGTCGACGACGAGCAGACAAAAGCCAGGGCGCTTGTGGTTCCCATGCGTGATTTCAATCTGCCCAGCAAACACAACAACACACACTAACAAAAGCAACAGCAACAGCAACCGAGTGAAAAGGGCAATATAAAAAGGCAAAAGCAAAGGCTGAACAACAACGGCAGAAACTCGTAAGAATTTTAAAATGCACGATAATCGTTCAGTGATAGCTAAGCAAGCCGACAATGCCCCTGAACCACCGTAACCAACTCTCTTCCCCTCTCCCTCTCACAATTCCCTGCCCAACACACACTCCTCTCCTCTCCTCCTTTCCCCTCTCTATCTCTCACGCGCTCGCTGCTAACTGACAACGGTGCCTGGCTGCCACTTTAACCTGAGCCCTCAGCCACACAGTTGAGGTCCAGGGAGCCAGTTTGGAAACAAGATACGATGCGGCTGCTGCTGCTGCTGTCGTTGTTGTTGTTGTTGTTGTTGCTGCTGCTGCGATATCGCCGCGTTCGCGCGTTAAACACAAGCGCAACAATTTTTATTCTGTCAGCGAACGCGTGCCTGTATTTGTGTGGTCCCGGCCTCAAACTGGACTCTGACTCTGACTCTGTTGCCTGGCTGCCTTTAGCCTGCCCTGTGTGTACTCCTTCGTTGCCTGTTGCCTGTTGTCTGGTTGCCTGCTGTTTGCTGCCTGTTGCCTGTTGCCCCTTTGGCTGCTGAGATCTTGCGTGGAGATCTCACGCGCATGCGCTCTAACTTTGTGTGGCAGTCGGGCATATTAGTTGGCACATGCATTTGGTTGGTTAACCAAATGCTCTGTAAAACTGGCGTATAAATAGTTTTTTATGAGCGCAAAAGTGTTGCCATTTTTCATGTTGAGCTAAACGGCCAACGCCAAACCTCTTGACCAACTATTTATAGACGCTACGTTTTGCAACGAGAGCAACAACAGCAAAAGCATCAGCATCAGCTTTGGCATCAGGCTTTCATGTTCATGTTCTTTGGGCTGTGTTTCGCACGCTGCACGCTACACGCATTTCCACTCGAAACTTGTTTTACTGTGTTGGACGATCGACCGTACGTCCGTCTGTCCGTCCGTCCGTACCACCCCCGTCCCGCTCCGCCCGCACATCCCGCCGTGATTTGTAACACGATACATTTTGCCGCCGCCGTTGACTTGGATGCTTTGTCTGTTTCTCTCTCTATGTGTGTGTGTGTGTGTGTGTGTGTGTGTGTGTGTGTGTGTGTGTGTGGGGATACGTGTACGTCCTCGTATACTGTGTCGGAGAACTCTGCTCTGACTGCCTGCCTTCTAATGCATTTTTCTGCTCTTTTGCATCGCTGACTGTCTGTTGGTCTGTTGGACTGACTGTTGGAGCAACAGCTCATTAGGCATTTTTAATTTGACAATGCGCGCAATTTATGTGGGAATTTTTCATGGCGCGCATTTTGAGTCATCGGACACGAAAGACTTAGGCAACGAACTTGCCGCTTCACGTGCTAACTTTGTCTTAACCGTTTGGCCTTAGCCTCTGCTTCTCCCTCTCCCGCTCCCTGTCTCTGTCTCTGTCTGCTGTGTGGCAAGGCGAAATCAATTTTCAATTTGCTCCACGTTGCAGCAGCCGCCTCTGGTCCCTGCCAGAAGCATCAGCAGCAGGTCAAAGCGAAAGGCAACAGCGAAAGAAACCCAAAAAAAAAAAAAAAAAAAAAAATAAAAATAAACAGACAAGCGGAAAAAAATACAGATGAAAAAAAAATCTATTTAACTGGCACAGGCGTTGACGTTGACGTTGACTTTGGGCTTTGGCTTTGGCTTCAACTTAACGAAGTGTTGCCGCCCTGCCCCGCCCCCTCTCGCTGGCCCGGCTCGTTCCAGCATTCCGTTTGCGGTTTTTGTGGCCAATGCGTCGTGCCACGAGCGGCACATAACTACAAACAACAAAAGCGACAGCGCAATAGCATTTTGAAATTGAAAACTTAAGAAAAATGGCAATTTTCTAAGTTCAGTTGCGGCTAGGATAACGGCTGAGGAAGGAAAGGGGGAGGGGGAGGTGGGAAGAGGGGGCAGAAGTTACTACTAGCCAGGCTGTGAGGTTTGCCGGTCATCAACTTTCCATAATCGGCGCGCAGACAACAAACAACTTGAGCTACAGAGCCCTCTGCCCGCCCGCTGGGCAGACAACAAAAACAACAGCAACAACAGCAACAACAATAGCAACAACAACAGCAACAAGCGCCACTTTGCTGTCAATTCAAAATGATAATGCAAACAAATATTAACCCACTCCAAGTGGACGCATGTGGCTGCCGTCTCATGGCACTTTCTGACAGCCCAGCGACACTCGACGTCGACGTTGACGTCGCTGTCGTCCCCGTCGTCGTCGTCGTCTTCGACCTGCTCGACTCCGACTCCAACTCCAACATCGACTGTGGGAATGTGCCACGTTCTCTGCACCGCCGTTGCGGCTTAAATGCTGTTCCAGGCCATAATGACTTTTAATTTTTATGGCACTGGCTGCCGAGGATGCCGATGTCGATGTCCAATGTCGATGCTGGATGCAGCAGCAGCAGCATCAGCGGCAGCGCGAAGCTTAAGTCGCATATAATTCAAGTCCATCAACGCATGCGCTTCACTTGGTCGCTGCCTCGGCACGCCATGATACACATTTAAATACTCGCATGTTTGCCATCGGTCGCCGTCACCACTTGAGAGTGCGCATCTACATATACATATACACACGTACACTGGGAATCGCCGGAGTTGAGGTAGATGATTCTCAAGATGCAGAAAGATGCTTAAGAGCCCAACAAAAGGCTCAGCGTTGTTTAATATTTTAAGTAAGTGCTGCTGCCGCTTCGCCTTCACCTTCTTCCCCTACTCTTCCCCACCACTTTTAACTCCATAGCCATATTTCAGTTATCTTCAAATGCAAATGCAAAATGAATTCACGAATTTCACTAATATAAATATTGATTTGGTTAAAAAGTTGCGTACAATTTATAGCAAAGAATTTAAAACAATATTTCACTTATTTTCAGCAACTGACAAATTCGGATATCTCCCTTAACTGAAATAATTTTAAAATTTTATAACAACAAAAATACAAATTATAATAATTCCTCATTAAATATGATCTCCAGTTTGATATGTAGTTATACCAATTAGCATCCATCAACAGCTTGTATATCATTCAACGTTTAAGCTGGGAACTTGAATCTGGCTCGCTTAAGTTGTGTAAATTCGATACTCGATAATTCATAGGTGATAAAAAAGAATCCATCAGAATAAATATTAATTTTAACTTTTTACAACAAGCTGTTGGGAAATTTATAGCAATAAATCTTTAAAAATTAACAAAAGATAGTTATATTAATCGCTTCATAACAATATTTCTGTACATTTCAGCAAGTGCAAAATAATTCAGGAATATCCCTAAATTTAAATAGAATTTTTACTACAAATACTGCTTGTAATTTGGGAAATTTTATAACAAGCCATTCTCCATTCATTAATAGCTCGTATATCATTCAACATTAGAGCTGAGAGCTGGAATCGTATTTGGCTCGTTTAATGTGTGTAAAATCCATTCTAGATATAAAAAAATTCGACATACTTTAGTATACTAAAGCATACTACTTAAAATAAAAATGTGTTGCTTGAGCTTCTAATGTTAAATTAGAATTACTATGACTAATACATAGGAATCATATTTTACTTGACATTCTCATTACTATTTTTAATTATTAGAATTACTATGACTAACACATAGAATCTTCTGATGTTCATTAAATGACTAACTCATTGAAATGATTTCAAATATCCCCGAGCGTCAAATAATAGTTATTTTTATAGTGGTATACCATAAAACTTTCACTTGAAATCATTTCCGTTATTATGAACTATAAATAATTAGTATTACTGTCAAGCGACTCAATCTAATCACTTTGACACGTCTACGTCATTTAAAGAAGTTGTTATGACTAAAATTGTGGTATGTGCATTCTCATGTACAGATAATAAGTTCTGTTTTTAAAATTATATATATAAGTTGTTGATATATTTGCAATCAAAGTGTTTGAGGGTACTTGAGTTTGTTGTATAAATTAGATAAGGAGAGTATCTACAAGGCGATCATATTAAGTTAACAATTGTTAATAATCTTTTAAGCTGTATAATAAAATGTATAATACATCAAACTCTATAAAGTTATAAAGTGATTTTTAGTGATTTGCACAATTTTTTGATCTGCTACCTTTGCACACTAGGTGGCGCTGTGTGGGCGTTGCACACAACAGAACAGAACAGAGTTAATGTTGCTGCATATTTGTGGTCTGTCATGCGACAACTGTTTGCCAAATACACGCCACATGAGGCCTACATCCATATATACGAGTATGCTCTATCGATATTCCCCTGTCGCAAACTGAGAATCTCAGTATCTCAGTGCCTCTCATATGATGCTTACTCACTGGTTGCCTCTCGGCTGCCGTTTTAACCACATCGATCGCTGCCAGCTGATAGCACAATGGACCCAGTGCAACAATGATAACTATGCCGCTTACGACTCTTTTTCTCTCTCTCTCTCTCTCTCTCTTACTCCCTCTATCTCTCTCTCTCTCTCGTGCCGGCCAGGATCAAAAGGCGCACAGTTGACAAATGTTTATACACGCACCACAGACATGACTGAGATCTGGGACTCTGTCTGCGACCCTTTTTGTAAATGTTTATGTGACTGAATGTGTGTGTGAGAGTGTGTGTGTGAGAGTGTATGTGTGTGTGTGTGTGTATTACAACCGCTGACTGCCCCTTTGGACCATTGGCCATTCAGTGGCTACATTGTTGTCGCCTTTCTGGTAGCGAATTCCTTGGAAAGCTGCGGTCGCATTCATTTGCCTAATTTCTAGCCCTAAGACAATTCCCCAATGGCATTTCACTCAGATTTATGTGAATTAAACAGTTTCTCTAGCTCTCTTTCGTACTCTCTCCCACTCTCTCATCTCTCATTCGGCTGGTAGCCGTAAATGTCAACATCCATTAGAGACCTTAAACCGTTATTGGCATTTGTCGCACGCTATGACGCCGCTGCGGCTTTCCTTCTTCCCCTGCCCCTGTCCCTGCCCCTGCCTCAAACAGCGGCAACAGTCACAACAGCAGTCGCAGTCGCAGCATGATCGAGTGGATGCTTCTCGGAACTCGTACGAAATCTGTATTTGTTATTGCTGCTCTTATTGTTGTTGTTGTTGCTGTTGTTGTTGTTGGTGAACCTGTGTACAATTCATATATGTCGCCAAACAGCATCGTATCATATCTTTGGGAATTTTTTTTTGGTTGAAACGCGCACGTGTGATCAGATTGATCGTTAACACAATAAATATTATTTAGTATGTATTAGCTATTCGATTATAATGGTCATAGCGTTGACGACCTTCACGGCATTTTGGCCGACAAACCGGTACGCGTTATAGCCATTAGCTGTTAATTATGGGACAGCACGTTGAACGCTACAGCACCAACTTCAATTCACACACAAAGTTTCTGCAGTCAAAACAAAAGACTTTGGCAACAAACTTGCGCCCCCAAAACGATTTAGCATAATGACGCCAAATAAACGTCAACCGTCAACAAATAGTTATTTATAACGATATTCCGATGCTCTATTCGTAACTTCAACTTACTTTTGATATAATTTAAAAAGTGTGTTCTTTTAAAATTTGCAAATTTCTAAAAGCTACAAATTAAATGCTTTAAAAATAATCTTCTATTTTTTTTTTAAATATTTTATGTATCTAAATTATTATAATTCGTATTAATTTATAAATTTCTATAAGCTAAAAATAATCTTTAAAATAATGCTTTAAAAATAATCATTTATTATTTTTTTTAATATTTTTTGTATCTAAATTATTGTAATTTTTATAAATATTTTGTAATAGAGTATCATTAGAATAATAGATGTAGTAAAATAATATAATATATATATATTAGATGTTAAATAAAATTACAATTTATATTATTTGAAATGTATGAATATTAATTTAACATTTTACCATAAATATTCAAATTTTTATTGATAATTTAATATAATTATTTTAATTATAAATGAAATAAATAGTATATCAAGGAATTGTAGTTGCCTAAATAATAACAAACTACTGAAACTATTTTCTATTATTTAAAAAGTATTTTTATATAGATTTAACTTAACGGTTGGACATAAAAATATACTAGGAAAGAAATATACAATATTTATGATACAATATTACAAAATATACAATATTATAAATGTATGAATGAATGAATATATGTTTTTTAGTTGATTTGTAAACAATTTGGATATTAAGAATCATAGCTAAAAAGTGATATTGCAACTACAGAAAAAGGCGAAATATCTTTAGTGGGAATGTGGCAAATATATGCTTGATTTATACGTCGTTTTGAGGCAAGTCCTTACTCATAATCATTATGCCCCGCACTTTAAAGTGGCAACGAAAGAAATACAAGTTTCATATCGAAGTTTTATGATCGAAAGGCTGAAAAGAAAAAGAACAAATCAAAAAACGTAGCCAGGCCAGTCAGTGAGGCTGTGAGTAAGCCAATGAATGCCATGGCGTTGGTGGGAATGGGAATGGGCATGGGCATGGGAATGCTTATGGGAAGCTGCTGTGGCAGAGATCTGTGGCAGAGAGAGCTGGAGTGAGGCAGCCAGCAGCCATGTTAACAACTTCCATTAAAAGAAATTAAAAGCAGACAACGCAGAGCATCAACAGCAAAAGCAAAAGCAGCAGCCAAAGTCGAAGTCGACGTTGAAGTTGAAGTCGCAGCCTCAGCAGAAAATGGCGTTTCATTCCTTGACTCTTGGCTCTTGGCTCTTGGTTTTGGTCTTGGTCTGGCGCTGTTCCAATCTTTTTATTTTACTCTTTTCTTTTTCCAATCGCAACAATGCACAACGAAGCATTTCCGGTTTTCTATTGGAATTTCGAAGCATCGAGAGCTTGGATGTTTGCCGCCTGGTCTGAGATCTGAGAGAGTATTACAGCTAACATTAAAAGTCAATTTCAGTTTATAACTTACATTAAAACGGGCTGGCCATTAATATTAACATAAGTCTATGCTCAAATCTAATTATAAACTAATCACAAGCTTTTTATCTCTGTTTCTCTCACACTGTCTCTCTTTTTTGGTACATTTTTGTTTTATTTTAATACGAACCAAAATTTGTGTCGGTAAGTAGAAAATGAACGATCGCAAAAAAACGCGATCTATACAATGATCAACATTATTAACTGCGCTCAGTCTCGGTCTCGATCTGGCTCAAAGAGTTGAGAGTTAGCTGCTCTCCATGGCTGCCATTTATTCATGCTCATTAAGTTTTTGGCATCACAGCGATCGAGAGATCGAGCGATCGTTGCCTCGTCTCGTCTCTGGTCACTGGGGATGGTTCACGGCGTGTTCATTCACAAATGAGCGCCTTAAGCAGCTCCGCCCCATACACACACACGCACACACACACACACACACACACACACACACAAGCGCACATAATGAGCCCGCCACATACACACACAGACATGCAAGACAATTTATGTGGCAGGCACATAGACATCTCACAGATACAAAGATACTAAGATACTAAGATATAAATATATATTTAGAGAGAGGCAACTGTTGGCTGCTGGCTCAGCTTCTTTGCTGCCTCTCAGACTGCTGCCTCTGCTGCCTCTGCCTCTGCTGCCTCTGCTGCTGTTGCTGCCTCTCTGCCACAGCCGCTGGCTCAGCTTCTTCATCTTTAATTTGGTTCCGTGTATCTTGTTGATGGCGTTTTGCTTTTGCTTATATCTTTGCCGCGCTGCCGCCAACTATTGAATTCTTTTTTCTTTTGAAACCCTGTGCTTAAAATGTACAAAGGGTCTATAACGTTTGTCAAATACGTAGGAGGCAGAAGGAGGCGTGGAAATAAATATATAATTAGTATATATATATATATTCGATATAGTCTGATTACCTTTTCGTATTATTATCTGTATTAACAGCTAGAAATTTATTTATTTATTTATGCGCGACTAAAAGCAGTCCGCAATAAACAAAACAAATCCATATATAAAATTAAATTAAAGATTAAAAAAATAAAGATAAAATTAAATATAAATTTAAACTGTAAAGAAAAGATTTAAATTATAATTAGAATTAGACTTTTTAATTAAAGTCATTAAAGGTAGAGGCAGCAAATTCAGAATTTAAGTTACTGTATATCCTAAGCAGATGAAGTTTTTTTTTTTTTAAGAATTTTGCCAAAACTAAATAATTGATTTAATTATAATAAATTCGTAAGTTACTCATGAAATATTTTTAAGCAGCTGCAGGCTCAAAGAAGAAGAAGAAAACACTAATACTTTAAAGTACAAAGCTGTGAATTTTAGATAAGATGTACAGGGTCTTTTACAGTCGAGTTTTCTTGACTGTAGTCGCTTCAACTATTTTTTTTTTCATTGAAATTATGCTATGCTTTGCATTTGCATTATGCGCGCCTGCCATACACACACACACACACATACACACACACGCACACACACGTATATATACAAAGTATTGTATTGTTTAGCAGCTGTGTTGGCTGATTAGAAACCGTTACAATGTAGCTGTAACTGCTGATGTTGCTGCCACTGCCACAATTGTTATTGCAGGTGCACTTTGTGCTGGGTTTTTTTTTGTTAATTCTCCAAACTTGGCAAATGTCAAGCTTTTAGCGCCAAACACTAGACTGCATATTAAGTAGACTTTGCATTTGATTGAATTTCAGTTAAAATCGTGCGCTGATCGCATAGCCCAAGTGCCAATTTCTTGGGCAAACACTGCAAGCGTGTTCGCAGCTTTTTAAGTGCCAGTGTCAACAATGTCAACAAGCTTCGGGGGTGCAAGTAGACACAGAGACAGACCGACAGACAGACAGAAAGAGAGAGAGAGACAGACAGTCAGACAGACAGGCAAAAGGTAAGCACACGGTGAGTCGGCGATTTAAAACTTCAGTCGAGCGAGAAAATTCTGGATAAGCAAACAACTTGGAGAATAGCAACCTGCAACTGCTAAAAATACAGATACATATAGTAAATGTGCTAAATTTAATATACATTGTTTGGGCCAACTTAGTCACAATCTAAACGTGCAAAAAAAATTCCCAATTGCCTGGCGAATCTTTTGAGTGCAATTGATCCGTAAACGACTTTTTGCGTCTTTGCGAATATTTTCCTTGTATTTACCTTGTGCGTTATCTGGCGATTACTTTTATCGTGTAGAACATTGTTTATAATTGATATCAGTGTTTGGTGCCAACGGAACTTGGTACTTTAACGTATATTGGTAAATACTCTATTATTTGATGAAGTAAATTTAGAGCACAGGAAATCATAATAATCGCCATTATATCAAACATCCTGTGGCTCAACGTATCTAATCGACAAATCGATCACAACCGACTTGTTTGAGCTTCCGTCAGCTCAACAATAGCTGACTAAGACTCGAAATATAGCTAAGAATTTCAAAAAAATATGGACTGAAAGCTTAAGCTTATTAACAAAGTCTCAGGGTGTTTCCCCTAAAGATCGAACTACTTGAGCGTACTGCCTGTAGTTTAATTATGACTCTATTGTTATATAAGTTTCATACGTATTTGTATTTTACTATTTTCAATTGTATATCAGATTGAATTTAAAAGAGTTGAAATATAAAAATTAAATCATTAATTACATACTTTAAAAATTTTAAAATAGTTTTGATTAACTAACTTTATAGGCTGAAAAACATTTAAGAAAAAAAAATAATAATTTATTTTTGTATGCAATCGAACCTTATCTAAAATTGCCGTTAATATGATGCCCCTACTAGCAGATCATGCCACCTTTAGCTGCTGCTCCAACGGAAGTTGCTGTTCGTTTAAATTAAGCTAAAGGGTGGAAGCAGAGGCAGAGAGACAGAGAGAGAGAGAGAGAGAGAGAGAGAGGGAGAGAGAGAGAAAGGGGCAAGCACCAAAATGGTGTAATGACAAAGTGAGCAGCTTTATACATACAAATATATATTTTATATATAAACTAATATGTATGTGTGGGTATATGTGTGAAGAATCAGAGTACGGAGGCAAAGGCGAGTAAAACTGAAGCGCACAATACACAAAAAACCCGAACATTATTAATTTACAAGCAATAAAGCGAAGCCAAAAATGAAGAAAGGCAAAAGGTGAACAATACGCAAAAAACAAAAAAAAAAAAAAAATAAAGCAAAGCAGCCACAGAAGCAGACGCTAAAGGCTGAGCAGAGGAAGCGGCAGAAGCAGAGGCAGAGGCAGCAGTTAACAAGCCACAAGAGTCGATTTCGAGTCAATAGTGCAAGTGTTAAGAGAAATTGCAGCAACCCAAACACACACACACACAGTCACACGCACACGCACACACATACATACACAAGCGCAGCCAATTGGCAACACAGACACAGATATAGCCATGGCCATAATGAACCGTCTTCCAACATCTGTTGCCCAAACAGCACAAACAGCATAAGTACATAAGATCTCTCGCTCTCTCACTGTATCTGTGTCTGCAGTGGAGAGAGGCGCATGCGCTAAGCTAGTTGTCTCGCTCACACTGCTCCGGTGGCAGGCAGCATAAAAATGAACGCCAAAGCGATCATCCAGCTCAGATCCAATGAGCGGCACACGCACACAATGAAACGGCAAATGAACGCGAGATATGTGTGTGTGAGTGTGTGAGTGAATGAATGAACAGCAACAGCGACGTCGACGTCGACAGCGACAGCGACTGCGAGTGCCTAGGGTTCTGCAAAAGCACCCTCGGTACTTGTTAACTCGTCGCTTCGCGTCGCGTCGTTGCTCGCTCGGCCGTTCGCTTCGTGTGCTCGGATATGTCATTTGTCAATCACAGTGCGAGCGCAACGGTTGTCGTTGTCCGAGCTGCATGAAGAGAACAAGCGTTGATCAATTTGACAAAAAAAAATAAAGTAAAATAATAATAAGAACGCCGCTATTGAAATTGAATTAGAAATTCAAGAGAATTTATTGAGCGACTAATAAAACATAGTTCGGTGATAAAACAGTGATTTGTTTATTTGTGCATAGTAAACTAACTTAACTAAACCGTTAAATGCTACAGCCACAGTCGATCAATCATTCAGTTGGGCAACTGCGACTACTGTGAGCTGTCCTTAATAATTATTGAAAGCAAAAAGTGAAGTGCTAAATAACCAAAAGAAGAAGCATTTAATAAAAACACACACAAACACACACACAGCATGGATAACCAAGCACTTTGGTCCTGCGCCAGTGCCACCTGCCTGTCACTGGATGCCAAACGCCATCAAGTCACAGTTATGGACACAGTGGGCAGTAACAAATCAGCAACAGCTTCAAATGCAACTGCAACTTCAACTGCAACATCGACAGATGCCGTGTCCTGTCGAAAGCTAAGGCATATTGCGCATACGCCGCGTGGCAGCTGCTTTATGGCGCTGCTGTTGCTGCTGCTGCTCGCCTTGAACTTTAGGCATGCGCACAGCTGCGGTCCGGGACGAGGATTGGGACGTCGCCGGGAACGGAATCTGTATCCGCTGGTGCTGAAGCAGACGGTGCCAAATCTATCCGAATATCAGAGCGGCGCTTCTGGCCCACTCGAGGGTGTCATTCAGCGGGATTCGCCCAAGTTTAAGGATCTAGTGCCAAACTACAATAGGGATATACTATTTAGAGACGAGGAAGGCACCGGCGCCGATCGTCTAATGTCCAAGGTAAGTAACATTTATTAATAACTCAAGTGTTTCTTTTTTTTTTTTTTGGTTTTTTTGCCATTTCATTTTACGACTTTGATTGCCAAATTATTGGTGTTAATCGGTATTGTGGTCAGGGAAGGCTATCTCCTGCCACTATCAAACAATTATCAGTTATCAGTATCGTGTGCCATTCCCACATTGATAAAGCGGTACGTGAGTAAGTGCCCCGATTTTTGCTTGTTGCACAAACACACAATATACACTCGATTTTAGCCATAAACTGTGCGGTATTATTACTATCATTATTGTTATTATTATGTGCTCATTATGTGGCTTATCAGCGACTGCAAAACAGGAAGCTTAACACGACCTCACTGCTCACTGCTAACACTGTTAACATAACTGCCAAGTTGGACTTTTCGAGCTGACTTATAGTTACATTATTTTAGATAAACATTAAGCCCTAAAGCTGCCTCGTTCCAGCGATCAACAACCTCATGAGTAGCATTCTTCGATTTTGCTATTTAAAAAAAAAACAAATAGTAACTAAATATCAAATGCAACGGCATGTTTACATGACTTGCCCCTCTCCTCTCAGCCCTCTCAGTTCCCCGTTTTAGCCCTTTTGCCCATGTCTGACTGTGGCACGCGAGCATTTAGCCGCTTATCGCATTTCACGGCGATAAGGCGACTTTCCAAGTAGCTAAACACATGTCTAATATAGTATATATTACGAGTATATATACGATATTTGCAAACATGACACAAATGTGTGTTAAGCCAGAGCCAATTTATCTTATCAATTCGCATTTGTCGCATTCGCAGCGAAAGTGGCAGAATATCGAATATTAAGGGTAGGGGGAAGAACAGTTAGGACTTTAAGGGAGGGGCAGAAACTGAGAGGGGTGTTTAAAGTGTGAAATAACTAAACAAGTGGCTAATTAAGGCGACAGTCGTGTTAATTAAACTTGACTATAACCCTTTTAGTCTGGCACCAATAAAACAATATTTGTAAATTCCACTTCAGTTACAAGTACAAATTTTCGAATGTGTTTTGACGGATTAAAAAAACAGTGTCGATAAGGCGACTTGCGCTGACTTGCATTTATTTAAGGCCAATTATCGAGTTATACGACCAAGCTGGCCACTTGGCTAATAATTTATGATTAACTATATAGATTATTGCCATGTTGTGCATACATACATTGGTTTTATGAGTTCTTTCCGAGAAATGTGAATTCCGTGTTATTCTTAGCTGTGCTTTTTCAAATCATAATTAAGCAAAAGTGCTATCAATACTCAGGTGAATTTGCAGATCATAATCACAAGACACCGATTTTTATAGCGTCGACTTATATTTCGTTATAATTGAAGGAAAATACAACTGACAAAACAATTGCTACACTTAAAAAAATGACCAACTTCTAAAATCAAGAATATGCATCCTAAAAATTTTGTTCTTTAAATAAGATTATTTAAAGACCAAATTACTAAAACTAAGATTATTAATATCAAAAATTTTAAACTCTTAATATAAGAAAAAAATCTTAAATTGTTAGGAAAGTATAAACAAATACTATTTCGTATTAAACAAATGGTGACCCTGTAGTGCTCTGGTTCGAAACCCACTCTTAACCAATTAAAATAACTTTTTTAAAATGAACAGTAAGTAAATCAAAATTTAAAAAAAATTACAAATATGAAAAATAATTAACTTTTTGATTTTTGGATTTTAATTTTAAGAACATTTATTCATCAAAGAAGAAGATGTTCTCATTTAAAATGCTCTTAAAATCAAGATGTATTCTCTTAATTTAAGAATTTTATGATCTCAACGCATTTTTTGGACCAAAAAAATATAGAACATTTTTTTTATCAGTGTAGTCGACTTTAGAGTTATTGCAACTGACACGCGCCTCGAGGGGCAAACGAAAATCAATTTAACTGCAGACCTTGAATTCGTGTTGCAAGAACTGACAAACAGTTAACACACACACACACACACACAGAGAGAGAGAAACACATATAGACATTTGTGAGGGACACAGTCAAGGACAGTGAAGCTTCAAGGCTAATGGACTGCGACCAAGGACACGTTGCACATAAAAAGGCTGTTGTTATTGTCACAGAAATATATGTATTTACAACTGTTTGCTCGAGCTACCGTTGTGTGTGTCTCTCTGGTCTCTTTGGCATTGACTCGCAGTTACTGTTGTTATTGTTATTGCCACTGTGGCAATGTGGCACAGTGACACAGTTGTTGCAACTGCAACAGCAGCAGCAGCAGCGCATCTAAATGCAATTTTATGTCGATTTTTGACGCTGCTGTGCGTAAATTTTCAGTTGGTAAACAATTCGTTTTGGGCTATTAAAAGCGCCAAAAGGCAAAAAAATTCAACGTTTTCACTTTGTGTACACATTTCCATAAACAAATTAATGAATATTGGCGTAAAGTGCTAAAAATGAAACAGACAACTGCAATGGCAATAGAAACAGATGCATCATAAAATTGTATAGCTTATGACTGTCATTGTTTGTTATTACACACAACTTCACCTGTGCCCGCAGATGAGGTAAATGTAATTACCTCCTCACCTTTAGCTACCTTTTATTAACAGTTCTAGTCCCTACACCTCTCAAAGTTGTCTCTAGCTTAACGTGCCACAAGATTAGACAAAGTTGCGCACAGCAAGAATAAGTCAAAGACAGAGGAAGAGAGAGAGAGAGAGAGTGAGAGGGAGAGGGAGAGACAGCAACAGTGGTAACCGCAGACAAAAGAATGCGTCAAAAAGCCGCAGCATAAGTTCTAAAATTTCATAAATTGTAGCAACAATGGGGCAAAGCCAAATGGTAATCTGATATGATTATTGACATGCATGCATCAGAATCAGAATCCAGAAACAGAACCACAAGAGCAAACTATATAACCAGATACCAGCCTGCATCCAACAACCAACATCAAATCAAAGATAACCCACAGCTGAAGGCATTCTAATAGAACACATACATTCAATTATGACTCAAAAATTGATCCTATTATGACACAGACAAAGACAAAGGCTGAGACTGAGACAAGAGTCTGTCTAGAATGATGTCAGAGTTTCAGTTTCAGTTTCATTTTATTTTGGAGTTTTAGTTTTCAGCTCAAATCAAATCACGTCAAATGCTGCGATAAGCAAAATTCAAAAAAGGAGAAAAAAACTTAAAACAATATTTGGCACAACTTCGTGGGAATATTTTGAGACCACAAAGTAATCAAACATATCAAACAAACATATCAGTCAAAGCAAAGTGGACAAATCGTTGCTGAACCTTCATTAAGAACAGCAACAACAACAATACACACAATACACACACACAGAGTCAGGCATACCCTTTCTGGCATTTCAATTTTTATAGTTTGTTTGTTTGGCTTTTGAGCTTTTATATTATTATTATTAATCAATTTGATACTTTTACGAGCGCACTCAAGCGCAAACCTCAAGGATTTGTGGACCGAAAAATGCCCGTACCAATTCACTCCACTTCACCCCTCCCCTCCACTCCACTTCACCCCTCCCCTTGCTCTCACCCTCGCCTTTAGATTTGGCTTTGACTTTGGCTTTATTTGCATAAAAGTTTTATGAACTGCACGCTTGGGATCGCGATCGCGATCGAGATCTCGGGGATTGGGATCGTTTCACATCGCGTCTCGTCGCGTTTGCTACTATCACATTACTGACTTGAAGACTGTAGACTGTAGACTGAAGACTGAAGACTGTAGACTGACTCACATTTCACATGCTGCGATTCTCGGCCAGATTCCTGCAAGTCATCTGGTCTGGCTGCCGTGTCTTGGGGTAGGATCGGATCGGATCGGATCGGATCGGTATGAAGATCGGTATGGGTATGAGGATCGCACATCACATCAGTGCCAATGTGCGGCTCATAACTCATCATCAAAGTTAATCACACATCAGGGATTATGGCGCTTATCATTTAAAGACTTGGAACCTCAACCAAATGACTGTTTTTGTTCGTGTGCGTGTGTGTGTCTGTGTGTGTGTGTGGGGCATTAAGCGTGCAAGCGAGACAGCAATAGTTAGATTTAATTTACGATTTCTTGCAAATTAATAGCATTTAATTAATAACAATAAAATGACGCCTTTTTATGGACATTTATTTGCCAACAGATTTATGAGACGTTAGGCTATAAGACAGACTGAGACTAAGTGATTGACTGACTGACTGACTGACTGACCAAATGAACACGCTTTAAGTAAGCTGACTGAGTGACTATTTAAGCGTGAAACTGCGCGTTGATTGACTAAGAGAAAAATATGGCGAAATAAAATTAATAACAATAGAAAAAGTCTGCTAAAAGTGAGAGATTACTTAACAAAAAAAAAGGGTAATAAAAACAAACATAATTAATAATAAAAAGCCATAAGCTGGCTATGACAAACAGGCCCAAATGGATCGAGCTGTTGTTGTTGTTGTTTTTGTTGCTGCCTGGGTACAAGGCAACCAAATATTTGGAGGCACGACAAGATGCAATCTTAAGCAGACAGCAACAATAAGAACAACAACAGTCAATGAGAAAGGCAACAGACAGGCAACAGAAGCGCTGGCATTAATCCAATAAGCCAAGTCACCAAAAAAAAAAGGGCAATCAGAATCAGAAGAAAGAGAGAGAAACACAGCTGACAGTCTGTATTTTAATGAGTATCAATTTATATTGAAACAATAACAATAACAATAACACCGAGAAACAGAAACAGATTTCTCAGCGCATTTGCAATGCCTGCTGCACAATATTGCGTATACGTAGCGTAAACAGACAATGATAAATAAATGACGGTAGCAAGTCTCATTCTCGTTACTCAATTCAGAATTCAGAATTCTGATTGAGTTTGTCATGCGCTTAATTAAAAGCAAAGCGAATGAATAAAAAATAACTGAAATAGCATAAACAATCAACAATCAACAAATCGAGGAGCTGATAAACAAAAAAAAAAAAATTCCAATTTTCTAATGGAGTACACAAAAACGGCGGTGACGAGAGCTGTGAATAGATTTGCAACACAAATAAACAAAGAATCAAAGATGCTTTTAGCGTAAAGTAACATAAATGTCGTCATTTAGTCTGGCAATGATCTTGATCATGATCTTTAAGCGTACTTGAATCAATCAGAAGCAGAACTGCAGCACTCACTCTCTCTGTCTCTCTCACTCACTTTTCCTCTCTCTCTCTCTTTGTCTTTGCCAATTAAAAGTGAGGAAATCTGCTCTCAAGTGGCGGACCACACACAGTTTAGAGAGCAACCTTTAGGGGCGCTGATTGATTTGACAAAGGCGAAAAAACTTACTTGAGTAAGTGTAAGTTGCCCCTAAGTGGCACAGCTAAGGCGCACGCTCAAGTGCCCCTCATCTTCTGCTTTTATTTTTACATTTTCGGGCTGGGCTGTTGACACATATATGTGTATATATGTGTATGTGGTGGGTGTCCTTACCTTTGTACCCCTTTTTCAGCATATCCTGTAGCTGGGGTGCTTCCTCATTTGTAAGTTTTCGCTTCCTTTGGCGCTCAGAATCAGGATATGACATATCTGCTTACAACGCACGTGTTTTGCCTTAATAAAAAAAAGGGGTGTCTTCCCCCCTCTCTCTCTCCTCTCTCTCTCTCTCTCTCTCTCTCTCTCTCTTGGTATACTGACTGTGATTTGCTTGGCAGGTAACTTGATGCGCTCTTGAATTATGTCGTTAAATTGTGTCGTTTCCTAATCGTTTTGTCATTGTAATCCGAAGCGACAACAACTGCAACTGGACAACTGGACAACTGACAAACAACTGGTAAAACAAACAAAGCACTGCAAGCCTTAAGTCTTTTATTCTTGGCCTAATGATGATGAGCGCCTAATAATGGCACTTTGGCATTGGCGCTTCTCGCTTCTCGCGACGCCTAAATGGCGGACATTAAGCGCCTTCCTAATTGGCAGCTGGCAGACGATTTAAATCAATAATAAAGAAACTGCAGCCAACATGCGGCAATTAAAAACGCATCAGTGGAGCCTACGAAAAATTATAATGCTTACACTGATCAAAATAATCTACTAAAATCAAGATATTGGTCTCAGAACTAAGATTTTTGGTCTCAAAGATGCGTCAAGAAATTAAAATTTTGAATTAAGAGAACACATCTTGATTTTACGAACATTATAAATAAGACCAAGTTCTTATTTTAAGAATAAACGTTCTTAAAATTAAAATCAAAAAATAAAATAAATAAAAATTGGTTTTCTATTCTTATGTTTTTTATAATTATAAAATTATAAAATTTTTCTTTTATCTTTATAATTTTTTTTTTCTTAAATTTTGATTTATTTACAATTCATTCTGTTTTACTAATTTTATAAATGTTATTTTAATTTGTTACGAGATGGTTTCGAGCCGCCGCCTACTGTCTCACAACTGAAGCGGCTTCTCTAAGCTGTGTCACCATTGTTTGTTATTGTTTGATACGAAATAGTACCTATTTATACTTTCCTAACAATTTAAGATTATGATTCTTATATTAAGAGTTTAAGATTTTTTAGATTAATAATCTTAAATTTAGTGTCTTGGTCTTAAAATAATCTTATTTAGAGAACAAAATCATTAAGATGAATGTTCTTGATTTTAGAAGTTGGTCTTTTTTTCAGTGTACGCTTTTTGAAAGCTAAGACACTCATCTCCCTCCCCTCTCCCTCCCCTCTCTCCCTCTTTCTCTGTCGCTCTCCTCACTTGTGGAGAAATTAAAAAAAGCCAAAAACTAAAGAAAAAAAAAAAAGGAAAATTCAAATGTGTAAACAATATCGCTGACGTTTGGGGCGTGGCAGTTTTGTTGTTGTTGTTATAGCTGCCAAAGTTCACACCTTGTTTAATGTCTAATTAATGCAGCAGCTTTTCATGGGATTTTGGATTTGGCCAGGCTAACTAACATACACAAACATTGCAGCTAACATATCAAGACATTGCATTTCGATGTATCTAGCATTGGTTATTTACACTTGTTGTTGGAGTTGTTATTGGAATTGTTGTTGGTGTGTGTGTTGTGTGTTGTCTAACGGCCATGCCACTTACAATACAAACACATTATTTAGCCATCTTTTTGGGCCGCCGACGCCGATGCCGCCGCTTCGTTTAAATGTTTACTCTACGCACCCGTCGGCATTTTCTTTCCTCTTGGCACTTGGCACTTGGGAATGCGACTGGGGCTATGTTTGTGCATCTCGATCGAGCAAGAAGAGCTCAATGCATTAGCATGTTGGGTAAACATCGTTGTTGTGTTGCTTAAAACAAAGAGTTTGCCTCTCCTTGTTGCTGTTTAGCGTTACGCTTTTCTGCTCATTAGCAACGAGTTGAATACTCGACTTGTTAAGCCTTTTAATAAAGCAAATCTTGTATATATCAGCATACATACTATACTACTACTAGCTACGTTTATGCAAATATCATTGAACTCTTCCTGGAATGCGTTTTTGTTTTTGTTGAGTTGACTTGACTTTTGAGTTTTAATTCGCCACAGCTAAAAAGGCCCAGAAACTGTGGTGTGACAAATTAAATAGCGATTTGCTTGCCAAACAAATGACAACAAAAACAAAGGCAATTGGCAACAACAATACAAAAACATTGCGGCGCACCCAAAATCAAAACAAAAGTCCCAAAAACTGAGACACACAGCTCTGGGGCAAGCTGATTTTGTGGTTTGTTAAAAAGGATCTTTTAAATTGATTTTACGCCAGCTAGAACTGCGTGCCAAATGTTTGCACACACAACAAGAAAAAGGTACACAGGATGTGTGTTTGTGTGTGTTGCCTCCTGTGGCACTGAGATAGCCAGAAACAGAAACAAAAGACGTAAACAATCTCAAAACAGCGACCGATTGCGTTGATAATTGATTTTGTGGCTGGCGATTGAACGTCACACACACACACACACACACATACAGTCAGAAGATTTTTGGGTTTGTTGTTTTATGAAATTTTAATATTTGCACTGCGCACTGTTGAATCCTTTTCTTGCTCTTGTCTTGTTGTTTTTTGTATGCAAGCATTCAAAGCAGGAAAAACAAAACGAAACGAGCTCAAACGAAAAAAAAAACGCGCCGACAACAACATTTAAAATTTAAAAATAAAGCGTATATATATTATGTCTATATATATTTACTGATTCAGCATCCACCGCATTGGCAAACAAGACAAGTGCAGACGAAGGGGGCAAAAAAAAGGCAGAAAGAAAAAAGGTCAGACAAAGGTCTAATCTTTAATATTTACTTATAAAAGAATATATGTATGTGTGTGAGTGTGTATCTGTGTGTATGCAGAGGGTCAAATCAGTGTTGTGGGTCAGTGTTTGAACTGCACATGGACAAATAACGTTTAACAAAAACTAAGCCTTTGCCTTTGCCTTTGCCTAAGCAGAAAGGAAAAGGCAAACATTGAAAAATAGTCAGACTCATGTATTTGTTGAGGTTTGAGTTTGAGTTTGAGTCGACCTCGCGGCAATAGCAGGTTCAAAGGATGCGGCCAGACAAAACGCCAACACAGACGAAACGGGCAACAAGTTGCCAAGTTCGTTGCTTCAGTCATTCGTTTTGCTCGAAAGTACACAAAATCAAAAAAAAAAAAAAAAAGAGAATATAATATAAAATGAACGCCTTGCCCTTTTGGGCAGACCATGAAATGAATGCCTAAATACCACGCCTCTCCACATCACACACACACACACACACACACACACACACACATAGCTGTTGTCTCTCTCCCTTTCTCGCTCGCTCTCCATCGCTCTCACGCTCTCTCTCTCTCTTTTAGTCTGCCTCTAGCTGCTGCGTTGCGTTCATTGTTCATTGTGCGTGAGTTTGTGTTTGTGTTAAATATGGCGTTTTTTTTTATTTTTGGGTTGCCGTTTTATTTACAGCACTCGAATTAACAACGACAGCAACAATCACTTTTATTAGATGGCTAAAAATCCTGCCCTATCAAATCAATTATTTGTTTTAATTAAAATTTGCTAAAAATTATTAACTGTTTACAACGGTTAATTTAAATAATATATTAACGAATTTACTTCCTATATAGATAATTTAAAAAAAAACTTATTTATTTATTTTATAATTTAAAAAATCAATTATGTGTTTTAAATAATTATTTTAAATTAAAATTTGTTAAATATTATAAAATATTTACAGCGGTAAATTTATATAATATATTTTTCATATTTAAATAATGCAAGATAAAAAATTTACTTGCTATATAGATAATTATAAAAAAAGGTTTTTATACTATTTTCTGCTTATAATTTTTTTCTTCTTTTTATATTTAATTTATAATTATTTAAATTAATTTGTATGCATCTTAATTTGATATATGTAAAAACTGTTGTATATCAAGAATATTTTTAATAAATATTCATATAATTTATATACATATTTGTTAATTTGATATATTAATAAATTTAACTATATAAATATTTTAAATAAAAGTTACAATTGAACATTTTCAATAAATATTCATATAATTTAGACACTTATTTCTTAGTCTGATATATTAATAAATTAAACTAAATAAATATTTTAAATAAAAGTTGCAATTGAACATTTTCAATAAATATTCATATAATTTATATACTTATTTGTTAGTTTGATATGTTAATAAATTTAACTATATAAATATTTTAAATAAGAGCTGCAATTGAAGTACTTAAGTAACTGGAAAAGCCGGCAAATTTGCTGCCACATGACGTTATTTTTATTAGATATGGTTTTTTATTTTTTTTTAGATACATTTTTTTTTGTTATATGCCAAAGAATGTTATTTGTCTTAATATAAAAACAATATTTAATTAATTCTCGTTGCTTTCTTTCGTTTGCAGCGCTGCAAGGAGAAACTAAACATGTTGGCCTACTCCGTGATGAACGAATGGCCATCAGTACGTCTGTTGGTCACCGAAAGCTGGGACGAGGATCATCAGCATGGCCAGGAGTCGCTGCATTACGAGGGACGCGCTGTGACCATTGCGACCTCAGATCGCGATCTGGCCAAATATGGCATGTTGGCTCGTCTGGCTGTCGAGGCTGGATTCGATTGGGTGTCCTACGTCAGTCGCCGGCATATCTACTGTTCCGTCAAATCAGGTAAGCATAAGCATATGGCATGTTAAATGGCTAAATGGCAAATGGGGGGAATATGGGCTGGGGGCTAGCCAGTTAGCCAGAAGTGACACTAACAAGCGTAATTTCACATGTTTCCCCAACTTACAACGGGGCCGCTAAGCTGACAGGCGTTGGCAAATTTTGCAGTCCAGTCAAATTAGCCAAGCTGCAAGTCTACACAGCTCGTTACCAGCTATATGAGTGTGTGTATGTGTGTGTGTGTGTGTGTGTGTGTGTGGTAACAGAAAACAAAAAGAAGAGAAGAAGAGAAGAGAAGTAAAAAAATGGGAAGCAGCGACAGCAACATTGTCGAAACCGGCCCAGAGTCCAAGTCTGCGTTCGAGTCCGAGTCCGAAGTCAGAGTCAGAGATCTGCTCTAAAGTGAAGCCTGAACATCGAAGTCGGGTCCACAAGCGACGACTAACCGCATGTTGTCGTTGTTGTTGTTGTCGTTGTTGTTGTTGTGGTTGTTGTTTTGACATGTTTAGGTTTGCGCCTGTCAAATTAAACGAATTGATGATACGACACCCAAAGCGTTTCTCAGGCCTGCTCCAAGAGATGAATTAAATGCCGAGTTAAAACCTGAGCGCGGGCCTAATTGAAAAAACTGAAACGGCCAACAAGTTAGCAGCAGCAGTTCTCTATAGTATAAGAGTGTCTGTATGTCTGTGTGTCTGTCTGTGTGTGTGTGTATGTTGCTGCCATTATGGCAGGCAACCAGTTTTCCCCGAAACATAACGAAACTGCCAGAAGAGTCGGTGAAAATGCGCTTGCAATGCAGCCAAAGTTAGCCAACCAAAAAGGCCAAAACAAAACAGTTTTCTCGCTGTTACCAAGACAAAAAAAAAAAGAGTGCGAGTGAGAGAGAGAGAGAGAGAGGCAGACAGAGAGTTAGATAGTGCAACATTTTTGCAATGCTTTAAGAGATTTACGTTGACATTTTCCGCAACTTGACTACAAAATTACAACATGACTACAGAATTTCCCACACAAACAACAGCAGAAAAAGAGACAGCGAGATGGGAGTGAAGGAGTGCAGGAGTAGGGGAATCTATTTATCTGAGACAAGCCACACACGAGGTCGGCATCACAATATTTTGACTCTTGTTGCGGCCCACAACAACAAGATCAAAGCGGTCCAAGTGGCGAGTAGCGAGTGTCCTTGCTGTCCTTGCTGTCCGGACTCATTGATTCTAATTGCACATGAAAGAAGCCGACGCCGAAAAAGGACACAACACCAACATTAAAAGAAGAAAGATGAACACAAAAAAAGGTCCTGTAACTATCAAAAGGTCAGAGAGAGAGACAATAAGCCGACTAACACGACAACTGCCTAACAAGTGGCAGTTGCATGACTCTTCTGTGTGTGTGTGTGTGTGTGTATGTGTGTGGTCCAGTGTCAAATGGCAGCGACAACAACAGCAACAACAACAACAACAGCATGTGTTGCGTCTAGTTGCGCAGCTATTAATAAATAACCAGGCGATTGATTGGCTTGATAGGCCGGCGATCATAAACCACACGCTTATGACAGTTTTGGCACAGCGGCCAGTTCGTTGCCTAAGTCTTTTGTTTTGCGGCCTAAACAGCAGCAACAAGCAACAACAGCAACAACGGCAGCGGCAGCAACGAAGAGTAATGGCTGTAAACCTTTTTGTCGACACTAATTTTTTTTCACTCTTTTTTTCTGTTGTTGTCGTTGTCGTTGTTGTTGTTGTCATTGTTTTTGTTGTAGTTGTTGTTGTTGTGGTGTCGCGCGCGCGCGCATTAAAGCCCCAAAGCGTGTTGTTATGGTTGTTGTTGTTGTTATGGTTGTTGTTGTTGTGCCGTGTGCATGTTCATGTTAATGCTATCCCAAGCGATCAGTCACCACAGCCTAGTCATAGCATGTCTCTCCTTCTCACTCTCTCGCTCTCTCTCTCTCTCTCTCTCTCCCTCTCTCTCTCCCTCTCTCTGTGTGTGTGTGCGGCTGTCCTCTGTTTTGTAATAATTTATCAGTTTAGTCTTCCACAACAAAGATAAAATAACGATAATTTTAACCACTTTAATGGTTTATTAATTTATGACCCTTCAAGTTCTTCACTTTCCACTCACCGCCGACAACGTTGCACGATCGTGCACTCCATCTCTTTCTCACACTCGCTCTCTCCCTCTCTCTAGCTCTGTCTGTCTTATGCGTACACACATTAATTTTTTTTTCCAGCCTCTTTTCATTATTTTCTTCTTCTTTTTTTCTCCCATTTTGTGTTGTTGGTTTCACACCGAAATGTTGTTGCTGGTTTGTATTTTGTTACTGCTTCTACTTTGCTTCTTAGCCTTGTTACGAGGCACAACGTTACTTCCTTTTTTTTCTGGTCTGGTCTGGTTTTGGTCTATGGTTACCGTTTTGTGGCGGCTGCTCCCGTCTGAGCATCGATTATGGCCCGCTTTATAGACCGCTCTCGTCTTGTCTTCCATTTAATCCGATTTTTATTGTTTCTACACTCATGTCGAACTCATGCTCACTCTCTTTCAATCGCTCTCTCTCTCTCTCTCACTCTCTATGTCTCTTGCGTTGTATCAATGGAAATGTTAGGTGCATTTTCATTGGAATTTTTTTGGTTGCGGCAACCGCAGACGCAGCAAGCACAACAATGCCACTTTTATGGCCACTCATTATAATAAAGCGCACGGTTAGTGGTCGCCTTCCTTTTTTTTCTTTTTTTTGGTCTGGAATTTTTAATTTGAATTTTACAAGCAACCTGAAAGATCGGAACGATCGGGCGGCGCTTCGGGTGTGAAATATATGTATAAAAGTATGCTGAAAAGAAAGTTCTGGCCAAGTTAGAATCTGTAAACAAAATGGCTGCAACGCTTTAGGCCCTTGGGTGGCCCTTTCCCCCGTCCCCTGTCCCCCTTCCCCGTATCTCCAGCTGCTGCCTGGTAACCCAATAACTATTAATGATGATTAATGTTGTTGTTGCTGTTGTTGTGGGTTGCAACATGTTTTGTAATTGCATTTATTTTGTTGCACAGCCAACTGTGTTAGCTACCTGTCGACAAAAGGATCGTGTGTACATCCTTTGGCACTTTTTGACTGAACCGGCAGCTAAGCTGCTTTGGCTCGAGCTCGATCTCTAGATCCCGAGTTGATCCAGCAGGGTCTAATCTTGCAGCAAAAACAAGATCACAATTTTGTTAAGACTCGACAACAAAAACAAGCTCGCTCGCTTCGGATTTGCCCTTGTTATTGATATGCCTCTCTGACTATCAGTTGGCAGATCGCATTTTCGTGCAGTTTTTGGCGGCGGTTTTTGTTTGAGAGAGCCTGAAAGCCGCAAAAAGGCAGTTGCCATTGTTTCTTGGCCAGTCGCAGGAGCGTGTGGTTTACGGTATGGGTATACGCCTAACTGTGAAAACCTTTTTGACTTGTACGGGGTTTGGCAATTGGACGTTTTTGCCTGGGTCGGCATTATTAACGCCAAATTAGATTAGACGCACTAATGCCATTACCTGAACCGCATTTCCTCCTCTTTTTTTGTACAAGTAAATACACATATGTGTGCATATATAGGCAATTCTTGTTAAAGATCTTAACATGTCAAAAAGGTCTAAACATCAATGCAACGACTTTTGCATAATCAATTCCTTACGCTTTTAACTCGATGTATTGTTTCGATTCGATTCGATTTGAGAATGAAATTTCGTTTAATTTTAATATATCCTTTGAATGGAATCAAAATAACTATAGAAAATTAAAAAATGTTCATATTGGAGGCTTTGAAAACAACAAACAACCGCTTTTATCACAAAAGTCTTGTTCCACTTTGTATTTGAATGTTTAGGCAATTGAAATTAAAATCGATTACTCGATATCGATTGCTCAGATGCATTAGAGATTTATTTATTGAAAATCGAATTTCGATTAACTGTCACCAACTAATGCCTACTCTTTCTCTCTCTTTAAGCAATTGAAATTAAAATCGATTACCCGATATCGATATTTATTAGAAGTCGAATTTCGATTAACTGACACAACTAATGCCTACTCTTTCTCTCTCTTTAAGCAATTGAAATTAAAATCGATTACCCGATATCGATTGCTCAGATGCATTAGAGATTTATTTATTGAAAGTCGAATTTCGATTAACCGTCACCAACTAATTCCAACTCTTTCTCTCTCTTTAAGCAATTGAAATTAAAATCGATTATCCGATATCAATATTTATAAGAAGTCGAATTTCGATTAACTGTCATCAACTAATGCCTACTCTTTCTCTCTCTTTGTGTCATTGCAGATTCCTCGCCTTCGATTTCGCATGTGCACGGTTGTTTTACGCCGGAGAGCACTGCGCTGCTGGAGAACGGTGTAAAGAAACCGCTGGGTGAAATTGCCATCGGGGATCGTGTGCTGAGCATGAATGCCAATGGACAGGCTGTCTACAGTGAGGTAATACTCTTCATGGATCGCAATCTGGAGCAGATGGAAACCTTTGTGCAGTTGCACACGGACGGAGGAGCCGTGTTGACGGTGACGCCCGCACATTTGATCACAGTGTGGCAGCCGGAGCAGCAGAAGCTTGACTATGTCTTTGCGGATCGCGTGGAGGAGCAGAACCAAGTGCTCGTGATGCATGAAGGTGAACTGCGTCCCCAGCGGGTGCTCCGGGTGAGCAGTGTGCGCAGTCGCGGCGTTGTGGCGCCCTTGACACGGGAAGGCACCATTGTGGTGAACTCTGTGGCCGCCTCCTGCTACGCCGTGATCAGCAGCCAATCTCTGGCGCACTGGGGTCTAGCGCCCATGCGACTCTGGTCTACCCTGCAAAGCTGGATGCCCGGCAAGAATCAGCTGCGTTCCTCCGCACAGAACAAAACAACGCCAAAGGATAACACGGTGCAGATAACACCACAGAACGGTATACATTGGTATGCCAAGGCCCTGTACAAGGTGAAGGATTACGTGTTGCCTCAGAGCTGGCGTCACGAATAGCAAGGAGTTTTGACAGACAGACAGACACCCTATACAATATGTATTTTAGTTCCATGTGCCGACGTAGACGTCAATTTCTTTTGGCCTCCGCTAATTGTAATATATATTCTGTAGTTATGTATATTTTAATAATAATATTAATATATGCCTAATAATTATTGTATTTCAATGTTAATTATGATTAATGCTGATCAATACTATTTATTTAACCACGAACGAACGAGAGAAATTTTCTTTGAAATCTATTTGTAACGAAAACATTTAGCTATAAGTAGGCAATCCCAATCCTAAAAGCCACAAAAACCAATTTTTGAAGTAAATACCATCACGACTGTTGTATATTTTAAAATTTTAATGCATATTTATTGAAGTGCGTAAGTGATTTCAAATTATTGTATATAAATACAAAAATATTTGTTTATTTATATTTATGTATTTATATGTATTTCTTTGTGTATATAGGAAGCATTATAGTGACTGAATATCTTATTATAATTGTGTATATAATACTTTTTAGTTAACTGCGTATTTATACTTAATATTTAAAGAATTATAACAAAATTGTTTCATAAATACAACTGTGTTTTTATTTGTCTGTTCATTTTTGCTGAATTCATAAACTATTTTTTTATTAAAGGCAACATATAATACTCTCTTTAAGCATTCTGTGTTAGCAGGGTATACATTTTGATCAGTGCTTTCAACTGTTAAGCGGGGCCTGGGAGCGGGAGCGGACATTGGCACTGTTAAACTCACATTGACACTGCTAAGATAACAGAGCTCTGCTAATAGACCCCCCACGCAGCATATAAAAAGCCGGCCTTTCTGGCAGTAGGCAGGACTCGGTGTTCGGCGCTCGCAGAAGACGGATCAGCAACGGGACTGGAAGCGGGGCCACGGAGCGGGGCCTGGGGGCCTCGGAGCGGGGCCTCGGAGCGGGGCCTCGGAGCGGGGCCTGGGACCGGGGCCTCGGAGCGGGGCCTATGAGCGGGGCCTGGGACCGGGGCCTCGGAGCGGGGCCTCGGAGTGGGGCCTCGGAGCGGGGCCTGGGACCGGGGCTTTGGAGCGGGGCCTCGGAGCGGGGCCTCGGAGCGGGGCCTCGGAGCGGGGCCTGACAGGCTTGTTTCGAGAACCATTTTCCCATTCCGTTCAATAGACAAAATGTATCAAGATCTGCAACTTCTATAATTTTATATCTAAATTATTTAATTATTAAAAAAAATAACTAAAACTAAAAACTAAATTTTAGAAGCGCGGCGTTTTTAAATTTTCATCATCTTTAAACGATAGATCGCAGCCAACTTCATTGCTTAGTCTCATCTGGTATTTAATAAATACTGTTTAAATTTAAATGGTGCATGTTGCCAGATCGAAAAATATTGCAGGGTGGCAGCCTTTGGACCGGCTGGCAACCTTTGGTTTGTCTTGCAGCGTCCTTTTGCAAGTTTTGTGTTACAAATTTTTTTTTTTTAATTTAAGTGTGTTATAATTGTCTGTGTTTTTGTGTGAGAATGTTGAGTGTTTGTCGTCTATGTTTGACGAAAGAAGCCAATTTTGCAATATTTAACAGCCAAGTAGCTGTTCGAATTATGACATGCACAGGCCTCGAAGTCGAACCGAACGACGGATTGCCGCAGCTGATTTGCGATGCATGTCGCTTGCGTCTGGAGGAGTTTCATTATTTTCGGAAACGTTGTCACGGCGCCGATCGGCGTCTGCGAAGTGCCAAGCGGATTGAGAATAATCCAGACTGCCAGACGAATTCTTTATTAGAGGGCGACGAGGAGGATGCCATTAATCTGCAGGATGTGGCACAATGCGCCACCACAGCGTGCTCCGAAAGCAATGCACATTGGCGTCAGGAAGCGGCTAAATTGATTCGCACTGAAATCGATGCCTACAAACAGAAGCTGCTTGGCCTGTGCAAGCAGCAAGTACGAGAGGATATTGAGCAACAAGTGCGTGATGAAGTGGAAGAGCTGATCCTGCAGCAAGCCAGACAGGAATGCCGCCTTAACGTGCTGGATGGCCTCTTCTACGAAATCGAAAGCTTCTTTGTTCGCAAACGCAACGCTATTGTCTGTGAGCAAGCACTTGGCTCCGAGGGATTCATATCGGATTCGGAAGCAACTGAGCTGGAGAGCGTATCCACTAGAACAGATCAGCAGGCCAATAACTCTGAGACTGCTCGCATAATGAATGTAGACTTGGACGATTGTGAATTGGGCGTAGTCGAACTGCCTGGTAAGAATACATTACTTCGATTTGAGCTACAATACAACTAGAAACTATTTCAGATGATGAACCCATTCAGCAAACTTCGGAGACCAACACAATTAGCTTGAGGGAACCACTTGCTCCGCCAGCGCCTTTAATGCCCGTGCCAATGGTGGAAATCAACATGCAAAACGTACAGCCAAGTTTTTTAACCGAGGAGCTTAAAGATGCTAATTTCCTACCCAAAACGCCTGTGACTCCAAGCAAACTTAAATCTCCAAAACTCAAGTCCAAGCTCTCATTAGTTCAAGTTCGCATTAAGAAGCATAAAACAACACCCACCAAAACATGTCGGAGACACAGCTTGAGGACAAAGCAACGCTACTCTTATAATACTATCAGTGAAAATGAAGACTGTTATCGTTGCCGTTTAAGAAACCCCACAAATCTAAACCAATCAGCATCCTAAACAAATAATACTTCCATTGCAATTTCTTTTTATAGATATGTAATAGCGCGAAATGCAAATAAATTTTTATATTTAAAAAATTTGGTTTTTTTCAACACAAGCTGATTACTTTTAGCCAGGGATGCAACGATATTTAACGAAAAAAAGTTCATTCACAAGAGCAACTGTCGACAACGATGAAATTCAACAAAATTCTTTAAAAAGAATTTCAAAAGTCTTGCTTCAAATTATAAAAAAATTAAAAATTATAAAAAAAAAATTAAAAGGAGCATTTTTGAAAAAGAAATTGAAATAAATTAAGGAATTAGGTCAGTTTTCTAAGACTGGCAACCATCAAATAAACGACAACTTTTTTCTGCCAGGTGGCAACGTCTTTCAAAAAAACATAAAAAGATTATTTTTAGCGTCTGTTTTGATCCGCAATTTTTAAAGCAATTAAGAAGGACAGAATGTCGGCCACAGATGAAATGTATCCGGATGTAGAAGCGTGGTGCCGTCTTTGCTTAAAGGAACACAAGGATGCGTACACAATTTTCGCCGAGGACGATTCACAGCTTTCGGTGCCGATGCGCTTGATGGCATGCGTCTCGCTGGAGGCGAAGCCAACGGATGGATTGCCGAAGAAGATTTGCGGAGAGTGTCGCTACCAGTTGGAAAAATCATTTCTATTTCGGCAACGCAGCCAAGTGGCGGATAAGAAGCTGCGTAAACACAATCGCCTTGTCAGCATGGGTAAGAAGAGTCGCGTCTTTGCCAAGTCGTCAGACAATGAGTCCGATGAGGATGAGCTGGAGTTCGAGGAATCAATAGAGTTTATAAATCAATTGGAGAAGATGCGTGAAAAGAGCTCACAAAAATGGCGGGAAAAGTATAAGCAGGAACAAGAGAAGGAGATGCTAACACGCTTGGATTTAATGCGAGATGAACTTCGTAGCGATATACGCAAGGAACTCATGGAGGAGGTTCGCAACGATGTACGCCAGCAACTGCATGACGAGGTGCAGGAGGAAAGTCGCAAGGAACAGCTTGCCAAGCTATTGGGTGAACTTGAAGTCTTCTTGGACGAAAAGAAAGCCGGTCTCTGGGAATCTCTGGATGGGGAACCAGCAGAAACAAAGCCAACAAATAACTCACCTACGGCGTCAATTCCATCAGAAACGCCGACATTAATGCAATCAACAAAACCTACAAATGAACAGCGTATAACTCGAAAACGTGGTCGCATCTTGTCGCCTGGAATCCAAGCGAAGCGTAGGGCTAACACAACGGACACTGAAGATAACGAATTTGTGCTGGAGAGCACAGCTAAGGTGGAGCCACTTGCCACAGATGACATGGACGTGGACACGTCACCGACAGATACTGCGGATAGTTTTAATGACATGAAAATAGCCGAGTCCAGCGATTTGGTGACCACTCAGAATGGTGAAATCTACATCATTAATGCGGGCTCAAAGATCAACTCAACTCCAACTTCATCAATAGAATATCAACAGGATAAGAATATAACATCCTATAACAGTGAGCATATATGCATAGATCATCAAGTTAACTTGAAATAACTCTTGATTCCTGTTTGCAGTTCGGGACAATGGAGAGATTCAGTTTACAGACAACAAATCCGAAGATATGAGCGATGTGGTGGTCTTTAATCTTGATCCAGAGGTCAGCGATGATCAGCAGCTCTATGAATTCAACGATGTCATCATACTGGTAAGTTACCAAGTGGAAATCATTGATATTAGATGTAATCAACTGTTTCTCGCTCACTTTGCAGTCGAATGAAAAAGAAACCAACCAGAATTTACCCTCAACGAAGAGTCAGAAAAAAGATTTCGTTGTGAAGCAATCTCCACGTACCTCACAGCCCACCGTTGGACGTGCCACCGATACCGTAAAGTCATTTAAGTGTCAGATGTGTCCCATTGCGTTTGGCACGCCCAAATCTCTATCGCGTCACCTCAGCACACACATTAAGACAATGAAGAATGGCACAGGCGGAGCACTCAAGTGTCCTGTCTGCCAGCTGCAATTGTCCTGTGCCAGTTCGCTCAAGCGTCACATGATCATTCACACGGGTCTCAAGCCATATAAATGCGACGAATGTCAGTTGTCGTTTTCCCAGCGTGAGGTTCTCAAGCGTCACATGGATACACACACGGGAGCAAAGCGTCATCAATGTCCACATTGCAGCGCCTGTTTTGCGCAAAAGACAAATCTGCAGCAGCACATTAACCGCATGCACACTGAGGGAGAGCATCAGCATAAGTGTCATTTATGTCATCGTACTTTTAATCATGTCTCGGGTCTTAGCCGTCATCTGGTTACACATGCAGGAGTCACCTTTTCGTGCAAGGAATGCGGACGACAGTTCAACGATCGCAGTGCAGTGCAGCGACATGTCCAGAATGTGCACAAGATCAAGGATGAGGATACGGAGGGCAATGAAAACGAAGCGGAATTTGAGTAATTATCCGAATTACATCATTGTTAAATCACGACAAGGATCATTAATTCTCTCCTGATCCTTTTTTACAACTTTTAAACACAGTAAAATTAACTTTGCTTATATAGAACATTAGATTGCTTTCAAAATTAAGACACGCTCCCATCTGCCCCTTCAAAGGGCAATCAATAATTTTAACATTTTTGAAATCGGATAAAAGTATAACGTTCGTTATAGCTATATTACCAGAAGCACAGTAATTTGCTTATTTATGTTATATAGATACAATTATATAGTCGGGGAATCGACTATAGCATTCATTAAATAGTTTTGTATACAATTTAAATATTTGACAACTTTATTCGAAATGGGTTTTAAAGTGCTCACAACTTTTGGCACTAAACATGAACATTTGTGGAAGAAACATGCACACAGAAACTTCAACTTATCGTTAACATATATAAATTGGAAACATTTGAAACAGTTAATTTGTTTAATATAAGATAGCTAGCTATAGTTATAGTTATAATAAGTAATATATACGTACAGTTTATAATATCGTTTAATTATAATACACATAACACGAATGTACAATATGTGTTAGGCAATTACATGTACATACGATTATAAATATTTAAACATTTTTTAAACAATAAACATTGATATAAATACGGATTAAGAGCCACACTTGCACTAAACTGTATACCTAAGCTAATTAATTAAACGTCAACAAAACATTAAATCAATACCAAACTCAAATGCAAATGTAATTGTTGTAATATCAAAAGCGCCTTTTTTTAAATGAGATTGCCTAAAGAAACAGCTTGGAGTTGGCCAACTGGCGACTGAGGTGGTCGCTTTCTATTTAAATGCCAGCATATAAATGTATTATAACTATGCGTAGCTAAACATTGGAATATCTTTTATAACGAGGACACCGCTGTCAGCTTTGCGGCGAGGCCTCATGTCACTGCTAGTCGGAGTTGGTTAGTGAACTACGCTGCGATTCCAGGGTATTTGAATCGTTGCGCTGACGGAGCATGCGAGGCTGACTGGCAGCAAAGTTTGAGAAGTCCTTCATCACATCTTTGTAGGTCTCATCCTCGCCGTTGTACTCATCGTTCAAACCGATCTCGTCGTTAAGTCGCGTCAAGCGTAGACTGAAAATAATAATTTATATCAGTTGTTGGACGTATTTTAAATAGCCTTCAATCTTACAGCGTTACAATATCCGCATTCTTCTGCTCCACGGCAATATCTAGCGCTTTTTTGCCATCACTGGAGGCTAAATCGTAGGCGGCCTTATGTTTTAGTAGTAGATACACCTGGGCAATGTGTCCTTTAGACGTGGATATGTGCAGTGCACTATATCCAAGCTCATCGACTGCATCAATCGCAGCGCCATTTAGCAGCAGATACTCACATGCCATCACAGAGCCGGAGAGTACGGCCTGATGCAAAAAGGAACGCTGACGATCTTGTGCATTCTTCCAATGCTTTTCGGCACCCAGAGCAAAGGCCATGCACATTACGGGAAGATTGTGCACAACGGCTGCTTTGTATAGCAACAGATTTGCATCCAGCTGGGTAAAGGGCACTTCCTCCGGCAGTTCCGTATCCGACTCGCCTTCAGTACTCTCCTGATCACTGCCTAAAATGCCGGGTGTTTCATAGCTATCCAGCGCCAGATCATCGCCAATGACAAGTAAATCATCACGGGATATACTCAATGACATCGAGGGAATGTTTATGGACTCATCATCATCGTCGTCCAGTTCGTCACCAGTTTTAGCGGTATTATATATGCTTGGATCGTCGCTCAGTGTCTTGGGCAGTGACCGCTGTTGGCGTCGCCTTCGCAGCTTCTTTACCGTCCATTTGCGTGTGCCACCAAGCGAGAGTGTTGCACGTTTGCCAAGGATTCCAATTCCAGCACTACTGCTGCCCTCAACACCATCATGCGTTAAGTCACCGCCGCTATCTATGCTAAGCACCTCGGCGGTTTCACTAGCCAATAACTCCTGTGGTTTGGGCATGCTGCACACAAATCGTCGCTCCACATACTTGGCCTTAATCCAGGCCTCGCGCACTCCAATTTCACACTGTTCCGTGGGCTTTCTCAGCTCACAGTCCTCGGCAATGCGTGCTTCGTAGATACGATTGACGACCTCATTGCCCAGCTCCATCATCACCTTGACATTCTCCGTCTCCCAGGCATCTAATGTGAGAGACCGCACCTTGCTGTAATGCACACCTAGACTGCGATGAACTCCGGAGCATTCAATGCACAGTGTGATGCCCAAATTGATGGAAGCCCAACGGGGATCTGATCCGCGACAGTCGCAGCAATGTGCGTTTCCCGGTATTTTTAGAAACTCCTCCCAATGACTAAGTGAAACGAATGATTCATTATTCGATTCTTATCGATATTCATTGAGTTGGACTTACATTCGTCGTTTGGCGGGCAGCGCGTTCGGTGCATTTGTCGACTGTGGTTGTGAATGATGCGTGGAGTCATGTTGTATGGCTGCTCCAATGCTGTGCTGCAGCGCAGAGATCCATAGCGAGAGCATATCCGCCGAGTCCGCTTGGAGTATGTGGGATCTGTATTGAGAAAATTCCATTAAATGATATAATCGTATTGGAAATGGCGATTGATTACTCACTTGGTTGGTGAGATGACCTCAAAACAGAAACGACGATCGCCTTCGTTAACCGGACGAACTGTGCAGATGCGCAGATCCTCCTCCATGACCGAAAATGAGTCCTCGTTGCTTCGTTTTCTGCAATTCGAATCCAAATCACTTCAGCGTACAGGATCAACACAATCATCACAATCATAACCACAACAACAACAATACAATACAGAAATCAGAATACGTGTACAAAATGTCAAACAAATGATGTCGATAAAACCGGCAAACAAAACGGAATGAGAGAAATCAAAAGAAATGAGCATAATCAAAACTAAGGATTGAATGAAACGCACCTGTAGACCAATTGATTATCGCTCAAGTAGAACCAACGTCTACACCAGGTCTTGAACCCCTTTGACTTCTTCTTGAACAGATACCCCTCGACATTGTGCGAGGCGCTGTTCGTATTCGAATCACAATAACGATTCACGCTCATGTGCCGATTCTGCATGACCTTCTCCAGCTGTTGATAATCACCGCGCAGCGCATTCAAATCCTCGCTGATATTCTTGAAGAACTCGTCAAAGTCGTTGCATAAATCAAAACCCTGATGGTAATAGGTCACGCACGCCTGATAATAATCCAGAAGCTGTCGAAAGAAAAGCACACTTGGATCACTCACAAATCAAATATAGTAAATAAATATAAAAAAGCACGTGCAAATGCTCAACAATTGTTTTTAATTAATATTTATGTTCTCTGCCACATCACGAACCTGCCACAAGCGCACGCAGGCAACGACTAAAGTTGCTGACCGGCTGCCAAACTGAAACTGACTCAACGTCGATCAATGGGCAAGCGATATGAAAAAAGTACATTAAATACTTATGCATACAATACACTAACATATTTATCAAGAGTATATCGCAATAATGACGTCATAAGCACAACAATAATTGTTGATTTTATTTATTTACGTTTAAGACAATGACATTTCATTCACACTGACACTCGTGTTCATATTTCTGTTCATTTTCATATCGCTCGGCCACAAAACGTAAGATAAGAAATCCAAATAAAATTCAAGCTCTACTTATTACCCCAAATATGATGTCCAACGATAAGAATATCGATAGGAAGTATAAATATAAATAAAAAGAATAATTCTAATATTTCATTAATTGTTTATTATATTCTTTTGAATTTCCACAAATTTATGTTTTTATCTATTGAGCTTTTGATCCCTTAACTAAAATTGCCTGCCGGAAATGTTTACCCAAGACTAATTGTGTTTGGTCATAAATAAATTAATAGTTTATTGTTGCTGCATGATAAGAAATCGAAGTGAAATCAAAGCTATACCTAATGCCCTAAATATGATGACCAACGATAAGAATATCAATAGGATATAAAAATATGAGAATAATTCTGTTATTTACTTTATTTAAATATTTATGTATTGATCTTTTGATTCCATAACAGGAACTAGCTGTCGACTTTGCTCATAAATGAATATATAAATAGGTAAGGCAATTGTTTTCTATTGTTTCTATATTCGTTATCGATGATTATTCATTGATTATTCTAGGGAAATTCTGCATGTCAGCTTAGTAATTGAGTCAAGTATACAAAAATAAGGATTTCTATACTGCTATGCAGCCAACTGTATAAAATTATACTTACTGTAGATAGTATGGAGGGCACCTTGCGAGCTTGCACTAGGGTTATATAGTTGACATAGTCCAGAGCGGTGTGTTGAAAGCACGACTTGGAGGCGGAAAGAATATTGGCAGCCTCCTGTACCTCTTGAGGTCGATTTTTGCTAGCCTGTTGGATAAAAGAGATGCATTTAAGAGGTATGGATACATTTATATTATTCCTACCTGAGCGTTCTTTATAAGCGCATTGTCATAGCCCTCGGAGACCTTAAGAAAGTGTCCTTTATAGTCCTTGACCTGATTGATGTCGTCTTTGACGAAAACATTGAGATTCTTTAAAACTGTTCGATTGGCCTGATCCAACAGTGTCGTATGAAATTTGTTCATTTCCTGTCAAATGAATTGAGATGAATAAAAATGTCCCCATAACTGTTTATCCGTCTACTCACCTGAAAGCAATGAATCAGTTTACCCAGCGCATTGTGCGCATTTTTATTATCAAGAAAATGCTGCTGCAGATCCCACAAGGACATGGCAAAGGCGCTGCAAGATGTCAACAGTAAACAACAAAATAAATATGCATAATTTAAGATATTATCATCATTATAATAAATAAAACTGCGCAGTTCACCTCTGATTCTTGACATATTCCTTGCCCGAGTCGACGGCAACGTTGCAGAGCTTTATAATCTTCTCAAGACGATGCTCCAAGTGCTCAATGTCCGACTCCTCCTTGGATACGAATTGTCTGTGGCAAAAAAAGCAAATTGACAACGTTAGCAGAATGTTTGATAGCTGTAAACAATAAATAAATAAATAAGCCAACTGACGACGCGATGCGATGGTCGCTGTCATTGTCGATTAACCGAGTGAGTGTTTAATCAATGAAGAAGTGAGCGTGGGAGGAGTAGAAAGAGAAAGAGAATGATTGAGAGAGAGGGTGAGAGAGGAAGAAAATGAGAACTTTGCCTGCGTCGTAGTTTGTGTGTTTTTGTTTATGTTGACTCTTATAATTTATGCCACTTTATTAAAGTGCTGTTTGTGCTTCTAATTAAAGGCGAGCTTAAGAGTCACAACTGTTATTTTAGTTTTATTTTTTTCATCTTGTGGATAACCTGTTGCTTCTGTTTGGCACATGTGAAAGCTATCAAATTAACTTAGCTTTGAGTGGCAATTAAAATATTTCAGCAGCGAAAGCTTTGTCTTTGGACGAGATTCACCAAAGAGCAGACTGTTTTGGGTGAAATCTTATCAATGAGTTGTGAAAATGCCAGAAAATCGATAGCCTCAGAAATTAGCAAAAACAAACACATTAGTATCTTCACACACTCACATATGTATGACAGTTGCTCAAATAATTATTTTGATAAAGTAATACATTTTATTTTGCAAACAAAAAAATTTTACTAGATTTTTCATTTAGATATTGTGTAACATTTAACAATTTTTTTAATTAAAACACCAAAAAATGTGATTTTTTTGCCTTGTCAAAACAATTGTTTAGCCAACTGTATTTGTCACATCTTGTACAAGGAATGATAAATTCCAAAACACTGACGACGCTCAAATCAAGTGCAAAGTTTGTTCGATTGCTGATGATTAAGCGGCAACTAAATTTGAATTCGGGGACGGAGTCCGGAAGGGGGAGCTGTTAACAGCACGATATATGTATGTATGGAGATACATATGTATATAGCAAAAACAGTCACGCTATTAAAGCTGAGCCTCTATATCTTGGATCCCAAATGCAAATGCCAAATGCGGAAATAGAATGCTCAGCGTGACAATTGGGAGAGAGGAGCAGAGCAGAGAGGACAGGTTTGCAACTGAAGCTGAATTTAATACGCACCTGAATCTTGGCGAATCCTTTAGGCATTCCTCAAAATCAATTGTGGCGCGCATTGTGACACAAACACAGAAAACACAGATACACAGACACAAGCAGACTTTATCTGGCTATATACTTGGCCGTAACAGTATTTGCACTGTTGGCTATTTACACAAATCGAATAGCAAGTAAAATTTGGCTGATTTCAGCTGTTGCTTCTGCTCCAAAAATTGATCGACAAATTCAGAGAGCGGGGTAGAGAGCGAGACCCTAATTATGGGCGTCTGGTATGCAATGATGACGAAAGCACATTTTTATCTAACAGCAGCCACACATGTAAGCTAAACAACTAATTAATTAACTACTGACGAATTACAAGATAATTAACAAAAACTGACACAAAGCGACGCGCACAACACAACAAAACGTCGTCGTCTCACTTTCTACTCGCGCTTAATAACGCACTAAATTTGACCAAAAAACAAAATACCAGTGCAGTGTTGCAAAAGAGTTGGTAGCACTTAAACGTTTTGCAGTACTAGCACTGCCTTTGACTCTCCTGCTTCTTTCGCCTGGTGCTATTTTTTTTGTGTAATATAATTTTCTATAAAAACACAGTTATTATCAATGCACAAGCATTCTAAATGCAATATTAATGCTCTAAGGGACAGTTTATTTGATCAAATTATGAAAGTCAAGCGTTGAAACGTCAAAAATCGTCGCCGCCGCCGCCGCAGTCGTCGTCTTGTGTTTTTTTTTTTCATTTGTTTACCCTTTGTCTTGTGTTCTTGTTCTTCGTACATATTTGCGTTTCGAGTTCTGTTCAACCTGCATAAATCTCTGTGACGTCATTAACATCATACACGCCCCTTCAGGAAACGTTGACCTGACCAAACGACTGACTGACCAATTGGCACAGCTTAGCGGAATGTGGAAGTGCCACAAGTGCGGCAAACCCGTTTACTTTGGTAATTTAAACACCCACACACACACAAACATACACACAGATATGCACGCTATTTGCATATATACGCACACATTTGGATAACGATTTGTTTAAATAACTAAATTCAAATTACATATTTTGATCTTGTGTATTCAACACAGCGGAACGTAAACAATCTCTGGGTTACGACTGGCATCCAGAATGTTTGCGTTGCGAGGAGTGCGGCAAGCGGCTTAATCCCGGCCAGCATGCAGAGGTATATATTTAAATGATTTGAATATGCATTAAAAACGTAATTAATCACGTTCCATTTGAATAGCATAAAGGAGTGCCTTATTGTCATGTGCCCTGCTATGGAGCGCTGTTCGGACCACAGCTTTTTGGTCATGGCACGCGAGTTGAGTCACACAAGAGCTATGGAGTTAAAGGGACTCAAAAACCAGTCGCTGCTCAAGTCAATGGTCCTGCCTTGCCCCGCGATCACTTGGAGTCCAAGCTAAAGGTACAATGTGAGCTTGGTGATTGTGGGAACGTGATTATTTAAAAAATCTCTTAAATTGCAGGTCTATAATCAGTTCTTCGACAATAAAAGCTTGGAAATACGCAGCCGGGAGGTGAATAACCGTTTGGTATTGGAGGGTCCTTTGCGTGTTTTCTGGGGCGTGCAGGGCGTCATTCATCTAAAGGAGGACGATGATCAGCGCACGTTTATCGTTCGTAAGCGGAACTCTTGTCGTACCTCCAAAGCGGCAGATGTAAGTTTAAATCAATTAATTTGCTGAGAATTCTTAATGTCTTCTCTGGTTCACAGGAAAGCTGTTCGGACAAGGAAAATGAAGTCAGCGATTCAGTGGCACCACCCACAACTACAGCCAGCGAGGCGGATCCACTTTCCACGGACATATCGTTGTCGGAGAGCATGACCTTTGATTCATGCAGCCTCAATGAAATTTCCGAGCTGCCGACAACGCCTGAAGATGCCTCCGCGAATACAGCAACTGGCAGTGGGCAATTGTTAAATGGTCAGTCAAACTCAAACAATGGAGAGGAGGATACAACAACTACGGATTCATCAAGCACACTAATTGGCAGTGGATCGGAGCCAAACACGGCCAGCACTAATTGTGTATCCAGCACGCTGCCTTCCAAACTAGACAATTTGGAGAAGCTGGACTGGGATGACATTGACGACTTGCTGCAAGTGGAGCGACGTCATAATGAAAAGGACAAGATATATGGAACGATGCCTGTCAAGTTGCCTTCTTCATCGTCGCAGTCGTCTACTGAGAGCTCGCCTAGCAAGTCCTGCACTGACAGCAGCTCTTCAATCACACAGAACAATCAAATTAATACCGCCTCATCGCCTACGACGACCACGAACAGTAGCTCGGATAACTTTATGACCGCAACGGGCTCATTGACTGCTAACACAAATACACAAAATACAAGCACAGTAACCACAACAAACACCACACTGGATGATGATTACAAGACATCTAACGATGCGACGCTGAAGCCCATGGATTATGAAGATTTCAAGCGCAGTGTGCATCAGGATTATGTAAATGGTACAAACTCGTTTCAGGAACCAAATGATGATACATTGAAACGTAACCAGCCCATTGATCCCTCACGCATACACGATTCCCTCAAACTGTATGGAGAGAACTCGGCCATGAGCAAGAGCTTTAATTGCGAGCATGCATTGCGCTCCATAGATCCCACACTGATCAATGATACGATGCATTTGCGTAGCAGCATTGATTCATCGCGCTCCTCACAACGTCAATATGCTTTGCAGAAGAGTGGTTCGGCCTTTGCCTCCACAGCGCCCAGCAGGGAACAACATAAGCCATTTGAACATGGACGCCAGCTGTTCGAGAAGGGCATCAATCGCTCTAAGTCGGGCCCCAGCTGTTTTGTCTACTCTGACAGTGATGACGACGACGATGCGACGCTGCGCCCACATCGTTTGGCCACTGTACGTCGCAGCGATGTGCCTCAGAGATATATACAAATTCAAATGAATTGCTATCCCAAAGAAGGTGCCACTGCTGGGCGAGCTGCCGGCGAGAACGAATCGAGCCGTGGAGACACTTCATCGGTAATGATTAAACTGTATTTTTGAAGAATTTCAAGAGGTAAAAGCTATCCAAAGATATAGCTCAGTGAAAAAAGGATTAAATCAGCTTTATTGAAGCAGCACCTATCAAGGAACCTTGCAGAAATTAATATTTTTCCGTATTTTTTTATTTCCACTATATTTTGCCAAATCCGTTAAAAACATAGGAGAAAATTCATTAAGTGCAACGAATGTTCAAAATAGTTTAAAAAAGGCTGATAAAGTTTATCGCGCGGAATATTTCCATTTGCCTAAGCATTTTTCGAACTCTTTGATCTTGCTTTGAAGTACTTTGTATATAAACTTATCTAAGTCCATTTGCACATGCGAAACTTGTTAGTTAAATAGATAATTGGCTTTGTTTTATCAAAACATTATCGTTATCTTGTCGCGCATGTTAATGTTATACTAATGCCCACTTGATTTGTTTCAGGTGTTGAGCGGCGCTGTGGCAGGTGACGAATTAACCCAGACGGAGGAGCTTTACACGGCTACCGAGGGCAGAGAAACAGCTGGAGATGGACGTTTTACAGCTGGCAACGAGCCAGGCTTGCATGTCACAGAGGATGGCGTTGTTTTGAGAAGACCACCACGCACAGGAGCTGCAGCAATCAAAAGACGCAGCGGCAATCGGCGGTTAGTTCAAGCACAAGCTTTAAGTGTCAAGCATTATCATTATCATTGTTTACAGATCCCGAACGAAGCTTAAGCGTCGCTGTTCAATTAATGGTCATTTCTACAATCGTGAGACTTCCTTTTTCACGCCCCCTTATGGATCTCAGATGTCCGTTTGGGTGACATCGCTGGTGACCACGCAAGAGGTGATCAATTTGGTGCTGGAGAAGTACAAGGTCGATAGCGCAGCAGAGAATTTCTCACTGTTCATTGTGCGCGACAATGGGGAGCAGAAGCGGCTTAAGGATAATGAATATCCGCTGATAACACGAATCACACTAGGACCTCACGAGGATGTTGCTCGTCTGTTCCTCGTGGATGCACGCAAAACCGATGAGATCAGGTTGGTAACACTTTATTATCTAAACTGAGTGACCTAATTTATAAAGAATTTCAATTGTCTTAATCTTTTTCAGTAATGAAGTTGCTCAATTTTTAAATCTGTCGGTGCCGGAGTGCCGCGCCATTCTGGATCGCTATGATCAGGAATTGGGGCGCGAAGTAGTTAAAATTAGGGAGAGGTAAATAATAAATTTTTAATTGACATATATATTTCTTAACTTAATGTTGATTTAATTACAGATACTCGGAGCTAAAGCGTCGCATTGTGACGCGCATGGAATCTCTAAAGGTGCATCTATAAATGCCAAAATGAATCTCCCAACTTTTTTATATTTATAGCCATAATGTTAAAGACGGCCAAATAAGCACAACAGCAGCCAAGCAAAAAGTATTCCTTATTTACTAATTTCATCATCAAGTAGCATTTAGGCCAAATATAACAATTAATTACGCCATTATTTGGCACAAAACTCTCCCAGTGAACGAACAAAGCAACAGCTGCTGTAAGCCGTACTTTATTTTTTCTGTTTACAATTACTTTATCAAAAAAAGCAAAACTAACAATTCATTCACACAGGCATTTCCATTTTAGAAAGCGTTTAAGACTTGTAACTAACCAAAAATAATTATTAATCTGTAAAACAATACAACACACAACAAATTATGATAATTTTTACTAATTTGTGTTGATAAAAATCAAAAGAAATATATATAAATTTGTATTTGTTTATTTATCACATAAGTCATGGCAATCAACAAAAATACCATATTACACAATTGATTAAAGTAAATGTCACAAATAAACCCAGTTTTAATAACAGCTGCAATTTTGTATACAGCAACAATAACTAAATGTAACATTAGACGGACTTGTTGATTGTAAATCATTTGATTATCAAATAAAATGTAAAGATTTAACAAACATTTCTTACGCTTTCATAACTGTTTCTTTATCAGTTGGAAGCTGAGGCTGAACTCAACAGCAGCACTATTAAAGCAAAAGTCAATGATGCCATTAAAAATAGAGGAACACAACCGGCAACAGCAGCAGTGGAATGGGTAGAGGGAGCATCAGCTGAACAGGCTTACACACACAGCTAAGTGTGAACGCGGCCTATGTCACTATGTGTGTGTGTTGGGGCTATTAATTTAAATCTGACAGTGCCTTTTGGGGCTAACGTGACTGAGACTTGAGACTGAACTCGGACTTGGGCAATGCGTCGACTTGGAGGCTGCCATTTTGGCCAGGCTGCGAGGCGCTGACGCGTTAAATGGTTACGGGGTTTCCCGGCCACCAGCAGCAGCATGGGCCATAATCGTGGCGACGGCGTCATCGATGCGAGCCAAGTGTGCCAAGCGCCAATACATAAAAAATCAACAGCCAACAACGACAACAACAACTAACGGCCATTTGGGATGCGAGCGCGTATTAGGCTCCGGTAGCAGGTTCACGACTTCTTGCCAAATTGCCGTGGCGCAGTCAATTATAGCCTAAGAGAGAGAGCATCCTTTGAGCCAACAAGAGAAGGCGATACCGAGAGAGATAAGCGAAAAGGAAAATCGATTTTAGATGTGCTCTCTCTGTCTCTCTCTGGTGCTCTTGCTTTCACTCTTGCTCTCTGTGGCTTCCTAGAGGGTTGTCGTCTGGAAATGCTGAGGCAGGTGTTGCTTGTCCCAGCCGCCGCGCTAAGGGGGTTGCTCATTGCGCATACGCAGTGGTGTACACTGCAAAAAAAAACACGTAAATAGGTAAATCGATCTTTATATTTTATATTTATTTAATGTGCTGACATTAAAAGATTTACTTGTAAATTATTAAAATAACTAAAATTGCAATATTTAAATTGTTTTGAAGATAAATTAAATGCAATATTGATAAAGATTTAAAAATATAAATTTTGGGTTTTTAGCGCGGTTTGACAACCCTGTTTCGTCTCTCTTTAATGTCCTGTGGTTGCTCTTATGCCAATTCATACGTTTTCTCATCACTTGGCGCAAAATTCCAATGCCGTTTTGGGACCGAGCAATGCAAGTCGTTGGCTCGACGCTCTCAGTTTACGTTTTGGTCGCGTCGTCTTCAGTTCGTTCACGTTCCGGGTTCCTGCTGCACTGCATCGCATTAAACGCCAGCGATTGCAAAGCATAAAAACCACAAAAAAAAAAAACACTAACTGTGACTGTGACTGTGTGTGCGAGTGTGTGTGAGTGTGTGTGTTTGTTTGTGTGCCTGTTCAATTTTTAACTGAACGACAATTCAAGGCAATTAACATTGCCAGGCAATTTGTGAGCAAGTCACCAGCGGAAGTCGTCAACAATTTGCGACGCCTTTAAGCCGCTTCCGTTAGAGTCTCTCCTCGACTCCTTCAGCTACAATTCCTGTGCGCCTTTATATCTAAGAAGAGCCTTTTGTTGGTTTGTCATGAAGCGTTTGCGTTTGCCGCTTATTGCCAGCGTTTGTCTGACGCTGGTGTTGATGTCATCCACTGTTGAGGCCAAGAAGAAGAAATACGTTGGCGAAACTGGCGGTGATTTTGAGTTTATCGATGAGGTAAGTCCCAAATGGCTTTCAACTGTCTCTCAAACAGTCTTTCTGTCTGCCTGTCACTTACTTAATACAAGCTAAGCTGCTCGCGCGTATCCTAGTCTACGTGTTTTTGTAGCACACAACGCATTTGCGCTTTTAGCCAAGTTTCGTTCTTCTGTTTTCTTTGCTGCTGTCATGCTTTCACCTTTGACAACGTTACTGAGGCTTCACACCAAATACCAGCCATAACAACAACAAGTACACAGAAAAAAATTCGAGGTCCGTAATAAAATTATTTCCATGCGGTATCCAAAATAATCAAGTACAAAATACATGATTCAAGCACGATTTAGTATATGGATTCCAGCAAATATTTAGATTTTTGTGGTTCTGTAAGATAAGTAACAATAATATTCTAAATACATGTTATAAGATATATGTTAAAACCAGGAATTTTAAACTTGATTTTGAGAATTGTTTTTTTTTTCCTGTGTAGGGAAACTTGGCTTGTCATTCTAGTGTTGTGCGTACAAGTACTGCGTGTTGCCAATACGCTCTTGGCCCAAGCGTTTGTCTTGCCAATTACTCACGCAAATCGGATTTGTAGTTGTGTTGCATTTTGTAGTTGTTGTCGGCAGTAAGCCAGGCCAAGTTGCCTACGACTGTCCACCTGGCCTGGCCTAAGCAGCGGAAATCCAAGATGGAGTGTTAGAGAGAGAGATAGAAAAAGGAGAGGGCGAAGAAGTAAGAGGAGGATAGAGGGAGAGAGAGAGAAAGAAAAGAAAAAATAAACTAAAAAATCAATAGCAATAGCAAAAGCAATAGCAATAGCAAAAGCAAAGCATTTGGCAGCCTCGTTGGCGTTGGCAGCGCGTAAGCGTAAACTATGAAGTAAGCACTAAGCAGCTTTGAATTCGTCTGCCTCTCGCTCCTCGCCTTGCTCCCAATGCCCGGCCCCGCTGCTTCGCCCCGTTATCCACCCCCCCGGCATCGATAACTGTTTGTCACAGACGCAACGTCGTCGTCGTCATTGCTGTTTGCATTGTTTTTGCTGCCATTTGCTTTAGCTCTCAGCCGACATTTTGTTGCTATGCTTCAACTGCTTTTGTTGTTGTTCCTGCCGTTTTCTTTGTGTGTGTGTGTGTTTTTTTTTTGTGTTGTTTTTGGTTTGTTTGGCATTTCGTTTTTATTCCTTTTCGTTTCCTCTTTGCCACCATGCGCTTTTAACTTGTTTTATGCGTGGCCATAGCTGCGTCCTTCTCAATCTCTGCCTCTTTGTGTGTGTTTGTGTGTGTCCCTCTATTCCTTCTTCATCTCGCCCTCTCTTATTCTCATTCTATGTGTGTGTGCTAATAGGCCCATGTTTGTTGAGTGAGCGTGTGTGTGTGTGTAGGCACATACAGGCCCGAGTGGAGCCTTGAAGTAAATATATTGCAAAAGCGCTAAAGTTTCTGCCAAAAATGAAAGAAAAAATACATATATTTGAGGCGTAATGTACAATCGCTGAATTTTAAGCAGCTAAAAAGATCTTTAGGCGTGTGTGTGTGAGTAAGTAAGTGTGAGTGAGTGTGCGTTTATACCACACACACAAACAACAAAGCCAATTTACAAACTCAGCTTTAATGTTTTATGTCCTTAGCATACAAATATTTTTAATTTAAGACTCCGAAGATGTTAAGGAGATTTGGATCCATTGTTTTCTCAAACTAGTTAATATTAAATTTAATTACGTATAATGTTACATGAAATTTTTATAACAGTTTTATTTTTATTGATTTAATTTTAATTACAAAAATATTTAACGAATTCTAAAAATCATAGCATACTTTTGAGTACGAAAGTCACACTCAGCTTACATTTTCTGAAATACTGCTCGATACACTCTTTAAAAATAACAAATTATGCATATTAAACATTCTTCGAATTTTAATTACTTATAACAATTGAACTGCACTCCTCGAAATATAAATAAGGACGATTTAAGCACTCGATTTATAGACATCTTTTCCAATTGCAATTTATTGAATATAACAATTTTATACTTCGTTTATTTGATGAGGGATTTTGTACTTGTTCCAGGATATCTAAAAGTCAAACAGTTGCTACTGTCTGCAGCTGCATAAATTTTAAACCGATGAGTTTTTGTTTCTCTTCAATTATTTCTTTATAGCTTATCGTATCTTTGGTTGCGACATTTTTCCAATGAATTTGATTGTTTATTTGGGAAACTTTTTCGTCTGCAAGTATTTAGAAATGGCATAAATTATGTGAAAAGTTTTTGTAACCAAATTGTTTCAAGTTGTTTCCGGAGTGCGGGAGGGCATTGAATTTAATTGAAAAGTTGACTATTGTTCTTATTACGGGTATTGTGGCTGTGGGAAAGAGCAAAGAAGCAAAAGCAAGTGTCAAAGATGGCCTTATTCAAAAGTTTAAGCCCACACATAGAAAATGGAAGCTTAAAGTATTTGGATTACAATTTACCACAGCTGGAGGGCAAATAATTGACAGCTTAGTAACGCCCACAGTGGGAGGACACCTCCACATGGGGCAGTCACTTAAGTGACAGAGCTTAAGACCCATTTCTCGACATAGTTAAATTGACCATGCATATTTTGTTGGATGAAATTTTCAAAAGAAATCGACTCCATTTGCTGTACGTATCTCTGATTATTTCGAAGCCAATCTCATTTCAGCTAAAAATGAATAATAGAAATTCATATTTGTGGGAGTATCCAACGGTGATTTGCTTCCTGACAACGGAAATAATCCCTCTGGCCAAGCAAGCTGTGACTTATAAATAACCATCAACTGTTTTCTGTTAATAAAGCACAAGATTATGCCTTAGCTCAGCATATTCACATTGGTTATTTGAGTTACGAGTTAACATTTCGAATGCCATACATTTCCCTTTCGGATTTCTAGCTCATTTTGCACGTCTTGCATTTATTATGTATGTATAGTATATTTGTAATATATATTTATGTTTATTGAAATGATAACAAATTAGCTTCAGTCGCAGAGAATTTGCTTGAATGCTCAACAGATATATGTATGTCTGCTTATTTATTGCTGTGATTCTGCATTTGTCCATAATCAGACAGACAGGCAAATAACATGCCAAGTGCCATAGTAGCAATCACATCCTTTTCCCCTCTCTGTCCTATACATTGCTGTCTCTTTCTCCATCGATTACCGACAAACGAGCCGCTGTTTGTCAGCAAAAAATAAATCTTTGCATTGTGCACTTCACATGCTGCAAACTGACGACTGTGAGTGCAGCATAAAATATATATAGCAAGCAAATGGAACTAAACTCTGTCTACCCACTGATGTGGGACCAATAGATACTCTGTAATATTGATAAGCTGCCTCAATGAATATAAAAAATACTCACGACAAAGTTGCTGATAAATATGTATTTCAATAAAAGTCTAGACAAGTATACCCTTTATATGTACTCTATATTTACAGGGCATTTTGAGAGAGAGAGAGACAAGTGGATTGCTCAGTGTGGAAGAGACAGCAACCAAATCAGTGCGAACTATAAGAATAAAGAGAGATAATAAGTTAGAAAATGAATGAATAAACTGAATATACCCTATCTAGATACACATCAATTACAGGGTATTAGTTGACTGACAAGTGGATTGCTCTGTGAGTGAGAAACCTAGCCTAACCAATAGTCCTTTGGCAGCAAATCAGTGTGTAAAATATGCAAAACTTTCAATAAATATTCGAGTGGCAGATGCGTATGTATTAGTGCACTTACACATGTATGTGTGCTGGTAATAAAGTTGATATGCATAATTCTGGTTAAGCGCCACTTAAATTGGGGCACAACAGACACCACCACACAAACACACACACTCACACACACAGAGAAAGTAAAAACTAAATGAAAATGTGTGTGCAAATTACGGTTTAGTTGAAGCTGACCAAGCATCCAACTCCGTCTTCGTATCCTTATTCTTCTCCCTGACCACCTGATTCGGATTCATTTTTATGAGCATATAAAAAGCATATTCTCTATAACTTATGCAATAAAATTTTATGTTTTATGCTATCAAACTGTTGCATAAATTGCCAACAGGCTGACACAACTTGCTGTTTTCTGTCTACTTGTAACTAGAGTCGACACATGATGTACATTGTACACGTTAAAAGTGAAAAAGGGTTAAGGATTTGAGCTAGTCCAATGGCTTGTCGTTAACACCTAACTACGGTTATGTGAAGTGCTTGATTAAAGACCCGAAAACTGAATGGGATTTAGGTTGCAAGACACAAGTTTTGTGGCACATTCATTTGCATGGCAGTTCGCCCCAATCTAAAATCTCTTGGCTAAGTTGATTTGCATATTCCCAGCGAATACGAATGCGAATGCGAATCCGAGTGGAAATGGAAATGGGAAAGCGCATGTGAAGTTTCCAAAAACATGCAGGAAAACTGGCAGCTGCATGCAACCGAATTTGATCATTTTTCTCACGAATATTTCTCCCATGAGTCCCTGGTTGGGTTTTCTCGGTCTGATGGAAATATGACTCAACAAGACACACAACAATTTCATCTCTTTGCAAAACTTATAAACCCGTCGCAAAGTTTGCTTACTGTTTATACACTTTGCCACGCCCACGTGCCCAGTTGTGCATTTTTATGTTGCATAGTTTATGGCCACGGGTCACGGTTCCATCCTTGTCTTATTGTTTCTCTGTCTTCAGTATTCTACCTTCTTTTCTTTCTCTCACTCTCTCTCGCTTTTTATCTCTAGCTCTCTCTACCTCTCTAACTCTAACTCTGTCTGCTGTCTCGCTCATTTAATTTCTTGGTAGCTGGAGTCAAAAGTTGCACGTACACAGTTACATTAGCAAATTGCCCAGTACTTTCGCGGTGTCTGTGTGTGTGTGTGTGTGTGTGTGTGTGTGCGAGGTTATGGCTGGCAAATTGCTCGACTCCTTTTGCCAAAAATGCGGGCAAACTGTTTATGAAAAAGTCAAGAAATTGCGGCGGAAGGTAACGACCAAAAATGAAATATTAACACATCAACACGCCGAACGTGAAACACTCTTTCTAAAAATGTTTCATCAGCGCATATTTAAGATATATGAATGCAGATACATTCACTGAATTTAATGAAAATACAGATTGATCTCTAGTGATGACAAAATCAAGAAATTGATTACATAAAGTTTTAAATGTTGCTTAAAATACATATTTAAATACAGCTTGAGATATAGAATCTATATTATAGATAGATGCGCACACAGCTTTAGTATAGTTTAGTGATTTAAAAATATATCTAAGTATCGACAACTCAATTTTCGCAGAAGTGATTATCGAGTACTTAAACTCGATGTTTTTTGGACGAACTATCGAGTCGATTAAATTGATTTCCATGAAAAATCGACATCACACTAGGGCTTGTTTAACGTAGTTAATTTTCAGAATTATGTTTAGTCGTCCAAATTATGATGATCGTCCGTAAAAAATATTCTAAAAATATATACTAAAATAAATATACTAAATATACTACCGTAAAAAATATTCTAAAAATATATACTAAAATAAATATACTAAATATACTACTTGAAAATTTGTCAAAGTTTGAATTAGACATGAAAACGAAAATAAGTAAAATGAGATTTCTACAAAAAGTACGATTGTATTTTGTGATTTCAATTACGTTTTCAAATAAAAAACATTTTTCTTGAAATTACTCGATATTTGCAGCTTGATCTACTATTTGCCGATATTTTTATATATATCAAAGCATATTTTTGGCAATTTTCTATTTCGATATAAAACTCGATCTAAATTTTTGATTTACATCACTAGTACAGTTACAGCTACAACTAAAACTTTAGATACAGTCACAGATAGAGTCACATATAAAAGTTGTTGTGCTCTATTGTAAATTTAAAAAAGAAAGTATAGAAATATGCAAAGAAAACTTATCAAACTGGTACATACTTTATGAAAGAAATAAAACAACCTTTGGAACGGTTTAAAATTTTGGCTGCTGACTTTTGCCTTTTGGCCGCCTGATAACCTTAACAGCTGAACTGTGGTTCACATCTCACAATGAGAAAAGTGTTTCACATGCATTGATAAAATCTGCCAAATAAACATATTTGTATGTTTGTGTATCTGGTTATTGGAATTCGCCTGGTCCACTTTGCAGCTGTCAGTTTCATGCTACGCTTTATAAATCCTGCTGTGGAACGCAGCAAGCTCAATAAGATAAATTAGTTTGCAACGCCAACACAACTTCGATGGCATCAAAAGCAAAACTAAAATATTTCGTTATTTTTTTCCAATTCGTGTAACTAACACACATCTTAAAACTCATGCTAACACACACGCACACACACACACACACACACATATGTGAAGATACATATGTTTGTTGGCCACTGAGTGCAAAACTTGGGCAAAACTCATTTTTCACTTTCATATTGTTGTGTGGCAGGCAGCATCCATCTCTCCCTCTCTCTCTCTCACACACACACACATACAATATCTCTCTGTCTTTCTCTCTGCTTCTTGTGTATAGTTGGCTTCATATCTGTGCCACTTAACTGATTATGTAAGACGAGCGATGTATGTGTTTTTGCTCTAACAGCAGTTGTGTTTACTGTTGGGCAAATATTAAATTTCCTTAGCCTGGCCATAACATGTAATGTGGCTGTCAAGATGCCCTCAGATACAGCTGTGCAAAGTTTTAATTAATAACTGCGATCGAGTTGACCATTCATGAGCTGAATCATCATTCTACAAATCGAAGACAATTCTCTGTCGCCTCGAGCAACAATTAATTATTCAAGAGACTCGGGAGCATTAGACCTTATGGCAGTTAAGCATATGTCAAACGTGACTCTCTCTCTCTCTCTCTGTCTCTCTCTCTTGTTGCTGTCTCTGTTTTTGGGCTATATTGAAGTCCATTAGGTTGTCGTTATTTATGGGCCGCACTGAGACCATTTGCTGACAGCAATTTGGCATAGGCTTTGACTTTGATTCAACGACAGCAATGACAAGCGTAAAAAGCGTTACAGATTATGCATATTAATTGCTTGTCTGCGACGTTTTCGACTTATCCTTAAGATTTTCCATCCCAAAACTTGTTTCAAAGTCAGAACGTATACGTAATATGGCTTAGCAGCTATATGCTGCTGCTCACAAGTTCGACTCTGTGTGTGTGTGCGAGTGTGTGTGTGTGTGTGTGTTGTCGTGCTGGCAATGAATTTGGCCGCAGGCTTGCACTGACGTGGCTTACATCAATTTCCCGTGCAAAATCTTATGCACACACATTACGCATACGCAACATTTGCCACTCGCATTATTTCGAGTTGACTGTGTTAACAAAAATGATGGCAAAACAATTTACAATATTCAATTTAATATGCATGCCTTGATTGCTGTTTACATTCGTAATTGAAAACTTTTAAGTAAAATAACCAGGGACCGTAATCATTATAAGTTTTATTTTAACAATCACGCTTTAATGAATATATTATGATTTATACGATTTTTTTCACCATAACTATTGTTGAGTTATATTTTAAAAATTAGCAGAAGAAAGATTACTTTTCGTTAATGCATTAATATTTTTTATCCTATATTACTGTTTTATATGATTAATCTTAATATATTATTAATATAATTACTGTTTTATATGATTAATCTTAATACATTTTCAATAAAACTTCAATTTCTTTAAAAACTATATTTTTCGGATTGTTTTACAACTTTTTTGAAAGGTTTTCCAATAGGACTTCTTTGAATCTGTATCATGTTTTTACACGTAGCTTTAACACTGAGAGACAAGCATGATGTACGTATATGAGGCAACTCGTTGGCCTGATCATGAATATAATTTTTTATGGAAGCTGTATGTGTTCCACATTTCATGATAACATTTTAATACCCACGGCATGGCTATAAAAATGTTCCCCTTTCAATGTGGCACTGTCAACAGCGGTGCATACGAATAGTTTTGCTGCTGCACCAAATTTCAGTCCAATTAAATGGGGAAAATTCCGAAAATTCGTCTATGGTGCAGTAAAGTAAATTGTAGTTCCCACACACACAAACACACACACACACAGATATGTTAGTATATATGGTTTCTCTTACCAATTTATAAGCCAGAAGTTGTAAAAAGTTCATTAAATATTTTACTGTGAGCGTGACAGGTGGACAGCTTCAACGGGAAGGTGTCACGGAAAATTAAATGCAAGATAAAAGGATTCGGCATGAGCGTTAAACGAAACGACATTGTTGCCGTTGTTGCACAGAGAAGTGAGCAGGATCGGACCAGCCAGGACCTGCTTTCGGCATATAAAACTTTTTACAATCTCCCTTTTTGCCAGTCGCTCTCGCTTTCGCTCCCGCTCTCACTCTCTCTCTCTCTCTCTCCGTCGTGCTCTCTCTTTTACTTTCTTTGTGGGTGTACGCATTACCATAAATAAATTATAACGCTCGCTACTCTCACTGTGAGTTTATTGCATGTGTGCGATAACTTACTCACACTCAAGCAGACACACCCAAACACACACACAGACACACACACACACACATACTGATGCTGTAAACGGACGAACGAACAGGCGGCAGATAATAACAGTTGCCAACTTGATGCAAGATTCCGAGTGGAGAGCCAAGAGAGGGAAAAACCTTGGGGGGGAGGGAAGCAGAAGCAGAGTAGAGCTGACAAAGCTATAAACTTGCGCCATAGTCAGATTGCTACAGTTGAAGAGTGATGTGGTGGGCGGGGCATGCACCGCACACACACACACACACACACGCGGTGAATGATAATAATTTACAACCTAAGAGCTAAACACAATGGCAAAACATACACACACACACTCACAAAACGATACCGAACGGAAAGAAAACCCGAAACCAAACTAAAACCAAAACTCAAACCCAAAAAAATAAAAGGGATACAGAACGTAACGTTAACTACAAATGCCATATAAAGTTTTTATCCTTTATGCGGGTGTGTGTGTGTGCTTGCCACAAAATGCTGCATACAAATTATGCAATTAGTTGGAATGCTGGAAACAACTGAAATTGAGCACACGCTGAGTATTATGTGTCTCGAGTCCGAATCTGAGTCCAAGTTTCCGGCGTTGACAGCGAGATTATCTTTAGTTCAGTCGGCCGTCGTTTTTAACTCGAAGAAATGCTCAAAAATCTCTGACAAATTGTCAGCGAAAGTTTTTTGCCCAAACTGCAGAATTGTCTGCGTTTTAAGAAAGTTTTGCGAACGGTCTGTTGAAAAGTTGAAAAAAAAAAAAATAATATTGCGTATACGCAATATGAAAGAATACGAGTAAGAGTTAAAAGTTGAAAGTTGAAAATGCCAACGCTTGGTTAACAATGTAAACAGCGCGGACAGTTAAGAAATGATGCCAAGAGCTCAAAAAAACACTCTTGAAAACTTCTCAATTTGCAATTAGTCATAAAAGTTTAATGAGTTTAACTGTCAGGCAATACCAATTCACATACTTCAATATATTCCTTTGCGGCATTCTTTTGAGTTGAGGTCTTCTGTTTGCGATTCTCAAGCTCATTTGACTTTGGCTGCAATTCTTAGCTCAGACAAACTATTTGCTTAGCTGCAACCTTAAAAGTTTATGCTCGAAAGTCAGCCAAAGTCTGCGGATAGCAAATAAAAACACACAAACAGTACAGAGAGAAGAAATAGAGAGAGCGAAATTTCCAAATATCCAAATATTCTTATTGCTCAAAAGTAAAGAAAATAAAACTGAACGAAGCTGCAGTTACAACAGATAGAGATATAAATTCATATATATATGTACATACAAAAGAAAACTATAGCACAAATAAAATGGCAACGAACGGAAATGAAATTGCAATTGTTGGGCCATGCAGACGACGCCGAGTCGCGACGCGTTGATGCAGAACACTAAGAGAGACAGAGAGAGCGAAAGAGAGAGAGACAGAGAGAGAGAGAGAGGCAGACGTGAAAGGGAAGGGCAAAGAACTTGGCTTGGTTTGTGCCACAACGCAACTGCTTATTGAAAGTTTCTCATTTTGCTTGTGCTGCCCATTTATTTTTTTGGCATTGCAAGCGCGGCAGCATTTCCATTTCCATTTCCGCTACACTTTTCTTTTACGCCTTCGCGTATGCAATAAACTTTTGCCATGTTGCAACAGCAACAGCAACAGCTACAAAGCGTCGACAATTGCTGCTGCCTCATATGCCCCATGCGCGCACTCAACAGGGCTTAATCAGCCACAACTTCTACCATATACATCGTTGTATATATTCCTTATTTTTTTTTTTTAAATAAGAAATGCTAGCACTTAGCTAAGTCTCAGCTCAATGCTCTCCAGACGCGCTCTAAACGGCAAGCTCACACATACACTTAATGTACACGGGTATGTGTGTGTGTGTGTGTGTGTGTGTTTGTGTGTGTGTATTCTCTCATTAGTTTAGCAGCAGACACGTTAAGAGCAAAGAAATTGTGCACCCCGGTGCTAAACAAGTTAATTAGTTTGCCTTTTTCGCGATTTTGTGGCTCTAACTGTGTGACATTTATGTGGCTCACCATGGGTTAAAGCACCACTCCAAGAGCGAGTGTATCTGTGTATATATGCATGTGTGTGTGTGTGTGTGTGCGTGGCTTAGAGTTTATCTTAATGACAAAATAAATTATTTACCACACTGAGAGTCACACTCGCATAAATACTATCTTATATTCCTACTTGAATTGACTCTATTTACCACAGTAAGTGTATTTGTGGGCGTGATTAAATAGGAGTGTGGGTGTTTGCTTTAATATTACTTTTAAGACGTCTGCTTTCGTTACTATTTCTTATGTTTTATATCAGCTCACAGTTTTGCGCTTCAACAATCAGAGGCATCGCACAATGGGTGGTAAACCGAGATTATGTATCTGCTGTTGCTTTGACATAAACCATAGTTTAGTGCGAGTGTTGGCTGGTTACTTAATTATTACAGGTGTTAATTAACACCTTAAGCATAAGTGTTTCTAAAATAAAGTGAAAACTAACGTGCAAATAACTGTGCATAATGGTGATCAAATTTCAAACAAACTTTAAAACAACTTCTAAAGTTTAATATTTCTTATTGAAATACACAGAAAAACTCTGATGTAGAAGTTAGGGATGAAACTAAAGTCTTTATTCACTTATAGTTGCAAAATATCTTACTATTGAAATATATAAAGTATAAATGAGTTTACTTTAACATTCTGACAATTCTATGTATAGCTCTTTTTTTTCCAACATATTTTTTTATTTTATTTGGTTCAGCATCTACAATTCTATTAAAAAGTATGATATTCATGCTTTTTCAATGTTTATTTAAGTGGTTGAATAACTATATCAGAGATATTTTGGCGAACAATGTATAGAAATGAATGTAAAATTTGAAAATATCTCTTAGATTAAGTTTAAGGAGACATTGAAATACCGGTCCTAAGAATTTTTAAATCAAATATAATTTTAATTGTATGAGACATAATAGAGAATCTGTTGAACCATATGTATAATTACTTTAAACTATAATCTAAGCCAAATTTTAGATATATTAATTAAGAGTAGACAGATTAAATGGACCTCTTATAAACCATAACTATCTCGCACTGTCCATCAGGTTATATATAAAAAGTAACTGATAAAGAAATTTAATTAATTGAAGAGAGTAAGAGAGAGAATATAAAATACAAGAAGTCAATAATAAATCTGCCTAATCATTTACCTAACTATCTACTCAAACTAAAAGATTCTTAGTATTATCCTGCTTCAAAAAGTATGCTATAGATATTAGAGTAAATTCCATTCTGAAGTTAAGACCTCAAGAGGTATAGATTTTTACTGTCAAATATCAAATAAACTTGAATTGAAATGTAATGAGAGAGAGAGAGAGAGAGAGAGAGAGAGAGAGGGAGAGAAAGATGAAAAAGGGTCATAAAACTCTTCCTTTCTCTTGTTCTGTACTAGGTACACATTAAACAATTAATTTTATGAATCACTCAAAGCAATGCGAAATGCGTAATCATTGTAGGTAATAATAATTTTTGACCATTTGCTATGATATTTGATGCCATTGTGCGTTTGACAAGTGGGAGTTTCAATTACAGCGAAGTTGCCCCTTCTTCAATTGCCCGGGCGTCGCATAAAAACACTTTGTTGCCACAGGCACAGAGTGTGGGACGAGCTCAGTTGTTGTTATACTTGGTAGACATGGGCTGATGCTCGTTTAATCTTAGATTTTAATTGCATGGCCATAACGTTGGCCCTGAAGACAAGACGGTTTCACTTGCCGTGTGGCGTGTGGCATGTGGCATGTGGCATGGTGTTGGGCCATAGCGTGGCCACAGGAGTTGTAAGTAAATTGAATTTAATTACAACGTGTTTGGCTTTTCATTTTGATTGTTGAGTTAACTTTTATATGTCATAAACTTCGAGAAGGCAATAAAAATTTCATGGTTGCCCTAAATGCAAATGCAAAATGCCCATCTAATTTATAGACGTTTCTTTTTAGCCAGCCTGCGTTATGCGTTAAAGAGTAAAAAACTTTCAACTCACACTAATTAGTGTGAGTGGGCCACTAAAAATGTACTCGTAGTGCTGCTTGGTTGGCCTGACTTAAAGTTTGCGCCAAAAAGTATGGCATAAATAAATTAAAATTGAAATGTAAAACTTGCCAAAGTTTTACACACGCCCACACACAACATACACACACACACACGACCAAGGAAAAATTAAAATGCAAAGCGAATCTTGCAATATAAAAACTGCAGAAAGAAGAAAAAACTGAATTTCAAGTTGGCCCGTAGCAGGTGAGTGAATGCGCCAAACTTGGCTGCAAGAACTTGCAGCATTAAGTGCACTCGCCTGTGACCAGAAAGAGAGAGAGAGAGAACGGAGAAGAGAGAGAGCAAGGATGAGAGAGAGCGTTGCCGGCTCATTAAAAGTAAAAATGATATGCATTAAGTTGGCAACGGTAACGAGAACGTTAAAGGTCTGTAACAGCAGTCATTAGGCCAAACTTACGCTCCTCTCTCTTGCTAATGGTCAATGCTAATTGTGTGGAAGTCATTTGCAATGCAAGCCACACCAAAACCCCACACAATACCTGTCACAGTTGCCGCATAAATTGTCATAATTGTATGCCGCACACACACTCGCACACACACACAATCACACACACACTGATCAATTGGCATGACCTCACACACACACAACAGAGTTCGCAGAGTTCGAATATCAATGCATATTTCATCGGCTGACACATGCATTAACGTGTCTAATCGACAGACGTGAGCACCACCAATTGGGGTGGGGATGGGGAGGACATATTATTCATTCAGCGGGTTGAGCATAATTTATGTTCCCGTATTGCCACATGCTCAACATTCCAAGCGTTTCAATATTCGGCTGACATTTTGCTGTCACAGGCATGCGAGCATTTTCATTCCCAGTCCCATTCCCAGTCTTTGAAGGACTTAAGCATCAATTTCGTTGACTAACTGACAAATTGAAGGTCTGCTTACAACTTTGTTTTGCCCTCTGTCAAATACTTGTCAATATTTTGCCTTGCGCAACATGGCGTATGAGTCACATACATATTTAATTCCTCGTGGCAAGGAATCAAGCGATTTTGTTGTAGTAAAATTTTCGACAATTCATAGGGTCAGTCCATATACATATATCAATTGATAAATTGATAAGGGAACTCTGACTGAATACGCTCTAATTACCCTATGACTCATCAGTAAAAAAAGACTCATTACATGACTCAAACGTATTTTTTGTTGGCATTTGCTAATATTATTGATGATTGTTTTATATATAAACAAAATTATTTATTAATTACTTAACACAATATTCAATTTGTATAATATCGAGTTTCTGTACGTATACGTAATTTTCTTAAACATCTGCAATAGCTGCAATTACCTTTGTGTAGACCTCAATGCCATGTAAATAGCTGTCTGCACGAATGTATTCATCGTGATCGTGCAGCAAAATGGGCGTATTATTGATGGGTGAGAAACCAAGAGCTGGAATTCCCTTGGAACGTATGAAACGACTGTCAGTGCCTCCTGGACAGACATGTGGTCGAATTTCCAGATTGCTGTTAAAAGCAGATGTTTTAAATCACATGATTCACACTATATGAAATAAGTATACTCACAGTTCTTTCGTGGCCTTTTCAAAGGCTAACCAGAAGGGATTCGATTCATCAACCTTAGTAGGCGGCACATATTCATCTTTCTGTTCAAAAACAAGTTCAATGCCGCCTCCTGCCTCCTCACACCAATCACGTATTTGCTTCTCAAGACCATCCAGATCCACGTCGATAGCAATGCGCAAATCAAAGACCACTTCCAGCATGGCTGGAACTACATTGTTTTGCACTCCACCATTCACAATTGTCATATTCACGGTGGTCACATCACCAAAGAAAAGACTCGAGTCTCTCGCTAACATTTTCACCTGTGATGAACGAAACTCCATCATCTTATTCACAATGAAGTTGAATTTCTCTCCTGCCGTATTGGGAAGCAGGATGGAACCATGGCCTGCAGTGCCGGTGATCTTGAATCGAAGATCTGTAAAAGGATTGATATTGACACAGCTTCAGTACACAAACTCTTTAAAACTTACGCCAGGCAGTACGCTCTGCATAATACACGTAATATCCATCATCCAAACTGGAGGATCCTTCATCCATACTGAAGCCCAAATTCATGTTCTTAAAGTGATCCGTGTGAACAAATTCACGCATTCCAAGATATCCGCCAACCTCCTCATCTGGCACAAAACTCACGTACACAGTTCGTTTTGGCTGGAATCCTTTGGCTTTGAGCACACGAATCGCACCCAAATATTGAGTTCCAATCTCCTTTGTATCCTGTGTGCCGCGAGCGTAAATGCGTCCCTCGTCATCCAGATCGGCACTGAAGGGATCGTGGGTCCACTTCTCGGGAAACACTGGAACCACATCCATGTGCGAGTTCAGAATGATGGCTGGCAAATCTGGCTGTTTTCCCTCCCATTTTATGAGGACGACGGGATTTTTCTCGTTTACTGGATAAACAATCTCTACTGGCAGATCAAGACTAGCTGCCTGTCTTTTCAAGAATTCCACACAGGGCGCTATTAAAAGTGTTTACTTTAATTTTGATTGCACTCAGACTTTGTTTAATAATAATAAAAATTCTTACTGTAATCTACATTTGGATGCACCGATGGAATTTGTAGATATTCACGGAAGATCTTAATTTCTTCGTTATTTTCCCACTCTGCTTTGCTCATTTTAAAATATATTATAGTTATTTTGTGTGTTTTCTTATTAATTTCTTCTGATCTTTTCACCGCACAAGGAAAACTTCTTAACTATTTCAGCGATCGCAAACGACTGTTTTCGGTGTTATCGCAACCATCGCTTAAATACGAAAATTCGTCATCGATCACACAGTTTTCTTGCTAAAAATTAGTCGACTTTTATCATATTTACACATAAGTCACAAATTCTTATCAGTGTTTTTGTGTCATTTTCAAATGACCTTTACCCAAAACTTTTTTGTAATTAACATTTTTGATAAATCGGGGGATATTTCTGGTTACATTTAGTTTTCAATGGAATATAATTAATCATAAATTTCCAAATAGAAATACTAATTTGTGTTTTAAAACAAAAAAAAAAATGTTCTAATTTAATTAAAGCGCTGTTTTCCAAATCGGAGAGAAACCATTTGTGATCTTCAAACGTTTATAAGTGAAATTCGCTTAAATGACTGGTGCTTATCTTATCTTATAAATAAAAGGCTTTGATTTTTAGATAAATAAAAAAGTTTATCAGCTAGATAAGAAAAGCATGTTTAAAGACCGACAGTTGACTGTTAAATTCCTTATTGAGTAAAAATTTTATAAGAATTCGAAAAGTGACTTCCAGTTCCTTGTCAAACATTTGTGACAGCTGGAATTATCTTTTTATAGACTTCGATACCATGAAGATAGACATCAGCACGTAAATGCTCATCGTGATCATGTATCCGAAGTGGAGTGTTGTTATTCATCGGTGAGAAACCAATTACCGATACTCCCTTTGCGCGAAGATAGCGACTGTCAGTTACGCCGGGACAAACAATTGGGAATAGTTTTAAATTGCTGTCAGATGAGATAAAGAATTTTTAAATATATATTCCTTCGAGTGAGAGACTATACTTACAGTTCATTTAGAGTCGTCTCAAAGGCAGTCCAAAACGGATTCGATGCATCAATTTTTGTCGCCGGCGAAAAGTCATCTTTTCGCTCAAAAACGAGCTCAACCCCGTCTCCTGCCTCTTTGCACCAATCACGGAATTGCTGCTCAAGAGCTGCTGCATCCTGGGTGATGGCAATGCGCAGGTCAAAGACTACTTCCAGCATGGCGGGAACCACATTGTTCTGCACTCCACCGCTTATTTGGGTAAGGTTCACGGTGGTCACATCCCCGTTCAAGAGATTGGGATTCTCCTTTAAAAGTTTGACCTGTGATGCACGAAACTCCATCATTTTATTCACAATAAAGTTGAACTTCTCTCCCGCGGTGCTGGGCAGTAAGAGAGAACCATGACCTGAAGTGCCCCTAATCTTGAATCGAAGAGCTGAAATGGATTGAAAGTCACAAAGCTGAAGTTAACACTCTCAGTTTTACATACGCCAGGCAGTTCGTTCTGCATAGAAGACCCAATAGCTCTCCTTAAAGCTAGGACCTGCTTCATCCAAACTGAAGGCAACATTCATGTTCTTGAAATAATCCGTCTCCACGAACTCTCGCATTCCATGGTATCCGCCAATCTCCTCATCGGGTACAAAGGTCACATACACAGTGCGCTTTGGGTGGAATCCTTTGGCTTTGAGAGCACGAATAGCACCCAAATATTGAGTTCCAATTTCCTTTGTATCCTGAGCGCCTCGAGCGAAAATGCGTCCTTCGTCATCCATATAGGCACTGAAGGGATCGTAAGTCCATTTTTCCGGATACACGGGAACCACATCCATGTGTGAGTTCAGTATAATTGAAGGCAGCTCTGGCTGACTGCCTTCCCATTTAAGAATTACGGCGGGATTAGCTTCATTAGCAGGATAAATAACATCTATGTGCAGACCAAGATCTGCGGCCTGTCGCTTCAAGAATGCCACGCAAGCAGCTTTAAAAGAGTGTGTAAATTGATTCATTTTAATCTAACCCAAAAATTACTTTATGATCTTAAAACACAAGCATGGGCTTATCAAGTTTTTTTCTACTTACTAAAGTCTATGTTTGGGTGAACCGTTGGAATACGAAGATATTCACGGAATATTTTAATTTCCTCGTTGTTCTCCCACTCGAGTTTGCTCATTTTGATTTTAATAATCAAAAGTTCGTTTATATATATTAAATGTGTAAGTCACAGCTCCCGTTGTGGAATATTACTTCTTAACAGTATAACCGATAACCAAAGACTGTTTTCGTTCTTATCACTATCATCATTTAAATAAGAAATGCTAAGTTTGATTCCAACCCAAAATCCCTATTTCTCTTCTTTTATCATTCTTTTTTCTTATCAGTTTACTGTGGTAGTTTACTGACCTCTATAAGAGGAAAAGAATTGGATAACATTAACAAACAGTTGTAATTAAATTTTTGTGGTTAGTTTTATGGCACAAATCTGAGCACTACAGTAAACACAAATTACCCAACAACCCAATTTGGGGTAGTTTTTTAGCACGTTTTTCTTATCATTAAATTTGTAATGATTTCAAATTTTGAAAACTCAAGCAATATATTTGAGAAGTAACCTCTTAGATTTTAAGCTTTGTTAATAAATATATAATCTTTCAGTGAGTATCACTATCACTAATCACTAATATCACTTTCACTATCAACATAAATTTAATATGTTAATTATTTAAAAAAAAGTGCTTCAAATTTTTGCCAAAAGAGTCTTATTTATCTGTTTGTACTTTAATTATTAACATTTTCAGATCTATACCTAAAAGAATTTCTTTAAAATTGAATAGATACACTCTAAAACAACTGAATTGCAAGTCTTTTTACCCCTCTAAAAAAAATTAATTAAATCGATAAATTATTTTTTAATATTCGGAATTTATTTTCAACATTTTTTTAATATTTTTTACATTTCACAATTTTGCAATGTGAAATTTGTTCTACAAGCTTTTACAGTCGAAAGCTATTAGCTAGTTTATTTTTAAATATCGGTAATAGCTGGGATGATTTTCTTATAAATTTCAATTCCATGCAGATAGACATCCGCGCGAATAAACTCGTCATGATCATGCGGAAGAGGAGGTGTGTTGTTGTTCATCGGAGAGAATCCTAATGCGGAGACTCCCTTTGGGCGTAGGTAACGACTGTCGGTACCGCCAGGACACACTTGTGGTTTGATTTTCAAGTTCCTATTAGCAGAGATAAAAGTTAGAATCTCATAAATGATTTAATTAGTGTAAAAATACTCACAGGTCATTCATTGCCTTCTCCAAAGATACCCAGAGGGGACTCGAAGCACCAATTTTTGTAGGTGGTACAAAATCATCTTTACGTTCAAACACAAGCTCAACACCGCCTCCTGCCTCTTCGCACCAATCGCGGAATTGCTTCTCTAGAGCTTTCAGATCCACATCGATGGCAATGCGCAGGTCAAAGACGACCTCCAGTAGAGCTGGTACCACATTGTTTTGTACTCCACCACTTAATTGTGTCAGGTTAATGGTGGTGACATCTCCAAAGAAAAGACTTTTCTCTTTAAGAAGCTTGACTTGGGATGCGCGGTATTCCATCATCTTATTCACAATGAAGTTCAGTTTCTCGCCAGCGGTTTTTGGCAACAGCAGAGAACCATGGCCAGCAGTGCCGGAGATTTTGAATCTAATAGCTGAAATGAAATACAGTAATAGAAAAAAGTCTAATATTCACACTTTCGATTCTACGTACGCCAGGCAGTGCGTTCTGCATAATAGACATAATAGTTCTCATCAAAACTAGCAGAACCTTCATCCAAACTGAAGCCTACGTTCATCTTCTTGAAGTAATCCGTCTCCACGAATTCACGCATTCCGAGGTGACCGCCAACCTCCTCATCGGGTACAAAAGTTATGTACACAGTTCTCTTTGGCTGGAATCCTTTGGCTTTGAGAGCACGAATGGCTCCGAGGTATTGAGTTCCAATCTCCTTAGTGTCCTGTGTGCCACGAGCGAAAATGCGTCCCTCGTCATCCATATCGGCTGCGAAAGGCTCATGGGTCCACTTCTCAGGGTACACAGGTACCACATCAGTGTGGGAATTTAGAATGATAGAGGGAAGTTCCGGCTGCTTTCCCTCCCATTTCATTACAACAACGGGGTTATCCTCATTGGCAGGATAAAGAACATCGACGGGTAGATCAAGGCTAGCTGCCTGCTTTTTCAAATATTCCACACAAGCAGCTGAAAATATTGTATACTATATTTTTAATCTGACCCGAAATTTATTTTATGATGCTCTTTATTACAAACCGACGGCTTATCGCGATCTTAATAACCATAAAGATCACAATCTTTTTAACTTACTGTAATCTATGTTTGGGTGCGCCGTATTAATGCGCAAGTAATTACGGAAGATATTAATTTCCTCATTATTTTCCCACTCAACTTTGCTCATTTTGCAAAAATTAAATGATTTATTACGAGTATTTAAATTAAGTTTTTTTTTATAAGTGTTGAGTCAGGATATATCCTTTGTTATGTAAAGTATGAACCACAGATCCTGAGTACAAAAATAGCCTCTTAACAGTTCCAGCGATCGCTAACGACTGGCTGGTTATTATCGCCACCATCGCTTAAATATGACAGCCCTACATCGATATAGCATTTTTTTTTTTTTTGTTGGTTGTTTCTCTACTTTTATCTTATAAATTTCTTATCATTTTATTGTGGTATTTAATGAACTTTAACCACATAATTATCATAATTAATTTAAATAATAAAATAAATGAAAATCAACCAAAAGTTGATAATGGATTTATGTTGTAAGCATTATCAGTTAATAGGAATACCCTTCACCTCTTTGGGTTCCCCCAGAAAGGCTGTTGCTTGTCTTTCAACTGTCATAAATTTGACGAAACAGTCAGTTACCATGGTCAATGTCTTTTTATACCCTTTAAAAATGGGCAAGATTTTTGGAAAAGATTTGTGTTTGTTGAGATATCAGAACCAAACTAATAGAATATGCATCTGGGCTGGTATTATACATCCTGACCAAATTTGGTTAGAATCGGTTAACTATATCATATAGCTGCCATAGGAACGGTACATCGAAAATGAAGTTTTAGTATGGAAAAGATTTTTGTTTGTTGACATATCAGAACCGAATTAATAGAATATGCATCTGAGCTGGTATTATACATCCTGACCAAATTTGGTTAGAATCGGTTAACTATATCATATAGCTGCCATAGGAACGGTACATCGAAAATGAAGTCTTGGTATGGAAATATTTTTGTTTATTGAGATATCAGAACCAAACGAATAGAATATGCATCTGGGCTGGTATTATAGATCCTGACCAAATTTGGTTAGAATCGGTTAACTATATCATATAGCTGCCATAGGAACGGTACATCGAAAATGAAGTCTTAGCATGGAAAAGATTTTTGTTTGTTGAGATATCAGAACCAAAGTGATAGAATATGCATCTGGGCTGGTATTATACATCCTGTCCAAATTTGGTTAGAATCGGTTAACTATATCATATAGCTGCCATAGGAACGGTACATCGAAAATGAAGTCTTAGCATGGAAAAGATTTTTGTTTGTTGAGATATCAGAACCAAAGTGATAGAATATGCATCTGGGCTGGTATTATATATCCTGATCAAATTTGGTTAGAATCGGTTAACTATATCTTATAGCTGCCATAGGAACGGTACATCGAAAATGAAGTCTTAGTATGGAAAAGATTTTTGTTTGTTAAGATATCAGAGCCAAAGTGATAGAATATGCATCTGGTCTGGTATTATATATCCTGACCAAATTTAGTTAGAATCGGTCTAAAATATCATATAGGAACAATCGATCGAAAATCAACTTTCAGTATAGAGTACCTGGGCACAGGGTATTCAACTGTCGAGCGCGCTGGACTGTTACCGCCCACTAGTTGTTTTTGGTTTGTGATCCTTAACCATATAATTATCATAAAAACATTTATTAATAAAAAAAATAAATGAAAATCAACGAGAAGTTGATAAGCGATTTATGATATAATCATTTCAGTTAAGAGAGAACGAAGATGCCAATTATGCTCGACCACGATATACCCTTCACCCCCTCTGAGCTACCTTTCTTTATAAATTGAATCTGTCATTAATTTATCAATACTGAGAATATGTTGATTACCCTTTTAATTCTGTATTTCTGATTTTGAACATATTTTTGTTGGACTCAAATAATTGGATAGAATACTTGTTTTTTGAATATAAAATAAATGTTTGGTTTCAACTTTTGTATTGTTTAAATTGCATTCTGATTGCATTATTTTGTGAGAACTTTATCTTTTGTTTATTTGTTTTCAAATTAATTTGTCTTGCTTAGTAGAGAACATTTGTTTATTAATGTCATAAGTTTAAATTATGTTAATTGTAAAGGCGGAAATTTAATGCTGACTTTTCATGCATTGGCTATAGCAGGAATTATCTTCTTGTAGACTTCAATACCGTGCAGATAGATTTCGGCTGTTATATATTCATCGTGATCGTGAGCTAGGATGGGCGTGTTGTTGTTCATCGGCGAGAATCCTAATGATGCGACTCCCTGTTGGCGTAGATAGCGACTGTCTGTTCCACCAGGACACACTTGTGGACGGAATTTCAAGTTTCTTTAAAAAAATTAAATAAATAATGTAATCTTGTGATGGACGGAATATAAATATGATTATACTAACAGCTCATTCATAGAATTCTCAAAAGCAACCCAGAATGGATTTGATTCACCAATTTTCGTAGGTGGCACAAATTCATCTTTGCGTTCAAAGATCAGCTCAACACCGCCTCCTGCTTCCTCACACCACTGAAGAGCTTTTCGCTCCATGGCTTCCAAATCAGCTGTGACGGCAATGCGTAAATCAAAGATTACTTCCAGTTCAGCAGGAACTACATTGTTCTGCTGTCCACCGATTACTTGGGTAAGATTCAGAGTGGTCACATCGCCCATGAATAGATCGGGATCGTCTGTTAACAACTTCACCTGTGATGCACGGAACTCCATCATCTTATTTAAAACATAATGAAGCTTTTCGCCCGCAGTGTGTGGGAGCAAGATAGAGCCATGGCCAGCAGTTCCACTGAATTTGTATCTGATGGCTATAAATGGAATGATAATGATTCAATCGCTTCTATATCTTATCTTTTACTTACGCCAAGCAGTTCGCTCTGCATAGAATACATAGTAGTTCTCATCCAAACTGGGAGATCCTTCATCCAAACTGAAGGCCACATTCATGCTCTTGAAGTAGTCATCCTGGACAAACTCTTTCATGCCAAGGTGACCGCCAAGTTCCTCATCGGGTACGAAGGTCACATACACTGTTCGTTTTGGCTGGAATCCTTCTGCTTTGAGAGCACGAATGGCACCCAAATATTGTGTTCCAATTTGTTTTGTATCCTGCGTACCGCGAGCGAAAATTCGACCCTCATCATCCATTTCAGCTCCGAAGGGATCGTGTTCCCACTTTTCGGTTACCACAGGAACCACATCCATGTGGGAGTTCAGTATAATGGAAGGCAATTCTGGTTCGCTGCCCTCCCACTTCAGAATCACGACTGGATTATTTTCATTGGCAGGATAAACAACATGCACAGAGAGATCGAGACTCTCAGCCTGTCTTTTCAAGAATTCTACGCATGGCGCTGTTGAAATAAGACAGTAAAATTTATTTTTATATACTTTTAAGGGCTCTCTATAAATAGTAGTCGACCATATTTTGATATTTTCACACTTACTGTAGTCAATGTTTGGATGCACGGATGGAATTTGTAGATATTCACGGAAGATCTTAATTTCTTCATTATTTTCCCACTCGGCTTTGCTCATTTTGGTTTGTTTAGTGTGTTCTTAGATGCTTCTTGCTTTATACTGAATTCAATTTTTTTGTGCAGTAGCACCTTATAACCACTGTCAGCTCCTATTTATGACTGGAGTGTGGTATAAGCCAACACCTAAAGTAATATGCATTATCAGTGTCGATGTCGACGTCGACGTCGTCGTCGATGATAAAATAGACGGACACTCATATAGGCATTAGTCAGTAACTAGGTTTCGTTTTTATCAGATTTATGACTACTTGTGTTTAATATAAAATTTGGCTGATATGCTTTTCTTATCTACGTGATTAATGTGCTTGCAAATGAGGCTCTTATCAGAATTATTGTTGACGTCGAAGCTTTCACAGACACTTATGTGGTAAAATGTACATTGTTACATTCGGATGATGGCATACTTTTCTGTACAGTCACAACTGTTTACTCATCCAAAAATAGAACCCAATAACAACAAAATATCTAATATTTTGTTACAAATGCCAATGCATTTGATAAGAGTTTATTAACTCTCAAACAAGTCGGGGAAATTTCAGGAATTTGTGTTCATAAGATTATAATCAAACATTGGCAATGGATTTGATAAGTTTGAAAAAAATGTATGCTTGATTAATTTGGGGAAGTTTCAGGGAATCCATCTTTGATAATCGTGATAAACGCAAAAAATGCCGTAGATTTTCGGTGATTTGAATTTTTTGAAATTGTTTTCATACATTAGCAACAGATGCGATCAGTTTTTTGTAAATTGCAATGCCACGTAGATAGGTGTCTGCACCTAGATACTCATTATGATCGTGCAGTAATACAGGTGTATTGTTAATTGGTGAAAATCCAATTGCAGGAATGCCCAGAAGCCGTAGAAAACGGCTGTCAGTGGCACCCGGGAAAACTCTAACACGAGTTTTCAGACCTCTAAAACAAAGAGTTTAAGCAATTGTGAAGAAAACTGTCGTTATCTACTTACAGTTCGTCTAGGCCTTGCTTAAATGCCATCCAATAAGGATTAGATGCATCAATCTTTGTCGGCTCTGCTGAATCTTCTTTTGCTTCAAAGATTATATCAATCCCCTCACCAGCCTCTGCACACCATTTACGAATTTGCTTCTCAAATACAGCCATATCTTCAGTTATTGCAATTCGAATATCAAAATTAGCTTCTAGTGAAGCGGGCACCACATTACTTTGCACTCCACCACCAATTCCGGTGAGATTCACTGTGGTTACGTCTCCAATATCAAGATTAGGATGCTCTGCAAGTCGCTTCACTTGCGATGCGCGGAACTCCATCAATTTGTTTATAACATAGTTGAATTTCTCACCAGCTGTGTTGGGCAGAAGCAGAGAGCCATGGCCAGCAGTGCCTCTGAATTTAAATTTGAGATCTGAAAGAGATGACGATTGTGAGATGAGCTTAAATCCTGGTAAACACTAAGTATAACTTACGCCACACCGTGCGCTCGGCATAGAACAGAGAGTAGGTTTCATCCTCACTGGCAATGCCCTCGTCAAAACTGAATCCCACATTTAGTTTCTTGAAATAATCTTTCTTGACCAGATCAACCATACCACCTTCTCCATCTTCTTCATTAGGTACAAAGGTAAGATAAACCGATCGCCTTGGCTGATATCCATCAGCTATTAAAGATCGAATGGCTCCCAGATATTGGGTTGCCACGCATTTCATATCCTGCGACCCACGCGCATAAATTCGTCCCTCATCATCCAGGTGAGCACTAAAAGGGCCATGTATCCATTTGTCTGGGAATACAGGTACTACATCCATGTGGGAATTCAAAATGATGGATGGCAGCTCAGGCTGCTTGCCCATCCACTTGATGACGACAACAGGACTCGATTCAGTTCGAAGATAGACAACATCCACAGGAAGACTTAAACTGGCTGCCTGTCGCTTTAGGAACTCCACACAAGGGGCTAAAGAAGACAAAAATAGACACAATTTTAGCAAGTTTTTTAAGAATTCCTTTATAAGTAAAACTTGCTGTAATCCACATTTGGATGCACCGAATGAATGCGCAGATATTCACGAAAGATTTGAACTTCCTCATTGTTCTCCCATTTGGCTTTGCTCATCTTGAGTTGAATGTTCGGTTGATAATAAGTGCTTACATTGGCGTCACTTGCCATTTAAACATAGCTGACTTTGATGTGGGTCATCGCATATCAAGTTCTAATTAGCTTGTAGTTTAGCTTCATATCACCATGTCTCTTGTGGTTGCTTATCAAAGTTCACAAAATATAAATAATTATTTTCCATGTAATAATATGTATTAAATAGTAATAAGAATGCTCGTCTTGGTTAAACTAATCATAAATAAATGTATATAACATACGAGTATATCTATAAAGTATATACATAATATTATCTGGCTATTTACCACAGAAACCATAACAATAATGATATCAGCCACTGTACTTGGAAGTTCCTTTGCTATTTATGTGCATTTCGATATGATAAGCACACATATTTGGAAATTTTATATTTAAGTGTGGTATTTAGGAGTGTCAATTAGGCGGGAGCTCTCAAGACGCAAACATAACAGTTTTATAAGATATGTATTTTAAGTATTTTCTTTTCTTTTATTTTAGCTTTTAAATCTTTTTTATATGGTCAGTAAATCGAAAATTGTATTCAAAGTACCCAGACTTTACTCATTCAAACACTTTTAGATTGATTGTTTCTATGTGAGGTTGTTGCATTGTGATATTCCCACAATCACTGAAAATTATCGCGACTAAACAATTCATATTTAGTCGCGATAATTTCCAGATAAGTAGTCAACGTTATCGTCCCATTAGCATTCGTTGCAATATTTTTATATATGTTCACAAAATCCATTTTTATGACATGATGGATGGACGTGATAGTTGAGAACCATATCTACGTGTATATTATATATAGAGCTAGAAATGGTGCATTAAAAACATGTTGTAGAAAGACACAGCCTTTATTAATAAAAGTAATCAAATGCTATGAATGCGGCTACCATCTCATTATCTCTCTGGAGTTTAGACATTGCTAACGGCAGCTATGAGTTTCTTGTAGATCTCAATGCCATGCAGATAGGTACTTGCACGCAAATACTCATCATGATCATGCAAAAGTATTGTGGTATTGTTGATTGGTGAGAATCCCAAGGCGGGAATTCCCGCGTAACGGACATAGCGACTGTCTGTAGCACCTGGGAAAACTCGAACTCGGGTTTTCAGACCGCTGCAGAAATAAGAGGAGTGTTAGCATAGTTTTTGGAATTTTACTGTCATACTTACAGTTCGTCTAAGGTCTGCTTGAAGGCCAACCAATATGGATTTGACGCATCTATTTTGGTCGGCTCAACATAGGGATTTTTCATCTCAAACACTAACTCAATATTGCCACCAGCCTCATCGCACCAATCGCGAATTTGCTTCTCGAAGGCAGCCATATCCAAAGTAATGGCAACACGAATATCAAACACAACTTCCAGCAATGGCGGCACCACATTGCTCTGTACACCGCCACCAGCTTGTGTGAGATTTACTGTGGTCACGTCTCCAATATCAATAGTGGGGTCTTCCTCAAGGCGCTTCACTTGCGATGCACGGAACTCCATCATCTTATTTACAACATAGTTGAGTTTCTCGCCAGCTGTGTTGGGCAAAAGTAGAGAACCATGGCCAGCAGTGCCTCCGAACTTAAATTTGAGATCTGAAAGAGATGCCGATTGTGAGATGAGCTTATATCCTGGTAAAAACTAAGTATAACTTACGCCACAGCGTGCGCTCGGCATAGAACAGAGAGTAGGTTTCATCCTCACTGGCAATGCCCTCGTCAAAGCTGAATCCCACATTTAGTTTCTTGAAGTAATCTCCTTTAACCAACTCGCGCATGCCCAGATGACCACCAACCTCTTCATCTGGTACAAAAGTGAGGTACACTGTACGCTTTGGCTGGAAACCATTCGCTTTGAGAGCACGAACTGCCGCCAGATACTGAGTTCCAACGCACTTCATGTCCTGGGAGCCACGAGCGAAAATGCGCCCCTCATCATCCAGATCGGCGCTGAATGGACCATGTGTCCACTTATCCTCGAAAACGGGAACCACATCCGTGTGCGAGTTGAGGATGATAGAAGGCAGTTCCGGCTGCTTTCCCTCCCATTTCATAACCACAACGGGATTGGATTCGTTAACTGGATACAGCACATCCACGGGTAGAGTCAGGCTGGCTGCCTGACGTTTTAAGAATTCCACACAAGCGGCTGTAAAATGTAGACATTTTATCTTTATGAGATGAGGTTTTAAATAGCAAAAGTGATAGGTTATCTTGTTTTCATATACGAACTGTAGATAAGAGCCGGTCTTGAATATTTGACAAACTTACTGTAATCCACATTTGGGTGCACTGTTGGAATGCGTAGATATTCCCGAAATATTTTAATTTCTTCGTTGTTTTCCCACTCCGCTTTGCTCATTTTGAATCGGATACACTTATGTATTTATATATAACGAATATTATCTATAATTAGAATTGAATGACAAACAGTTTTGATAAGTTTTGTTTGGCTATTCTATTGTTTGCCGAACAGCTGTTCGATCGATCGTTTCGGATTTTAACAGCTGACCGCAGCTTCTTGAAGTACCTTCTCAACACTGGCAGCGACCGTATGCGACTCTAACCGTTACAGTGCAGTCGTCGTTTAAATATGTTCGAGACCGACGATATTATCTGGCTATTATGGTTTTCACAACTTATCACAACTTGAGGTCTAAAAATTTGCCATTAAACTTTATTGTTTGTTAGTTTTTTATTACGTTTCGTGTTTATCAACAATTTTTGTTTACATTTCTACTACTTAATTGTTTATGAATGGGCATACGTGTCCTATTTAATACATATAGTTGTAAGATTGCGCATTTAATATTGAATTTGGAACTGTGAGAATTTCTTATTTTTCCATTTGTAGATATCATACATCTACATAAAAAGAATAAAATTGGTTTTTTATTATAAGAATTCGCATTCCATAAACCATTAAATCTCAAGTACTATCGAAATAAAGGAATAGTTTGATTTTTAATTTTTATGCCAATGGATTGCTGCAATAAATATTATATTGTGCAAGTTATTAACAGTTACTCAAGCATTTGTTTGAAAAAAATAATCGCACATTAAAAATTAACAATAATGAAAATGTTTTTTGTTTTATAGATATTAATGTGTGTAATTTTTGTTCAAGCAATTACCTTTATGACAAATTTCTGAATTTATATTCCTCAAGTATAATTAGTACGATATGCATATTTAAATTTGATATTTGAATTGAAATGTACTCTCAATTTGCACACGTGACCTCTTAACTGCTTATAAAATATCCAACAAGTTTTCAACATAAGAAATTATAGTTAATTGAACAATTTGTCGGTTGATTAATTAAATAAATTTATATGAATAAATTTTAATCCAAAGAATGCAAAAGTAGTATAACTTTAATGCTAAGCTATAATCCGAATAATATTTCAGTACCTGATACAGATTGGTTGCTTTTGAATTTGCCAGTTGCAGATTTGTGTTTAGTGTCGTATAATCTCAGATATATATGTAACCAAGTCTATATATATAATGGTATGTGTGCATTCCAGTTGAATTCCTAATCAGCAAGCGTATCATCTATGCCATACGTGTGGCATGTAAACAAGTTGCTGTTGTTGTTTGTTATTGCTAATGTTGCTGTTGCTGCTGCTGTTGATGTTGCTGATGCAGATGTTGATACGAGCACGGCTGTTGTTCTCGTTGTTGAGTTTAGTGCGCCCAAATGGGCGTGGCAGCTGTGTGCTTGAGTGCGTCAGATTTCACGCTCCCTTCAATGGGCGTAAAATGTTGGATAAGAGAAAGAAAAAAATAAAAGTTGTTAGTAGAACCGAAACTGAAATGTTGAGATTTGTTTGTTGGCTTTACTTTTGAGTTGGGCTGTTTGTATTAGATGTGTGTATCTTTCGTATATTTTCGTGGCATCACAAAAAGTCATTAAAAGTTCATTAACAATGTTGCAAGGATTTTAATGGCAACGGCAACGGCAGCAACAACAACAACAACATCTACAGTGACAGCAACTATGGCAACTGTGTCAGCAACACATGGCTGAATTTTAAATGACAAACAAATACACATACCCAGACAAGTCAAACAAGACACACAAGCAATATAATACTACATCTGTATGTATAAATACATATGTATCCATGTAGTTTGCACATACATACTCGTAGTTTACTGCATGTTTGTCTGCCGTCATGTTTTCCAGTACACAAATAAGCTAAATGAATTTTTGGTTTATTGTTACAATTATCCACTCCCTATTTCTGTACCAGCAACTGTTGGTGCTGATTTTGTTGCTGTTCTAAGCTCCAATTACATGTATTCTCCCTCATGTCATCTGACTGGGTTTTATTATCAATAAGCTGATGTATATGTGGAATATTTAAATGATCATCATCTGCACTCTTTTTGGCCAACTTTGAGTGCTTTTTACTTTCAAAGACTGCATATTAAATCGTAGGGTACAAATCGTTGGATCTAGCAATTTGAGATGAAACCGTGTAGTCGATAGTCGAGCACTCTTGAGTGGAGCATTCAACTATTCAGCTGCTACTGGTGGCATCTAGTATTTTATTTGATGACTGCGCTGGCATCCTTTTACAAGTTGAAGATAAATTTATGCATAAAGCGAATACCTCAAGGACACGCTTAAGGACATGCTGTGCTACATACACTCAAGAGCTGCAAATCGTTGTACAGCTTAATGTATATTTCAATTTGTGCGTAAGCTTTCAGCTTACTATAATAAAAGCGTAGTTACACAGTGCGTATGCGTAATGAGTGTAATGTTAAGTGAAATTTTATAAGAGCATGCTGAAATAAGAATCTTTAGATGCTTAATGAAGTCACATTTAAATGCAATGAAATGCACATTTAAATGCAGTTTGACTTGCAAATTAATTTAAGTTTATGTCCGGCCATAATTAAAAAAGTACATGGTATTCTGGGCTACTTAATTATTGTGCCCTCTTCAATAGAGGTAAATGTGATAATAAATGCTTTTCATTTCTCACATAACATTGATGAATATATGAATTTTTAATTAATTATCGTAGCCTTATTAAATTCATTTACAGTGCGTATTGATTACTTTGTGGGATAACCAAATCGGATAAATTGAAATCGTATTTGCACATATATATATTTATAATAATCATTTGTTTTGTTCGTTAAATAGATTGACGCTATTTTATTATTCAGCACCCAGTAAACTGATGCAATTAAGCAACTTAAATAATTAAATATATTTATTTTCTTAAATCATATTTGAAAAATTATTGCAAATTGTCAGTTAGCATAATTCATTACTAGTTTTGATTGAATATCTAAACGGAAATCATAGCGAGAATTCCAGGGAAAGTGCAAAAACTATTTTAAGGTCTCACATTAAAAAGAGAAGAATGCGTAATTACAAGAGAATTAAAACAACAGGCAACAAGCTGAGCTCTAATCCTCAGGTGGGCATGACGGAGTTATTTTAAACAGGGGGTGTGGCAACAGGCAGGCAATGGAGCCATTTATAAATGCGAAAGCAAAGCAAACGCTATGCAAAAAGCGAAAGGTCTCGCTAACGAAGCACAAGCAAACGCAATAGAAACAGCACAACAGCAACACTAACAACAAAATCAACAACAAGAAGAAGAATAAAACAGCCTGTGGCAATGTTGCTATCAAGGCAAATGAAAGAGGAAAGTTATGATAAATGCAGATGGAGCAGAGCCGCCAGCATTATTGCTTGTCATTTCTCATCAGCCGAGCTTCGACAACAGACAGACAGACAGACGGACAGACAGACGGACAGACAGACGGACAGACAGAAGGGAATGTGGCAGGCAACAACAACCGACAAGCGACTTCCGGGTGTTGCCGCCATATTTGCGAGACTGTCGCTGAATGGCTTCTAATAAAAAAGCAAGCATGATTTTTGCTTTGCTTTTATTTTCTATTACAAGTTCCGCTCCCCTTTGGCGCGCAAGAACGATGAGCTGCAATTTGCAAAGTTTTTGCACACTCAATGGCAACTCATTCCCCCCTCCTCTTTTTGACTATGTTGTCAGTGTGTGTGTGTGTGTGTAGAAACTTCATTTTTCCGCTGCTTCATTTGAGTTTTGTGTTTGGCGCGACAAATTTTTGTTTGTCTGTTTGTCACTTGAAATGCTTGCCCCTTTTGCCACATTTCACCCTCGCTGCTGCCACACGATATTGCAGCGTGTGAAGCATTTGGCCAAAAGCAGAGAAAGTCAACTTTTTAATTGTGCTGCCAAGGGACAACCACGTAGTCTGTATGCCAGTCAATGTCTTTGCCACTCTCAACTAGTTGGCCAGTTGAAAGACTTAAAAGTTAGCCCAGTGCCATTAACAGTTACTTGGTTTTGACCACGTCTCCCCTTTATGGGTTTCCCGGTATCGTCCTGCTAATTGCTGATTGCTGCTAAGTGCCTCGATTTGTGCTGCAAAAAAAAGTCCGTGAGAAAAGACGTTTGACCAGGCACTGCAATTAACTAATTGATTGAACTATTCAATCGACCAAAATGCATGCCACCTACATACTTCTCTTTTGCTCTGCGTGTGGGCGTGGCACTGGCTCGGGAAATTATTTAAGGCAACGATGACCATTTAACGTACTGGTCTGGGGGGCGTGGCAGTGCGAACAACGCCCACTTTTGTTGGCCCGCATCGTGGAGTCTTTGTCCATAGCTGATTGCATGTGGCGATGTGGCTAAAAGCTTTTAATGCAACCCATTCATGTCGTTAGCCCGGGTGTGGCAGTGTCCACTTCACCTGCCTTGTGCCCCCTGCTGTTTCTTGGCCATCGTCTGTGGCAAATACCTGACTATGCTTAATGGCCAATTGTTAGTTTGCTCAAATCATTGGCGTTAATTTATGTGGGTAAAGCACAAACTGGGATTGGTTTAATTATGGCAAAGACTGCACATGTACTCTCAAGAAAAGAATATTAGTAGGCGAAATGGTTCGACCAGAAGATACCCATCAAATTACAAATTTTTCTGTCAGAGCTTAAGAGCCGGTTTTCCTATGTCCATTTAAGGGGTTTGATAACTATATCAAAGATAGTGTATAGATATTAATGTCAAATTTGAAAATATTTCTCCCAGGCTCCGCTCCCAGACCCTCTCCCAGGCCCCTCTCCAATGCCACGCTCCCAGGTCCCTTTCCCAGGTCCCTCTCCCAGGCCCCTCTCCCAGGCCCCTCTTCCAGGTCCCTCTCCCAGGTCCCTCTCCCAGTCCCTCTCCCAGGTCCCTCTCCCAGTCCCTCTCCCAGGTCCCTCTCCCAGGTCCCTCTCCCAGTCCCTCTCCCAGTCCCTCTCCCAGGTCCCTCTCCCAGGTACCTCTCCCAGTCCCTCTCCCAGGTCCCGCTTCCAGTCCCTCTCCCAGGTACCTCTCCCAGGCCCCTCTCCCAGGCCCCGCTCCCAGGTCCCTCTCCCAGGTCCCTCTCCCAGGCCCCGCTCCCAGGTCCCTCTCCCAGGTCCCTCTCCCAGGTACCTCTCCCATGCCACGCTCCCATGCCACGCTCCCAGGTCCCTTTCCCAGTCCCTCTCCCAGGTCCCTCTCCCAGGCCCCTCTCCCAGGTCCCTCTCCCAGGCCCCTCTCCCAGGCCCCTCTCCCAGGCCCCTCTCCCAGGTCCCTCTCCCAGGTCCCTCTCCCAGTCCATCTCCCAGGCCCCGCTCCCAGGTCCCTCTCCCAGGCCCCGCTCCCAGTCCCTCTCCCAGGTCCCTCTCCCAGGTACCTCTCCCAGTCCCTCTCCCAGTCCCTCTCCCAGGTCCCGCTTCCAGTCCCTCTCCCAGGTACCTCTCCCAGTCCCTCTGCCAGGTCCCTCTCCCAGGTACCTCTCCCAGTCCCTCTCCCAGTCCCTCTCCCAGGTCCCGCTTCCAGTCCCTCTCCCAGGCCCCTCTCCCAGGTCCCTCTCCCAGGTCCCTCTCCCAGGCCCCTCTCCCAGGCCCCTCTCCCAGGCCCCTCTCCCAGGCCCCGCTCCCAGGCCCCGCTCCCAGTCCCTCTCCCAGGTCCCTCTCCCAGTCCCTCTCCCAAGTCCCTCTCCTAGTCGCTCTCCCAGGCCCCGCTCCCAGTCCCGCTTCCAGTTCCTCTCCCAGGCCCCGCTCCCAGATATAATTAATAATAATTACGATCCCTGGCTGTACTACATAAATTAATCTCTCAGTAAAATCTTACAAATAAAGTTCAAGAAAAGATATGAAAACAGAGAATGTTCGACTGAAAGATACTCGACTGAAGACGTTAAAAGTTTAACTGCTTGGGTTCTCCAGATATCTAATTTGAATTAGAGAGAAAATAGACGCTAGCCGAGATTTATCGCCTAGAGAATCCCCATTTGCTGTCAAAAACTACCCGTTAGGAATATCATAATATATTTTTTCATTTTTCGCTCAGCTGCGTCATCAACTTTTTCTAATTTATGCACCAAACATAGCGTAGAGTTGAGAATAAAGTGTTCGAATAAATAGGATATACCCACTTCCTGAAAGATTGTGAAATTTCAGTTGCCAGACTTCCGCTCTAAACTTCATCAAATCAGCAAAACCTAACGCCCTAGTCTCGAGTAAAGAAATGAGAATAAAGACTGCTCGACTTGGGGATACCCATTTACCTTGCCTTCACCATAAACTACATCTAATCTGAGCTGAGATTCCCCAAACCGCAGTGCATGGCATAAAACAAAGCAATCAGATGGCAACAACAACAACAACAACTTCCTTTTTACAACAATACCCAAAAGCCATTGGCCATTGCGGCTTTAGCATGTTGTGCCATGTGCCATGTGCCATGTTGCATGTTGCATGTAGCATGTTTGCTTTTTACATGTTTATAAATACGAAAAAAAAAAAATTTTGCAACTGGAAATGAATGTAGTAATCGTATTTTGTGCCCATAGGTAAACAGTAGCATACATACATACATACATACGCTTGCCGCAATGCCACACTTTGTTGCCAGCTTGCAATTTGTTGCAATTTGTTGTCTCTGTTTTGCGGTTGTTGCTTCAAATGCTTTATGACTGTGCAACGCGCTTCTACCTCTCACCTGGTCGAGTCCTGCTCCGCATCGTTTCTCATCTCGTTTATATTCCAGATAGGAGAGTGTCGGCCGGGAAATGCATTTATGATGCATAAACATAACGTATGAGGGGCACGCCCCCATGCAGTAAATATGTTATATACCACTCGGCTTGCCTAGGCCTGTTGTTGCCAATGTTGCTGTTGTTGTTGTTGTTGCACGTGGCATGTTTATTTTATTACAGGACACGTCATGTTTTTTATGGTTTATAAAGTAAATGCACTTAGTGCCTCCCTATGTATATCTATCTGCTGCTATCTCTGTCTCTTATATTTCTGTCTCTTTCTATAGCTTTCTCTCTCTCTCTCTGTCTTGCTCCCTTGCTCCCTTGTTTATCTATCTTCTGCTCCCTCTGTCTCTTATATTTCTATCTCTTTCTATAGCTTTCTTCTGCCCTCTCTGTCTCTTATATTTCTGTCTCTTTCTATAACTCTCTCTCTCTCTCTCTCTGTCTTGCTCCCTTATCTATCTATCTTCTGCTCTCTTTGTCTCTTATATTTCTGTCTCTTTCTATAGCTCTCTCTCTCTCTCTCTGTCTCTTATATTTCTATCTCTTTCTAAAGCTCTCTCTCTCTCTCTCTCTCTGTCTTGCTCCCTTGTATATCTATCTTCTGCTCTCTCTGTCTCTTATATTGCTGTCTCTTTCTATAGCTCTCTCTCTCTTTGTCTTGCTCCCTATGTCTATCTATCTTCTGCTCTCTCTGTTTCTTTTATTTCTGTCTCTTTCTATAGCTCTCTCTCTCTCTTTGTCTTGCTCCCTTTTCTATCTATCTTCTGCTCTCTTTGTCTCTTATATTTCTGTCTCTTTCTATGGCTCTCTCTCTCTCTCCCTTGTCTATCTATCTTCTGCTCTCTCTGTCTCTTATATTTCTGTCTCTTTTCATAGCTCTCTCTCCTTGTCTTGCTCCCTTGTTGTCTGATTAAGTTATGTCAGCATTGATGGCGTTAATTGAATTTACAATTAAATTGAGATTATTGTGTAATTTATGCATGTGACAGCCTTCTTAATGAGCTTCATAACAGCCACGCCCCCTTTGCCGCCCACATTTGCCCACTCCCCGTTGCTGTCTCCAGTGTCAGGCAGTGTTAATTAGTATACTATAGCATTTGGTGTCAGCCATAGCTCTGGGTTTCATCTACACTGCAGCTTAGCTCAGCTATCAAACTGGCCTAAGCCCCTTCTGGCATCCTAGGTGACATCCGGCGACATTTTGCATTACTTTTGCGAATCCCTACTCAATCCCTTGTCCATTACCAGACGACACCAGAAGAATGCAATTTCCTGCTAGCCAAAAATGTTCTTTCCCATATCACACAACTTTTGGCTCTCAAGTCGAGTCGAGTCGAGCCGTTAAGTTATATTGATGGATTTGCACGTTTTGGGCCAGGATCACGCTGAGTTTCCTGTCAGGAAATGTGGTAGCCAGGACATCCCCTTTAGCTCGTCTGGGGCTCGTAATAGAAATTGATTTAGCATTTGTGTGCACGGAATTGTGCAATATATGTATGTATGTGGTCCATTCGAGCCAAGCTGTTAGCCAGGCCACAAAACAGCCTGCTTGATAACCGCAGCGCATCTGAGCCAACATTTTTAGACACAATGCGAGTGTAAGCCCAATTCCAGGCTAATGCATTTTTAAAGCCAACTGCATAATTTATGAGCCACAGCTCCAGTTCAGTCAGGCAGTCAGTCCGTCAGTCAGTTAGTCAGTTGGCCATTTCCATAAATAACCCGCTACCGCAACCAACGTCCTCGCTTTCTAATTGCCACAACTAATGCGCTCTCGCTTGCCACATCAAATCTGCAATATTTTCACATTTTTATACACATACCAATAGCATTTGTGGCAGTTTATGCACTGACCATTTTTCCATACGTCCGTCCCTTTGGTTCCCTTCTAATGCCATACATTTTATTGATTGCCAGCCAAAAAGGAAAATATTGCATCCGTTGGCATCATTGGCATTCATTCGATGGTCGCTGCATAATTTACAACAATTTCAGCTGCATGCCGCATCAATTTGTTATACTCTCTCAAAAGGGTACTATAATGATGTCACAAAGTGTGTAACACGTTCCCATCATCAAATGTGTGACAAGTGTTTTTCTAGATATATCAATAAAAATTGAAAATCACAGTTGTTTGATGTGCCACACATTCTTATAAAGTTTTATTTCAGAATTGAACCACAATAAAATGTAGATAGAGTTTTTTTACCATATCTTCTTGTAAATACTTTTATAAAACTCAGGAGACTTCAGAAATATTATATACAGTATTTTTGTGTTCCTCTATTTTGAGATCTTTATTTATATAGATCAATTCATACAATGGTAAAATAACTTGAGATGACAAAAGTAAGATAGTGATGAATGTAGTCAATTATCGATTGTAACTATAGATATGTTCAAAAAGTTAGCTGAGCTGTGAAACAGTGGAAATGGCACAGTTTTATACATAGCAAGTATATATTGTTAAGACATTATTCACAAAATCACTACTATAAAATAAATGGATCGAAATAGCTGTCATATAAATAACCGGTGAAAAAAATAGTTTTCATAAGAAAGTATTTTTTTAACCAGTTTTAAGTTTTAGCTAAGCAAAGAAATGGTAAATTGAGTAATTAATTGCGTAACAATAATAAGAAGAGCTTTTATAGAAAATCTAAAAGGGTACCTGTATGACAAAATATTTGGCAAAAATGTTTTTTCGCTACTCAATAATGCTTGGTTCAAGGTTTTGTTTGCATTGGAAACAAGTTGTATCATACAACTAAACAAAAGAGAATTGAGATTCGTTGATTGTCAATTTAATGCGACCATTTTTAACGCTGATTGCAGCTAGAAATTTTGGTTGCATTCATTGATAGCTATTCATAATATATTCATATCGATGCAATGAATGGAAACACAAAATTCAATTCTTCAATTAGAATTAGAAGGAAGTATCAGAGTCTCCCGGGAGCATCCTTTTTTTTTGGGTTGCACCAAAAATGTCTGAATTTAAGTAAAAATTACATTTACATAATGCAGCCCAAATTGACAGGCCAAATGGCAGTCGGCTACACCCCCTGAAGACTCAGCTTGGAGGAGTAAGAATTGTTTGTTATTCTTGGCTAGTGAGTAAGGAAAACAATAAAGAAATTGCGGAGGAGTACACAGTGTAGGATGAAAAGAAAAATGAAATAAAAAAAAAACAGAGCCACGAAAACAAAGTCGTAAATTCAATTTAAAGCTTGACAGATTGCCACAGTGCGGCTAGTGGGCGCATGCTGGGAGGGGGCGTGGCAGTTGCACAGCTGCTGCAGCTGCAACAAAATGACGTGTATAAAAGTTGCACAATTTTTTTTTTATTTGCTTAACAAAACGTGCAAAATATTTGCCAGCTTTGGAAAGGAAGCGCAGCGAATTAAGGTCAAGTTGCGAATAGCACAAGAGAGAGAGAGAAATAGAGAGAGAGAGAGAGAGAGAGGGAAGGAGAGAAAAAGTCGGAAAAAAGGGCAGCACTTGCTAGGCACCTTCAGTGTCGGGTCGGTCAATTAAATGGGCTTTAATAAGCCAAGCCACTTAAACAGTCAAAAATCCGGCAAAGAGGTTAAACTGCAGCTGGTTGAAGTTGCAGTTGGGTGCGATAGCTTGCTGCAGGCAATATTGTGTGTATATGTATGTGGTGGCACAGTGCCGCACAATTGTTAGTCAACTGGATTTGCTTGCATAACGCGAGAGTGCTATTTGAGCCCCTAAGGAGGAGTTTCGGCAGCTGGTAATGGCCAGAATGGCAGAATGGCAGTGGCAGCAGCTGTGACCCAGTTAATGTGCAGCATTTGCAGATTCACAAACAGGAGACGGGTTTTACGGGCTTACGGATTCACAAGCATATTTAAGTAGCTGATGCGAGTTGATTACGCTTTGGCGTCAGTTCAAAACCACAATAAGGCCAATCGCTTGCCGAAAACCGCAAACGCAGTGCAATTAAAGCCGACAAATGGAAGGCCAACCGTCCAATCAACGAGGAAAGAACCACAGCATCGACATTCAACCTTCAACCATTCAAGCCAGGCCATTTAAAACGCGACGAACAATGAGACGGCTCAAACTGGACTACTCTCATACTCATACCATGTGAAGTAACAGTAACAGGAGTTGCAATCTCAAAGGGAAACTGCGAGGATGAAAACCGCGAAACGGGAAACGTAAAACGGAAAACGGGAGACGCGCACAAATTGCATTTTAACGCATGCAAATTGCCCGGGTCCACGTCCTGGATGACTTTATTGCATTACAGTTGCCAACTGAGTCGAGCACAGATCTCCCATGAGTGTGTGTGAGTGTGTGTGTGTGTGTGAGTACCACAATTACTACATTGGATCGAATGCGTGGGGCAACTAAGTACTCCATAGTGAGACTGCTATCAGCCCAAAATGAGGTCAACGTATGACCTGTTTGATGATGTTTTTACCCTCAGCTACCAATTTAGCAACTGTCCGCTTAAAGCCTTCTGACTGCAGCTTCTGTTGTCGCCAAGTGACAGCATCACCAGCAACAGCAACAGCTCCAAACAACACTAACAACAACACTAACAACACCATAAAAACTGCTTCTGCTGTCACATAGTAAATTTTGCATTGCAGCCTTTCAGGCGCCGCTTTGGAAAAACTGTCAAGTCAGTGCGATGCACTGTCAGAGAGGAATGGGAAAGGGTTTGGGATGGGAAGTATGCTTTTTGGTTGGCTTATGGCATTTCACCAAATGTCCAATGGCCTGCCAGCTAAGAACGTGACAGGGCTTTATTATTATTACAGTTGCCTGTTATGTATCATAGAGTCAAGTTAAATATAACGCATACGCACCATTGCACTTAATAACCTTCTGCCTCGCATATGACGAAGGGTTCGCTCTCTTTCTCTCTCTCTCGCGCTCTCTCTCTCTCTCTCTCTCTCTCTCTCTCTCTCTCTCTCTCGCTCTCAACACTCAATTGAGTTGAATTAAATTAAAATAAATCTCTTTTGCATTTTGAGCACACAAATTGAACAAAGTTTATGGTTCGACTGACGGAAAGAATGAATTTTAATAGATTCAGTTGCTACATAGGATTTAACTATGATAGTCTCTCATTTGCTTTGTGTATCTGATTTTTGTAATATTTCAAGCAATGAACTTGCCACACACACATTTGCATTTGGTTAGAGGCAACGCATGACTCAACAAATGAAATGGCAGCTGTCTTTTTCTCAGTTCGGTATTACACATACGACACGTGTTAGCATTACGCATACACGTCAGTGCACTTGAATATCTTACTTGTGTGTGTTTGTGTGTTTAATATACGTGCCATATATGTGCATGTGTATGTGTGGTCTTTGCATTTTTGCATTTAAATAACAAAATTAAAAGATAAAATATTTCAATTACAATGTAAATTCATAAACTTCTTCTTCTCCTCTTGCAGATAAACAAAAATACGCAGAATAAGAATGTGGGCGAGCACAAGCGCTGGATACATGATCCTTCAAGTGAGTAACTCTTCTTCTTTCTCTCTCCTCTTCTGTATTCATTAAACCCTCCTGAAACGTGTCAAACTTCAAGGCCGAACCGCTCGTAACATGTTTAATTAATCTGAAAAAATTGCAGCATGTTTAAAAATCATAAATTAAATCTGTGACTGCCATGCCCACAATTCGCTCCCTCTTTGCTCCTTTAGGTGACCTTTGCCGGCCCCTCAACTGTAAGAAGCGGGAAATCTGCCTGCTGGAGGACGAGTTCAGCGCCGTTTGCGTGTCGAAGAAGGAGCTGCACAAGAATCGGTAAGCAGCCTTTGGCAACATTTACAGTTTATTGTTGTTATTGTTGTTGGTGTTTCGGAAAGTTAATAAACTAATTAAATGAAAACTTGTTATGCAACTGAAACAAAACCCCTTTTAACCCCGCGTTCAGTGATGAGATAATCACCAAGGCCAAATATTTGGAGGAGGAAGCCAAGCGGCGTGTCAATCAGCAGGATAACGATAGCCAGGATGTTGAGGACATCAACAACGATGACGAGGACAATAGTAGCGATGGCAGCAGCAGCAGCAGCAACAACAACAACAACAGCAACAATAACAACGGTAATGGCAACAACAACAACAATGCTCAAACTAATGTCCAGGGCAATGACGATGATGAGGATAAGAGCCTCAGCCTAGGCGACGATGATGAGTCCAAAGAGGACGACGTCTTCTATGAAAACAACATTGCCGTCAGCGATAAACAGCAACAACAACAACAACAGCAGCAGCAGCAGTTGCAGAAACCCGCGGTTGCCCAACAGGACGATGATGAGGAACTGGAGTAAGTACTTAACTTTCCGTCCCCATAATCATTATTCTTTTTGGACCTTTTGCATATCAATGGCATTTTTACAATTCATTTAACAAATTCTCATTTGTTCCTTCGAAAGAAAAGAGAACATTTATAAAGTTAAGGAGTGTGGGTCACAGCAAGAACTGTTGGGGTTTAATTCTCTTCTCTCTGATTTGCATGACCGGCATGCTAATAACAAATTGTTTTATCGTGTATACAAATTCCGCAATAAAGTTGCAGGCTCTACAATTTTTAGCACGCATTTCACTTTTTTCCTTCGTGCTTCTTTTTTGGGCTGCGTCATCGTAGCCGTTGTTATACGAATACATATTTGACTTGGAATGAGCCAAAACGACAGCTTAACGGCCTTTTACCCTTTCTCGCACTTCGTCACTATAGGATCCATAGTTTGTATCCTTTGGCTTGTTCGACATTATCGCTTTGACCCTAACCCAAATTGTGAACATGCACGCGAACAGAACAGAGAACAGAGGAATTAAAGTTGAGTGCAATGAAGTTGATTCGACTCGATACGAATTCAATCGAGGGGTGTTCTCGGAACTGGATTACAGGTGCAACTGTTGGAATGGAGTCAAAGTCAACTTCAGGCCAAGGTTCAATCGGTAGCGATTTCCCGTCACACCATGACTTGCCCCATTTCCGATGTGTTGTCGTGTTCCGAACTGTGAACGGAAAGTTGTAGACAACTTTCAAAATATCAATATCCGTTCAATATTTCTTTTGTTGTTGCACTTTGTCGTATTCAAATATCATTTCTGGCTAACTGAATTGCAGCTATGATTCAATTTATTGTTATCTAACACATTGGTCCTCTTGTCTTTGACAAAATTCAATATTTACTGTGTGAACCTTTTGTTCAACCCGTGTAAAGATTATCAGATAGCGTATTCTGCTTTCCCTGGATATTAAAAGAAAACTTTTGTGCTCCTTCGTGTTGCCAAATCTATTGACCGAAAAGTCTTATAACATTTCAGTTGTTTGCTTTTCGGCTTCGTTTTGTATATCAGCTTGTTTTTTGTTTTAAGTTTAATTTCATGCTTGCTGCTTGACACGTTTGTGTTGATCCCAAGGGGGTGGCAATGGGGTGGGAGAGAGAGAGAGAGAGAGAGAGAGTAGGGGGAGAGCCTATCAGGAGAACCTTTGTCGCATAGCGGCAACTTTTCATTATCCCTTGATGGCAGTTTGTTGAGTGGAAAATTAATTTCCCTGAAATGTTTAAAGACTTTAATGTTTATTTTACTTTTTGTCGCATACTTTATATAAAGCTAGAATATTGCTGAAAGGGTTTCACATATATATTATTTTTTATTGTTAATTAATCATGATTATAAAGAGGCTTTAATTGACATTAAAGTCAATGTGAAACTATCATAATTATGATAAAAATTACCATATTCATCGATATTACCGATACTATTTATATATTGGATCTATCACAAGCATTGACATATTTCGTTTGTATTGTGTATTTCCATTAGCATTTGTGATTCGCACTTGCATTATAATGATGAAATAATTTATATTCTAAATAATCAATATAATATCATCATTATTATCAATACCAATACAATTATCATTAGTGTTAGCATTATTATTAGCATTCTAATTATTATTACCATATTTATTATTATCCTTTAAGCTATTATTGCATATTGGATATAGATATTGTGCCATTTTCACCTCTATTGTTGCCTAGCATCATCAATCTATCTGCTGACAAATCAAGAGTCTTGCCACGCCCTCTAATATTAAAAAAAAATTGGCTTTTGACATATTTTTCGCATTTTCTTTTCAATTTGCGTTCGCAAGAATGTCTCTATTGTGCATATAAGTGTAGTGACTATGTATGTATGCGTGTGAACGTATCTATGTCAATGGCATAGACTGTGAATACCCTTAGGGGCAACCAATAAGAGCCACAAGGGTGAAGGGAAGGGTGTTGGAAGGGTGTTGCCTATGTGCCCGGGGAGCATTGGGCTGACAAAATCAATAGTTTGCGCGCACAATTTATCTGGCATTCCGTTAGCTCAGTTCTTTCTCCACAAGTCAAACAAAAGATTTGCTTTGTGAATGGGCCACTTGCTGAGTAACTGAGAGAGAGTGAGGGAGAGAGAGAGAGTGGGGTAAAGAAATATCTGGGGTGGCACTTGTAATAGACCAAAAAGCAGTGCATACCAATACACGCACAAGCAGAGACACACACACACACACCTACAGACACATACACACACATACACAGACACTTGTAACTCATAACTCATGTAGTCAGGCATTGTTTTAGTAACAATATGGCCCCCGCTTGTGGTTTTCTCTTTGGAGGCCAAAAGAGAAGTAAGGGGGCTGCATATATGTTAGTTGGCCCTTTACAGCGACGAGGCGCAACCTCAGCTGAGCCGAGTTGAGGTTCTTTCTGTTACTGGCAGTTATTCGAAACCACTGAGCTGCTTTTTGGTCTATGCACATGAAGCTGTCAGCATCAGTGGCTCAAAGGCAGCTCGAAAATTCTATAACCACCTTTACGCCCCATTTGTCTGTCCCACTTTTTAAGGGAGGCGTTTGTTTGGCGGAAAATTGAAAGCAAATATTTGAGCAAAAATTCACAAATTTCACAGCAAGCGGAAAGCGGAAAGCAACATAAAGCGGCATGTGGGCGGAAGCTATTTGATGTACAATTTTTAACAAAATATCCACCGAAAAGCATTCATTGACCCAAGATGCCATAACATGGCTTCAATTTTCCATGTAGAACAGCAATTTTAAATTTAATTTTCATTTGAAATGAAACAACTAAAAGAGAACACAAAGCCAGCGAAAGACTTCAACAATTGCATTTTTAATTAAAAGCGACTTTTCATTTGATCCAATAAGACAAGTTACACACACTCACACACATATTTGACGTTGCTCTTTGGGTTTTGGCCAATGCTTTGTTTGCTTTGGCTTAGCTTCGAAATTGGCCAGCTTAAATAACCATATACCATGTATATGTTGGCTGAAATAAATTGGCATTGCAATTGCTTTGACAACTAAAAGTTTAGTTTGATTAAATATAATTTTATTTTAGTTTTACTTTGTTTATTTGAAATTCGAGCCTGAATTACGTAATATTCAAATGCATTTTTAACTATGCCAAATACCACAAAATGAAAACAACTGTGTGTAACTTGCAACATGCAGTGTGTAAATAAAAGCAACATTTTTGAAATTCGCAAAAGAAATTCATTTACACAAAGTTAACAAGGGGATTTAATTGATCAAAGTTGCTACCGAAGCGAAGCTTAAGTGCCTAATTCACAAAAAAAAGAAGAGAATCTCAATTGCAATCAAAGTTCGCAATTTGTACAGCTTTTATAAGCACCCTGTGCTTCTAAAATATACAAACCCGGCATGAAAGACACACGAAATGATATATTCTATATACAGATATCCTAAATTGTAATGAAATATTTATTTAAATTTTAAATTATGTTAGATATATTTCTAATCTTTGTTTGTTTTAATTCATAGAATAATTTTAAAAAAATCTTTAGTAAGTTATAACTAAAAATAACAAGTGAAATATCGATAGTTATAATATTCCAGATTTTAAGTAAACATATCTAAAGCTGCAGGACATCTCCTAGTCGACTATTCTCTACTTTGTTTGCATTCCTTTTAATTTTGTTTGTTTAGTTTAATATTAAAATGTAGCACTGAATACGGCACCAATTAAAGCTGGTAAATCCAACAATTAGCAAATTGCTAGCATTTTGAACAAAAAGCGCGCTGTAAAATGCAGACTGATAACTGAAAACAGAAAACCAATTTACTGAGTAAACACGCTCAATTTGCACGGCCTAGGGAATATTTTGAATATAATATTATCTCAACATACACGTACGAGGGGGAAAATAAAATGCTTTCACTGTCGATTGGCTGCTTGTTCGCAGTTGGCCAATAAAAATCATATAAAACTGAACAAAAAACAAGTTAAAGCGCTGCAGGTGCGTATGCTCGACGACGAAATACTCTGTATGCAAATGTATTTGCAATGCTCCTCAGATTCCTGTAAGCCATTTAAGTTTATTATTTAATCATAATTACATTTTTTGATTAGATAAGGAGTTGAGTTAAATACATATACGAGTGAATTAAATTAGTACACCTTCCTGTATATACAATTTATACTTACCACATGTTTCATACATTTACACAAAGTTATTATACTCCTTTTTAATTTTCAGTGAGTACAGGATATAAAAAAATAAAAAAACTTGCAATGCAAAGCCTTTTTAATAAATGGCCCATTCGACAGGAGCAGCGGGTGGTGCAATTAATTGAATTAATTATTTATTCTTTGTTTTTTTTTTTGTTTATGCATAAAAGAATGTCAATTTGTGTGCGTGTGTAAAATACATTTTTTATGAAATGTGCCAAAGAGATAAATCGATAGCGTAACATGCCACATTTTAAATACATATGCACATGCATACTCGTAAAGGAGGTGTTAAAATAACGAATGTGACAGTGGACAGATTTCAATTTATTATTCAGTTTGAGATAGAGTATTATAAGTATTCGTATTTGGATCACTTTTCGAGAGGCGCCAGCTCAAATATTTGCACAAATTATTAAATAAAGATACAAACTGACGTTGCTGGCGGCTCCTCCATTCGTTTCTGATCTCTGACAGGAAGCTCGCAGGTTTGCTAGAGAGTGCGTGCTTGGCATATTAAATAAATATTTAAATAAAAGAGGGTATAGCTGCTGCCAGGAGCAACGAGCTGCTCTCACCTGAGCAACAAATGCCAGACTTCATTTGCATAAAAATTAATTTTGCATGTCGTCTATTTGTTATTTGTTGCTTTTTTATTTCACTCCACTGAGTTTTCTTTTCTGATTTGCCTTCCTTTACTTTCCACTCGCCAACAGCAACTGCAAGCCTTGTCCCGTGGCCAAGCCAACGTTCCTCTGCGGTGCCGACAACAGAACCTACTCATCACTATGCAGATTGGATTATCACAATTGCATACATTCGACAACCATAAGGATTGCCTGCAAAGGATTCTGTCCCTGCAAGGGTAAGTCTGTTCACACACACACACACATAGCTAATTCTATAGCTTCAGTAAGTTGACAACCCGAAACCGAGGACCAAACCGCATAATGAGCTTGAGTCTGGCAAAAGGCCAGCTAGTTCTGCCAGAGGCCATTGAACAGCAACCATTGCAATAAATTCCATGCATATTTTGAGCCAACGTAACGGAGCACCAGTGCTGTGTAACGCAGCTCTATAGAAGAGCTTAGTTCCGTTCGATAAGCGAACAAATGGATCTTTTAGTTCTTTCGTTAGTTCGTTAGCTCTATTTGTGTTCGTTCATTTAAACTAGATGAACGATACTTTGTGGCTTTAAGTTTATTCGTTCAGTTTAGTGATCGATTTAGTTCTGATCGATTCTGTCGCGCAGTCGCCCCTAAAATTCTGCAACAGCCTAATAACGGAAATTGTTTTTTAAATCCTGGCCATTTTTTCAATTAACAGAACGACTTTAAATTGCCGCCAAGCATATCAATTGTTGAATTTTAAATAATCCGCTGAACAAGAAGCGCCATTGTTCTAAAGCTCACAATGCACTAGAAGTATGAGTAGCAGGGAAAAGGGGGGCACGAGTAGGCACTCAGCGAGTCAGCCAAGCTGTAGCAACAACAACAACAACAATGTTAAGCACATTAATTTTAAATTTGCACAGATGAAAGCGCATTGCAAGCACTTGCAACTCTTGATGTTGTTCTAGTTGTTATTGTTCTTGCTTTGGGCTTGGCAACATGCAAAAATAAATAAAATACAGAACAACAACCAAATGCATGCATAAAATAGAAATGACGCCTCAGTGACCAGCGCCAGGATACGAAAACTTTGCCTCGGCCAAGTGAATTTTATGGCGGCCATTTTACCATTTTTAACATTTCACCATTTTCCCATTTCCCATTTCCCATTTTGCACGTTTAGCAGAAAATACCGATGGCAAGCGACTGCAGCGACTTGGCGAGCGTGGTGGCTACAACAAATACAACAAGAAGATCAACCTCGACCAGCAGCAGCTGCAACAACAACAGCAACAGGCCTATAAGGACAGTAGCAACAACAACATCATGATGAACAGCGGCAATGTGATGGGCAACAACAACAACGACTTCAATACCATCATGAATGTAAGTGTATATTAAACTACATAGTCGTATAAGAACAATATTGATCTGATTAACAGGATAAGGAGGACAACAATCGTCATTTCAATCATATCAATGCTCAATACACGTTCACGCCGGAGGAGATTAAATATGACAACAAGCACTACAAATATCTCAAGTATACGGCCTATAAGAAGGTAAGAATAAACTATTCCCCTCTAACTTGACCCTTTGACTCCTAATCTAAATGCTTTATTAGGATGGCAAGTATCAGGAGGATAAGCACAAGATGCGTAACTACAATGAGAACGAAGTCGTTGAGAAGCAGCCACAGAAATATAATAAGAACAACAATGCAAATGGTAAAATATAAAAATGTTCTTACAATTGTAATATGTTATTGGACAGTTATCCTTGTTGCAGGATATCCCTCAAAGTCGGCCGAGTGCAAGCCACAGCAGCTGACCGCAATTGGTAATCGCCTGCTTGACTGGTTCTCCGTCATCATGGCCGATAGCAAGAAGCGTCGTCAGCATAGCCAAAAATCGAAGGCACATTTCCCACCCGCCTGCAAAACTGAAGCCAAGTGGATGTTCGGTCATCTGGATTTGAACAACGACGGTCTGTTGTCGCTGCAGGAGATGTACGATCTGGAGCACGATCAGAATGAGCGTTGCATTAAGCCATTCATTGACACCTGCGATCTCGATCAGGATAGCTCGATCAATACACGGGAATGGTGTCGCTGCTTCGAGAAGACTGATCGTCCTTGTGCCGCGGTGCGCCGAAGAATCGCCGGCGACTTTGCAGGTGAGATAGGTACAGGTGGACATTTCTCTAGCTAACATAACACTAATATCTCGTATATTCTCTCTATTGTATATGTATATGTATTCTATTGAGTTGTTGCTGTGTTGTATTCGGTTTTTGCGTTCCCATTCGATTGTACCAAACAGCGCAAACACTACAACAACAACAACTACAACACAATTCTTCAAAAGAGAACCCAAAAAAAAAAGAAAGAAAAGAAAAGAAAAGCGGGTAGCTAGAAGAGTAATCTGGTTTTACTTTTCCATTTCTGCCCCCTCTCACTATATCTATCTCTATCCCTCTCTTACTCTCTTACTCTGTATCTGTATCTCTTTCCACTCTGTTTTGTCTCGCTGTCTGCGCTTTGTTTTACCTTTTTGCTGCTTTCTTTACTTACACTCTCACACTCTTTTACACTACGTTTAACCCAATTTAAACTATAATTAAGCGCCTTGCAAGTAATACACATTTACACACTCACACAGACACACACCCACACTTAGAGACACATTAGTAGCCACAGCAACTGTTAAAAGGGACACCTATTTTTCGTACTGTTTTTCCTTTTCTGTTTTGTTCTGCGCTTTTCCGCTCTTCGCTCTCCGTTTTAACATTTGGCCAAACGCAACTTTTAAGCCAGCAAATTAAACACTTTTAACAACAACACAACTTTTTTTTTTTGTCCTATTATCAACTTTAACTATATAATTTACATTTTTCTGTTTTTCTTTTTTGGCTTTTCTCTCAACACGACCCAAAAAGTACAAACAAAAAAACAGAGCAAGACAATAGAAATAGAATAACAAAAAAACAAAAAAAAAGAAATTCGCTTTTGCTGCTTTCTCTTTCACGTTGCACGGCAAATTATGCAGAGACTTACTAAAATTGCGCATTGTTATTGTTCTTTTTCTACTTCTACTTCAACTTTTGTTGTTGTTTATGCTATTGTTGGCGGCATAAACTAATTAGGCGCCTACGCACCAGACTGCGACGTCCAAGGATTCTACAAGCCCACACAATGCCACAATTCGGTGGGTGTCTGTTGGTGTGTGGACAAGCATGGAGTTGAATTCGCCAACACACGCACACGTGGCAAGCCCAACTGCGGTGAGTAGCACACTCTCATATATATAAATATATTTGACACAAATCTATCTGTGGTATGCGGCAAACGAAACAGGCATATTGTGTATTGGCGTTACGTATACGCAACTATGCGTATACGTAATATTTGCCATTAAGTTTGAACACAAAAGTGATGTAAAGCCTGTCGGTTTGTAGTTATTTAAGTTATGCTAAGCGGATAACCATAATTAGGTTTTGCCATTAATATTACGTATACGCAGTGTATAGCTAAGCTAAGAATTTTAAGCATAGCTGCTTCTTAAACATTAAGTTGGCCACATTAAATATGTTAAACTGTGCAAAGGCCAAGATTAATGTTAATTCTCTTGGCAAACTCATTTGTAATATTCATTTAAGATTTATGTTTATGTTTACGTTTATGATTATGATTACTGCTGGCCAAGCCGCCTGTCGCAAGTTCGATAAATTTGTATAGGTCGCAAACATAAGTATTTGAGGCTGCCCAACAATTTAATTTTACGTTCCATTTGCACAGAGTCCGTGGTGAACAACGCCGCCTCGCTAACATCCGACGACGAGGACGAGGGTGCCGATGATGAGGACAGCGCGGAAGGTAGCGCTGATCAAATGTTGGTATTCTAAAAGCCACGCCCACAACGCCCACGCAGCCTAGGACGTACGAACGTACATATTGATTGCCATGGCTAACAATCTGCCACAAGGCAACTAATCCAATCAACGAGCATTACGGCGTAAGCGTTGGACAAAACAAAATTAATATTATTATTATAATAACTACAAGGAAACCATAAAAAATAAAAACATCTTATAAATGAAAAAAAAAACTAAAACAAAAAAACACAAATAACAACATAAATGTGCAGTAGTTAAGTAAGAGTTTTCGAATAGAACAACAACTACATATACTTAGCAGCAAAAAGCAAAAGCAACACACTCGCAAATTGATAGCAAAAAGTAAATGATAATGAAAATTAAAATTAAAATTATATAATATATTTGAAAAGTGAAAATCATCGTTTGATAAGCGTCGCATAGTTCAAGGCGTATAGCACGCAAAATTGGTATAAAACAAATGCTAAATTTAGCTTACATGTATAAGGTGAAAACCGCTCCCCCACACCCAATAATTAAACAAAAAAAATTGTGGCACAGCAAACACTTTCCATCCATTAATTAACTGGGTTTTTTTTTTTTTTGCTGCTATTGAGTTAGACAATGTTATGTGTATTTAGTGGTTGTGTCTAAATGTTTTGGCGGTAATTGAATTGGCCGCAGCTTCTGTTATTGCACGCGAATCCGTCTTGTAGCTTTTAAAGAGATTTATTGTATACACATTTAAAATGTTTGTTGTCATTTATCTTTCTCTATCTCTCTCCCGCTCAGTCTCTGCTCGATACCGTTACAAAACCAAACACACACACACGCTAAAAATTCCGCCCAAAAAAATTACATATAAATTTATGTGATAGGTTTTTGAAAATATAAAAGAAAATAAATTGCAAGCAGATGATGGGGAAAAACCAAAACTGAAAAGCTAGCTAAAGTTATCTGTTCGCTTCAAGTAAAACGTGAAATGTTTGAAACAATATTAAAATGCGACTAAAGAAGTTAAAATGAAAAGGTAAACAGTCATAATTAGTTGCACTTCCATTTAGAGTTACTTAGTGTATTGCATACCAGATATATAGTGAGAGCTGCAAGTCAGGCGATCGACTTTATAAATATGTATTACATATGTCAGCATTCTTTAGAGATTCCTAGATTTAGAGGAAACATATACCACATAATTATGAGTAGGCACTGCTTTCATTTAATAGAAGATGTTCCAACTTCCATTTAGCACCTGCTAAAAGATAGCTGAGTAATTGCTTATACCTATCAAATAATACACCCAAATCACACAATTATAACATTTGCATTTGGGCATTTTGAAATTGCCAAAACAAATAAAAACAAATAAATAAACAAACAGATATGAAAATGAATTTGCTAAAATATACATTTTACTTGCAACCAGGCACACCGCAATGAGATCTACAAATTTCCACATAAATCATATTAAAATAATATACGATACAAAAGTAAGAGAAAATGCTTATGCGAGTATATACACAATATATATATATATATATATATACGTATATATAAATATAAATAAATATAATATAATATGTTTAATATGTATGTAAGTATATAAGTGGCATAATTAAGTGGCAGCATAACGGTAAATCAACTTCAATTCGCATTTCACATGCATTTCATATATAGTGCATTATTCATTTCGCTAATTTATTCAAAAAACATTTTTTAAACAATTGCTTGCAATAATTATTAACTAGCAAATTAAAGTAATTAGTAGAAATGAAACTGCGCCTAAGAAACTGGACAAATTCAATTCGAGTAATCTTTTAATTATAGCTGTATTTAAGTCAAACCTGTTCCGATATCCACTTTCTCAGCAATTTCACATACAAAACTCCAGCGCATACTTTTATGGGCAGCATGGAATTCAGTTGCTTTGAGCCTTATTGTATTTTTTTTGTTTACATTTCTGATGAACTTAAAGTATCCTTTGTTTACTTTTGTGGATTTGATTAGAAGGTGACATGTGGAAGAGATTTGATATATGAAATTAAATAAAAATTGATCATAATTATTATAGAAATTGTATTCTTTTGCTGCATTTAAAAATTGTCGCGTGGTTTACACCCTATAAACTGACTATATACCATGATCACGATTGTATTTATGTATGTATTTATGTACTTGTGTATTAAGCAAATTGCATTAATTTTAGTGGGTCAAAATAAAGGAAACTTAAACCCCCATTAAAAAAGTCCTCCATCAATCATCGCTCGAAGAACCGAAAATCGAAAAATTATAGTTGACAGGCGATAAGAAAATTAAAAACATGTCTGCTAATCCTACATTCACCTTTTTGGAAAACATTACTTTTATTTTTTTTTAATTCTCCGTCTTTTACGGCAACCACAAAAAATATATTCAATAGTACGAAAAGGTTTTTAACCACTTTATTCAATTATCAACAATTTAAATACGTATAAATGCATTTTAATAAATTCCATAAGAGATTTAATTGACTTTTTTGGAAATAATAATGCAAGCATAAATCGAATAAGAAATTAATGTCAAAAGGCTTTGGATTTTGTTTAAATTACCTATATATTAAATATTTCTGTTTAATTTATATATACAAAACGATGAAATCAATAAATATTATTTAATGCAATTTAAAATATTGAATATGAATTTCTTTTAATAAAGACATAAGTAAGTATCTACAAATATATTTTTTATAATATTAAAAGCCCATTCCAATCAAATTTGATCATTGCGTAAATTCATATTCGACTTTCTGTAGAAGCTCTCTTAAAAGATGCATAAAACTCGTTCAACAAAAGTTAATTAAAAATATTTTTAATTTACCTATTGTTTTGGTATTTTTTATAGACTCTCAAATGTTGATGCAATAAATAAGTTGCGCCAACTTGTGACATTTAAACGGACTCCCAACTAGAAGACACAATGCCAAGAATGTGCAGCGCTGATTATAAATTTGCAGCGCTAATTTTATGCGAGCACAAAAAAAAAAAGAAGTCAACAAGCAACATGAACAGACAACAAAAACAAAATCAAACAAAAAAACAACAACCAGAGCAATGTCAGCAACAGGCTCACAAAACAATTATGGCAGAGATTTAAATAAATTGTAGTTTGCGGCGCGGCGACAACGGAGTCAGCGATAAAGTCGCCTCGTTTCATTCAGAGTTCACACGCTAGACGGGTCTTTGAAGAGGGTGAAGTGAGAGCGGGGAATAGGGTATATAAATAGGGGGAGAGAGAGGGCGTGTCGTTAGTGTTGGTGTTAGTAGTGTCAAGGGTGCAACTAGCGCTAACTTTTTGGCATGCTTTACAAAACGGAAGTTGTGCCAACAGCAACAACAACAACATCAACAACAACAAGCAACGTTAGACAATTAAGCATATGTCAAACACAGCACACATACACTCACATAATATACACATAGATACACACACTTACAAACTTATACTTAGGTTCACTTTGGACATGTGCAACTTTTAGTTAGTCATTTAGTCAGCCAAACGGAGTGTTGTCTGATTATTTTCAGAGTGTGAGTTGTTATTGTTGTTGATGGAAGCTGTGAGAAAGAGAGAGAGGGAGAGGGAGAGAGAGAGCGATAGAGAGAGAGAGAGACATCCAAACAATCGTGATATGTGCGTAGCTATTTGCATAATTCAGTGATTTAAACAATGTGACAAGTTGCATGCAACGCCTGGCTGAGACAGCTACTGTTATTGTTGTTGTTGCTGTTGTTTGTTGTTGCTGCTGTATGTTGTTGTATGTGGGTGCTGCCGCCTTCGTTGGGGCATTCAAGCGTAACTTTAGCCGGTGCTTTATGGCCTGTTTGCTTGTACGCCCTTCCTTCCTTCCTGACCTGACCTGACCTGAGCTGACTGTCTGCCTGCCTGTCGGCCTGTCTGACATGTCACACAGCTGTGTATACTCGTGTGAGTGTGTATGTGTGTGTGTGAGTGTTAGTGTCTCATTGTTGCTTCTGTCTGACCCCACTTAAGACCACAAGACACAGAGACCACGTTGTCTGACTTTTTGGCATTTTTAATTAGGCAGACTTTTGTCATGTGTGCGACATAGGTTAATTTTCTATAAGTATACTTATATATAATAGTAATACACACATACTGGTTCATACATAATTATTTAGTTTATTTTGTTTTGTTTTCCATTCTTTGTTATATATGCAACTTTGCAAGTTTCGTTTTTCATGCGTCATTCAGGCGTCACTTGGCGACGTTGCGTGTGTGCTTGCAACTGACACACAGACACATACACTCACACACTGACACAGACACACTCAAACACACGCAACTGTTTTTATAGTTCAAGGTGAAATGCAAAACTCTGTGGATCGGGCATGAGCTGAAAATAAACTTGCAACTGGCCGCGGCCCTTTGTTTATGGCTGCCACACTGCCACACTACACAAATTTTAAAGTCACATTCTTGACTACTGCTACTGCTATTATTGTTGCATTTTTGTTTTATATACATACCATATATATACCATATATATTTGTATATGCATGTTGGCTTGACCCTCTTTCGCCTGGCAACATTTGGGAATCATGGACTAAGGGGGAAGCAGGAGAATACTAAGAGCAGCGGGGTGGTATGTCGACCTGCATATTGTTTTATTTTGCTCCACAACATGCAATTATAATAGTGCCCTTGCATGCATAGTGGATGGCTTATGAATTATTACGTATACGCAACGCGACAATCAAATTGAGGCGAATTTCAAAAGCAAAAGCAAAAAGGAAAAGCGAAAGGTAAACTGTTCTCTGGAGTCATGGAAATTGCTCATTAAATGAGGTCAAATTTGCAATAGCCACTGTGCAACTTTTGCCTTTTGGACACTGATAAGCAAGTTGTTGTAAAATATTAAGTATATGAATTTTATGGTTTTTTATCTATTTTAAATTAAAAGTTATTTATTTAGCAATTTAAATGTTGGCTGGCATTGCACTTCGAATTGATGGGTGCAGTACAGCTATTAAAGTTATTTTCTGTAAATTGTCATTCAAATAAATCCACTTGAGAATGATGAAGATTCTTGACGGACTTCGATGTTAGCACAACAATGGAGAATTATAGGAACACTGTTATTTGCAATAAATTCTATTGCTTTAACTACGAAACGAGTTAAAGAGTCTAAATTAAAGCATGAAAGCAATTCAAATTGAGCATTTGCTGATGAAATGACTTTTAATTAGCTCTTAAACTCACAGTAAAATAAATAATCAAATATTGTGCAGCAAAAAACATTTCTTAATTTTATTGATTTTTGTCGACTCCTTATTTTACCATATTTTACAAAACTTGCAGTCTTTCTTTTAAACTGTAAACCTAATATAAAAATCTATAATTTTTTCAATTTGCGTATGCTTAAAACAATACAGTTTGTCTTAAAATAACAGAACAATATTTTTGAAATGGCGTTAGCTTTTTTTATTTTATTAATGTTATATAATATATATGTTATATAATGTTATATAAATATAATAGTTTAATATTTTTGTTTTTTTTTTAGATAACTTAATCAAATGATAATTCCATTTAATGTACATATAAATGGTCGACTTAAACGTTCTTCAAATATGCCCAGTTGGATCACATGGCTCGAATATAGGAATATGCAAATGGATCCACATTGTAGCTAGCAAATTGAGCCATTGCATGTCAAAGTCCTTAAGTTAATTACGTATACGTACAGATGTCCCGCTTATAGCTCGTAATTTTTGGATATATTTAGTTGTAATGCATGTACACTAAATGTAATGTCAACCGTAGCTTTGGGCCTATGGGCACATCATCGCTCAAGCAAAACATCTGGGCGTCGTCTACGCAGCAACTGATTGTGACCTTGACCAACTTGCCAATAAGTAAATAAATAAATATTCCACAATGTGTAGCTGCAAAGGTCACGCATAAAAGTCGCTGGGCATCCGAATGTGTCTCCAAATACGAATTACAACATAATTATGTCAAAGGGCAATCACTTCTCCCACTTCTCTTTCTCTCTTTCAATCTCTCTCTCTCTCTCTAACCGCATGGCTAATTGATTGTGTGCTACTGTAACTAATTAGAAATCAACAACAAATTAAGCAGATACAAAATTGCGCATACGCCCCATGTGTTTATGTATACTAAATGCAAAAGAATCAATTGTTATGAATAGCTACACACACACTCACACACACATGTGAAACTGCATTTATGTTGTAACTGTAACAATACAGATCAACAATTGTGAATTAAACATTTATCGTGAAACTACAACAAAGCAACAAACAAAAGTTGTCAACGACCAAAAACCACTGAACTGTTAAATGTTCCATTGAATACAACAAATACAACAACAACAAGACGACAATTTGACATATACAACAACAACAGCTGAAACACAACTGTGCAAACAGTCAAAAGATACACGGAAAGTGAGCTTAATGCATGGCTAAATGCGATTGCGATGTCAATAGTTAGAGATATGTGAACATATTCGTAGATACAGATGTAAGCCTGGGCGCACTACCTGAAGCATGAGCTACGCATGCTGCCTCCCGTTCCCTCCTCTCTCCCCCTCTCTATCTCTCTCTCTCTGTCTCCCTCTGTCTTCTGAATTTTATCTGATGACTCCTCCAACTCATTGGCATGTGCTTTCAATTGTCTTCTACATTTCTTTGCCCCCTCTCTCCCCTCTCTCTCTCTCTCTCTCTCTCTCTCTCTCTCTCTCTCTCTCTCTCTCTTTTCACTCACTGAAGATACACCCCAGCTGCGATCTAATCATCTAGTCAGCCGGCGCAGTTGAAATTGACGTTGACATGAAATTTCTCATACGCTCGGTTAGCCGCGACTTCGACGCCGACGTCGACGTCGACGTCGACGTTCGATCAAAGGCAGCGCTGCGTCAGCAAGCAGCATGCATATCAGCTCAGTTATTCTACTAGTATGTGTGTATCTACCTGGCTCGGCCTCAGCCTCAGTCTCAGCCTCAGTAGCAGCCTCCACCTCAGTCGCAGTTGAAGCCTCAGCTATTTGCAAGTCGAAAGTCGCGCTCGTTGGACGTGAGCTTTATAGTCCGCGTGTTAAGTGCATTTTTGGTTAATTGGATTTAAATATGTGTCGGAAACAAGTGTAATAAATAAAAAAAAATGATAAAAAGATGTTTGTTGTAGCTGCCCAGGCTTTAAGTTTAATTGCGCTAATTGACGACCCTTGATATTATTTTTCAGTGGAAATTAAAATGCAAACTGATATTTTTGGATTAAATTGAAAGTGTAAAATTGTGCCAAACTTAAGCAGCAAATAGGCCAAAAAGGCCAATTAACAACAACTGCCTATCAATTCTGGTCAAAATTATATACAATAACAAATTTTCTATGCAATAACCATAATAACAATAAAAACGAAACAACAAGTTGAACAACAATGCCGAATTTAAAATCAACAAGGCAATGTCTATGCAATTTGATATGCACAATAATGTTATTGTTGTTGCAACAAAATTCAAGCGGTAAGCAATATTATGGCCAACTCCTGCAACCTCCCGTATAGGACATTTGGCTAAAACCAATAACCAGCAATTCTAATATGCATATATATTTTGTAGGTTTAACTAATTAGGTTTAATATTTGCAACACACACATCGGACTATTTGTCTACCCTGTAATTAGCATATAAACGAGGTCACATCGCCAGTCAGCTGAGATAGTGTATTAGTTAGTTTTTTCATTCCAAATATTCATATAAAATATAGCCAGATTGTAAATCACATAAAAATATATGTAATGAATATCTGTCAGTCAATCGATGGATTTAGTTGAAACATTGCTTCTCATAAATCATTATTTTTTACCCTGCATCCATTGAAAAATTTTGGAAAATTGTGTGTGCTACATTTGTGTAAACAAAAGTCCAGTAATGGCATCTTTGTGTATAGAATATTTAATTTATATAAATAATAATATTAATTTATGAATTCTATATGAGTTAGGTACATAAATATTGAGTATTATGTGTAACTGTGTTCAAATAAATATGTATGAGGGACAGCCGGAGCTGGCTGCAGGGTATTGCGTAGTCGAACACTCTCAACAGTTACAACTATTAAATCATTTTTGCACTTGTAATTTGCATTGTATGGCAATGTTTTTGAGTCAAAGCCAAAACGACACGGATCAATTTACAACAGAGTGCTAGAGAGAGAGAGAGAGAGAGAGAGAGGGATAAAAATATATGGAGAGAGAGAGAGAGAGAGAGAGATAAAGAGATTAATATACTCTTCCCAACTATTGTTTAACTGTTTACATAAGTTATTAGAGAAGGAAGTAATCGCACTTGACTTAATTGTTAGATTAAAAGTAGAAACAATTTCAATAATGACCTGAAGTGTTTCGTTTCCAACCCACATACAATATACAGATAAATGATCATCTTTCTATATATATATTTAGTATACATATCTAACTAAATGCCTGCCTAATTGCTTAGTTATGCATAGAACTCTCGCTTTATTCGCTTGGCTAATCAATAACAATATTGGCAAACTGCACAATTTGTGTATTCTCTCTCAAACTGAAATCAATATGCACAAATCGAGGTATTGCTCAGATACTAGTAGATATATATAGATTGTTGATATATACCTGTCAGCGATTTGTGGAATGTTTACTTCTCAGTCAACCGCAGAGATTAAGTCAACTATTCTCTAATTCCAATAGATGCATTGCTGCTCAAGTGTCCGCTGCATCAGATGCAGCTACAGAAGATTGTGGGATTCCGTCCCCCTGTGGATTATCTCAGCGAACGGAATTTGATTTATGCTCCGCCAACTGTCAGCAATTTCAAGGATCGCGATCGAAGAAGTGGAGACTATGGATTGCCGGACGAAGTGCCCGGTCCGCCGGCAAGTCAGATCTGTTGGAGGAGCTGTAATGAGGATCCGGATTGCATAGCCTATGTGCATCTATTGGATGTAGATGAATGCTATGGATACTCGTATTTTGAGCGCAACTCACGATATCTGCCCATTACGGATGAGTTCCCATTGGTGGCCGATGGCGAGGCCATGTTCTATGAGAAGACCTGTCTGCGTGGTTTGTATTAACGGAAGGGGGCGGCAACTTTGCCAGACCATGGCTAACCTTGGCTCATTGCAGTGCCCGAAGCGTGTAAAGGCCGCCTTTGGGCGCTGACCAAAATTCCGGGTAACAGTCTGGTGTTCCATGGCAGAAAAACCATTTCGACGCTGGTCACGCGTCGTGAGTGCGCCGAGAGATGTTTCTTCGAAACGCAATTCAGATGCCTCTCTGCCTCGTTTGCCCCCTCGTATCGGAACAATCGTGAGCGGTAATTGACAGTTTCAGCTGAACAAAATTAATTACCATTGTTATGCATACTTAATGGAAAATGGGAAATTCTTATTATCCAATTATGATATCACTATACTATTCTCAGAGCTGTGAAAAGTGATTTTAATTTTGTTTTTATGGAATACTGGTATCTTCCAGAAATAAAAAAATATTTCATTGAATTAATTAATTACTTTCAACTATAACTAAATCTTCTATTTTGAATAAATTGGCATTAATTAATTTATATATAATAAATTTTTAATAAAAACGATAATCATAAATTTATATAATTAGTTTCTGCTTTATAAGATCCCGCTTGCATACTTGGTTAAAAAAGTTTCTACAAATTAATATTGGAAAAAGCTGTTTTCTACTACTAAATTTTAAGTTATAATTTTTACTAAAACTATATTCTTATAATAGCTGTGATTTCCATCATCACTAATTTTTCGCTCTAAAAGTGAATTGAAGTCATAAATCATTTAGAGATTCACATTTGTAACATAATTTTCCCCCCGGCAGTTTTCGGAATGAGGCACGGTCGACGTTGCCACATGCCACATATGGTCGCTGCACACTGAGCGACAAGGACAAGTCGATACAACCGGACGCATTCCGGGCAGCGCCCTACGATGAGGAATACATGGAGAACCAATGCTATGAGCGAGCCATGGAGAACGACAATTGCTCGTATGAATTGTATGCGAACAGCAGTTTCATCTACGCGGAAGCCAAATATTTGGGCCTAACCCAGAAAGAGGTGTGCCCCATGGGTTGAAGCGCTTCAGCAAATCGCGTTGCGCATTATTATGTGATTCTAATCGATTTTGGCCCCCTTCTGATGATTGATGACCTTTTCGTATTCCAGTGTCAGTCGCTTTGCACACACGAGTCCAAATACTACTGCCAAGGCATCTCCTTCTACTATGTGAATCAATTGACCCGCTCCGAGTGTTTGCTCCACTCCGAGGACATCATTTCGCTGGGACCGCGCAGTCTGAAGATGAGAGAGAATTCCATTTACATGAGACGCGTCAAGTGTCTCGATGGTGAGTTAATATGAAATATCAACTCTCAGCCATGTTAAGACTCTCTCTCTCTCTCTTCTCTTTTTGTTCTGCCACAGTAAAGGTGTTTTGCACCCGAGATGAGATGAGCATACGCTACAAGCCCAAAGACGCCTTCAATGGCAAGATGTATGCCAGCATGCACTCCAAGGATTGCCAGGTGAGCGATTCCCACAATGGGAGTTTGTTGCTGCGCCTTGAAATTGGCAGCGAGGCCAAGGAAAATCGTTGTGGTGTCCTGCGTGCCTACGAAATGACGCAGGCTTTTCACAGGTAAGATTACACAATATCCCTAGGGGTCAGTTAATGAGCAGATCTTCATTCTTGCAGAACTTTCATCTCCGCCTTGGTGATCATTCAAAACAACGCGAATGTGCAGACCCAAGGCGATCGTCTCATCAAAGTTGGCTGCATCCTGAACAATGCCACCTCCATGCTGGGACGTGACAGCAGCTCGGATGCCTCGGAGCAGGTGCCCAGTGCCATTGCCTTGGAGTCATCGCTGGAATATGCCGAACAGTGAGCACATCAGAGCTTTACACATCTTATAACTATAAACATGATCCTTCTTTACAGCATGTTTCCACACGAGGGTGTGGTGCATTACAACAGCAGCAATGGAACTCAACCGCAACCACAGATCACTCTACAAATTGTTGATCTCTCGCATCAGCATGAAACGAATGATGTGAGGATCGGTCAAGATTTGGAGCTGCAAATTGTGGCGGCATACAGCGTGGAACAGCTGGGCGAGCATCTAGAAATGCAGCTGCCGCCTTTGCCAGACTTCCGAGCTACTTCGTTGGTGGCCAAGTCACAGGACAATCAGAATTACGTATTGTTAATCGACGAACGAGGTTGTCCCACAGATGCCAGTGTGTTTCCAGCCTTGGAACGCGTTCGCTCCCAATCGCAAAGCATGCTGCGGGCACGTTTTCATGCCTTCAAGTTCTCGGGCACGGCAAACGTCAACTTTGATGTGAAGATACGCTTTTGTGTGGAACGCTGTCCGCCTGCCAATTGCATGAATCTTCCTCAAGGACATTGGCAACGACGCAAGCGACAGTTGGAGCAGCCAGAAAGGCAACTGCAAGAGCTCAGGATACAGAATCCTGTATACATATCAACAGTTGTGGATGTGATGCCGGAACAGCTAAGGAATGAAACTGCATCCCAGGCGAATATAAGCACACAAGTTGAGTTGCCCCTCAACTACAATCTGCGAGTCCATGGGCCGGATCAGGCCAACAGCAATAGCTACTTGTATGGAGAGCGTGGTGTACTGCTCATCGCCGGAATTGATGATCAGCTGCACCTGGACAACATCTGCATCAATCAGAGCCTGCTGATAGCGCTCTTCATACTCTGGCTGATCTGCCAGGTGGCATTGCTCTTTGGCTGTGGCATGGTGTTGCAGCGTTATCGCCGCCTGGCAAAGCTGGAGGAGGAGCGACGGCGACTGCACGAGGAGTATTTGGAGGCTAGACGCGTTCACTGGGCAGATCAGGGCGGATATACGCTCTAGGTATCAAACACATATGCGTTAAAAAATTATTTTAATTGAATAAAATTAAGAGAATCTTACAAGTGTAAATACAATTAAGAGCTTTTCTTGGGATCATAGTGCTCCCACTTACGATGATTAAGCTGATTAAAATCTTTGCAGTACTGGGCAATCTGGCGCAGATAAGTGGACAATTTCAAGAGCTCCTTGTCCTTGCTGCGGTTCAGATGCGCCTGTCGAAATGGACGTATTTTGAGTCCCGACTTGGGATTCATCATGAAATTGCGGCGTATGTCATCGAACATGATGGTGTTCTTGGAGCTATACTGCTTATACAATCCCCAGATAACACCCAATGGCTTCACATCCACAACACCACGTTCCGGGACATGCACAGAGATCATTGCATTCGAGTCGAGGTAAAACATTATCTTATAATTCTCATTATTTGCCACGCCCAGCAGTCGCATCTTCTCCTCAATCCATCGCATGCTGGTGGCCGACCAAATAACAATATCGTAGTGCTCATATGCGGAGGTGAGAAACTCATGAAGGAACGGTCGCATCAACTCTGTTCCCTGCTCTGCGGGAGAGCGATGGTCAAACAGAGTGTAATCGATGTCCAGGACAAGCAAGTGTTTTCCCTCCCGTGACGGCGACAGCTCTGTTATTTTATAGTCACGCACACGTCGCTGCACCTTGGCCAGATACACAGCTGAATTCTCCACAGATTCCTCCCGCTCCTCGGCATCATCGAAGTCATCGATGACCTCGCCAATATCCTCCGGCAGACTGCAGGCGTCCTCAATGTCCGCCTCCGTCGAGCCAACCATCATGAGCTTAAAATTGGGCTTCAACTCCAGAGCACACAGCTTAATGTTGTCTGCCGCGGGTTTTCCTGCAAATCCGCTAATGAATTAACATGTTATGTTCACCTGGCGTTGGAATTTACCTTTGAACTTCAGATTTAACAACTTTTGGCGTTCTGGTCGTACTTGTGTTTTTCGAAAGATCTCGTGGCGGAGCACCTCGACGGTGTCCTGGTCGGTCAGGTCGGTCACTGGATACTCCTTGCCACTCCATTTTACAATAATCACAATTTCCTTTATTTCAGTCATTATTTGCAACTGCAGCAAATTATTTTGTAACAATGTTTAATCAAATGTGCTGTCAAATGTCATTTAATTTATACTTACGTACTTAGTTTCGCATGCAGGTAACGGATTGTATTTTTATTTTGTTTGATTATTAATTTATTTATTACATTATTTGCGCGTCAGCAGATAATTTCATCTGTTCGGAAATTTTTGTTAAAATTTGCGTTTGTTTGATTCCTTTTTTATCTGAACATTAAACTAGTTCTTCGACCAGCTCTTTTGGCAGTGATGGCAACTTTTTAAGGTAAAAGATGGCTGTGTCTGACTGAATATCATATTTGGGAGCACTTTTGCATAGTTTTATAAGAAATCAAATTGCAAAAAATAGCTAAATATATATAAAAAATGCCTTTTTTCCGGCTTAAAGCAATTTTAAAACTCTTTTATCAATCGAACTATGAAAATTACCAGAACTAGCTATAAAATAGCTAAACTAGTAACAGTGTCTTTAGTACGGTTCTCTACTATTGTGAATGGTAGCACAGTGACGTGTTCATTTAGTTCTTTTGCCAGCTATCGGTTGCCCACACAATAACTAATCGATAAATTGCCGTTTTAATTTAAAAAATATTACAACTCGACTAAAACTAAATTGTATCTTCAATATTAAGAAAAATTCAAAAATAAGTGAATTTTCTAGGGTGCAACTATATTTGCAAATTGATTGAAATGTTAGAAGATGCCAAATCCGGAAATTTTGTATGCTGGCAGCCTTTGGACCGGCTGACAACCATAGATAAAAATAAATGCGAACTTTTTTTATTAAATCTGAATGAATAAAATTATACAAGTTTCCGATTTAAGTAATTTTTTAAATTGATCACAATATGAAAATGAACGAGACCTGCCACCCCGTTTTTGTTGCGGCACAACTTGTTAAAAGAACTTGGCAGCACTGAAACTACATTTAGAAATCAGACCTAACGATCACTCGGCGGCTAAAGCAATTGCTTCGTGTGCTCTCTGCGAGTTGCCGCTCTCTTAAGTGCGGTCAAACACATTAACTATTCGTATCTAAGAGAATTTAAACCCGTTAAAAAAACGTTCTCTTTATTCTGATCTTAAGCGCAGCTTCGAATTCGTTTCTTCATTTCGTCGCCTCTCACCTGTGTGCGTACCAAAAGCAACAGCAACAAAAACAACTTCACGAAGCCACTTCTGCAGCTTGATCGTGTCTCGGAGGGGCCGCAGTCACGACGATCGGCTAAGCTTCATTCAGTTGCGAGTGAAACGAGAAGAAGTGCAAACGTCTCAAGCGGAAAATCAAGTTGTATTTAACTTAGCTGCGAACTTGAAAAAGCTAATGATAAACGAAGAAGTGAGAAAGAGATACAAAGTTGAATGAAGTTGATATTTGCAAGAAATCGAAATAAATCACAAATCTAACAAGAGTTCATACATGTGCATAAATTGTATGATTTAAACGCGATAATTAATTTGCATAAAGCGTAGTCAAGACGCGCTCTTTAATATTTAATTTAACCCACTTTCTAAACGACATAAAGAAAAAGAATCAAGCACAACAACAACAACAAAAACGAAATCAATTAACGAGCAAATAAAATAATCTTAATAGAATGTGCAAGTGATGCATATATGAATTTGTTTACTTGGTTTTTTTTTACATTTACTTATTTACTCATAACGAATTCAAACTAAACGAAAACCGGCCCCTGCAACAACAACAATAGTTTTTAGCAAGAAAAAAAAAAGTTGACTTAAAACGCACTGTAAACGATACCGATACCGGATCTCTCCTGTCAGACTTACCGCCCGCCCGCTCGCCTGTTAGTCACTCTTAAAAACCGCAGCAACAAAAACAACAAGAACTTAAAAAGTGCAACCGCGTCGTGTAAAAACCAACAACAACAACAACTGTAAAGGGATAGAGCAGAAGAATTTGGATTCATTGCTGAAGCTTCAGCTTCGAGTGGAAACGAGTTAACGAGCTAAACGCAATCTGAGCGTGTTCAATACAATTGGCTACAGCAACAACAAAAACAACAAGTTGTTGGCCAACTTTTGCACAAAGTTCATGAAGCCAATGAAAAATTCTGAAAGCTTCGCTTAACTGCAATTTCATAATCACATTCTTCTGGCAATAACAACATTTTTTAGCAGCTTTAACTGCCGGATTCACATTTCACCCAAACACACACACACGCTACACTCACCGTCTAGAATTTCTTGGATAATTATTACACTCCTGTCCACATTTCTGTGTCACTTGCGCTGACGCTGTAAAATTTCATTTCGAGTTGGCCAACAATTTTTTTTTACGTACTTTTTCTGCCAGTTTGCATAAACACCCAGCAGGTAAGTTCAACAAAATTTATTTGTTTAATTAAACACAAGCTTAACTTAAGAAATTCTCTGGGAAGAAACTTTCCCAAAAATGTGTTGCTAATGAAGCGCACGCAAAGCAAAAATTGAGAACCTGTCAACGGAAATAAGCAAAAATGTTTATGACATATGATATTGTTGACCAAAACAACAGTACATTTATTTGAGTAAATGAAAAATAAATGAATTTGTTTAGGTTTTGGTTCACAATTTTTGTGTACATAATATATTTGAAAATAGAAAAAGAATTTAGCTTTGACTCGAAACATTAAACCAACAATTATTGCTTCTTGGGGAACTAATTGTCTTAGCTGAAGCGTAGAGAGTTTTTTAAATTCCTCTTGCACAACTTTTTATTATTTAATAATCTCTGTTAAGCATTGCGGCTGAAAGGTCGAAGATAGTTTGACCTCAACCCACGTAACCATAGTAAAAGTACTCACTCATAATTGATTATGAATGAAACGTTGCAACGACAACAACAACAACAACAGTTTCATACATACAACAACATTACGAGGAAAATTCCATTGAAAGCCGGTGGCCTCTCAAAAAGGCGTGTGGTTTTCCAAAAGAAATTGTCAATTTGTCGAGGAAAAAGTGCAAAAAGCAAGCTAAAAATTTGCAATAAAAAAAACTTGTTTTCTGTCTACTGTTCAAAAGAAAAGGAGTTCGATTCGATCGATGGGCAACTGCAACTGCCACCGGCATACGTATAGATACAATTGTACAAATATAGATAGATATGTGTACTCAAAGCTACCATAATACATATATTAACTATTTGCCAGCGAGTTAACAATAATTTATATATATGTACATATATAGGCATGTATTTAAGCCGCAGAGAGACGCTTTCACAAAACTTGTTCACTGGCAAAACACACCAAGATTTGCATTTGAATTTCTTTTTCGATATCGCGTATATTTTGAATGGTTAAACATTTGTTTAAACAACACAAAGGAACTTATATTAAAAACTGCATTTTGACACGAACTTTTTGAAATAAAATCGTACGGAAAGTCAGTTAGGAGTTGTATTGAACGAGGGAGGGAGATGGAGATGGAGAGGGGGCAAGAGTTACGCAGTAAAATGTACGGTAAAAATAATTATGCACATTAAAGCACAGCCAACTTTTCACTTTTATTTTGTGGTTCGCAGTATTTGTTGTTGCTGCGGCTTTAAACAATTTTCAAATCACGCACTTATTGTTGTTATTATTGTGTTTGTTTTACCATTTTATGTATGTATAGTATTAAAATTGACTTACTTTGTTTATTTTTTTTTTTTACATAAGCAAAGTTTTTTCAATTCCTGTCTGTGGTCTTAAAAAGTCGCCTACAAAAGTCGCTCTTAAAACGCGCCGTAATCGCGCGTGTTTTCTTCTCAGTTTCAGTTGATTCTTGTAACGGGAGCTGAGTTTGCTGATAAGAAATAAAAATTAAAAACGTGATCGATTGCAGTTAAACTAGAGCGTGTCTGGCTTGGATCTTATCTACCGGTCAGTCGGTTAACAATATACTTACACATACACACACACACACGAACATACTATTTCTAACAAAGTTCAATTTCCCGTCTGACACTTGTTGTTGTTGCTGTTGTCTTCTGCAAATAACTCAAAGCCAACAATGACCATTTCATTATTTGTGCTGTAAATCATCTGCTTTTTGTACATTGCTTTTTTTATTATTTTCTTTCTTTTTTTTTGTATTTTTTGCTGTTGCTTTTTGTGCGTCAAGTTTGCACGACAAGCCAAGGAGAAAGTTTTCTTTTTATTTTCGTTATCTTTTTTTTTTTTTTTTTTTTTTGCTAAACAAAATAAAATAAAATTAGCGTTAAAATCAAAATTCAAACAAAAGGCAAAATTCCAAAACGCAGCAAAACTGTTAAGTGCGCGATGCAGACATGTGATTAACTTAACGTATATAAACAAACTTATATATATATAAAAAAGAGTATACATATGACTTATATAAGAGACACCTTTGGGTTTTTATTGTAACAAAGTGGCATTAAAAACGCATAACAATTAACTGTCAAGACAAAACAATCAAAAGAAAGACAACAAAAGACGACTGCAAATTAATCAAAATATTTTAAGCTCTTGCCCATCGTCACATGAAGTAGCAGATAGATAAATAGATACGAGTATATGCCATATAAAGTTATAAACAAATCGGGTTAAGAGGAAAATTGCAGGAGTTGTTGTGAGTTGTTGTTTCAATATTCAAACATTTCTCTACCCACATAATATATAATTAAATTACTTAATTTATGCCAAAAATGTGTCGCATGAATCGACAAGCGACACTTTCTATCGACCGCACCTTGCGACTCTTGCGTAAGCGGTTTTAAACGCATGCAAAACGCGTGCAGGGTATTAAACACCCGCGGATGCGTTGGTCCGTTTGTCTGTTACATCAGCTCTGAGACGAGGTCAAAGCGGTGCCTGCACTCAATTATGCCTCAACTGATAATTGAAGTAGCCACACCCAAAAAAGTAAAAGGGGCGCTGACTACAAATCAATATGAAATTGTAAATAATTGAGGCAAACACGCCACGCATTGGGGCAAGAAGCATTTGCAACTAGCCTCGTGGTGACCCTCATTATTATTAAGGCTGCGATTGTATTCCAGCTTATCAGTTGGAGCTGCAACTTGGAAATTTATGCGACTCTTGGCTTCCCAAATGGAAATGGAAAACTCTCAAGTGCATTGATTCCCTTCTGTTTGCCACATAAAAACACTTAAAATATATCGAGACGACCCCAAAAATTTCAGTTTCATTTCTATTTTTGAATACAGCTCGCACACTTCAAGATTTTTGAGTGGAACATGGGGACACACAAAAAGAAGAATTGCTTGTCTCTTTAATTAGTTGAACAATTTCTCAAAGTTGTTTTGGGGGGATTGGGGCAAAGATTTAATTAAAACTGGAAAATTATCAGTGGAAATTGTGCTGATAAATTGAATTTTCAATGCTCTTATAACACTTTTTATATTCGAGCTTAGATCTGCGTGCATAAAGTGCATGAATTTATCTGTATCTCAACTGTATCTGTATCTGAATCTGTATCTTTAACTGTATTGGTTCGTGTGCTGATGTTAATTCAATTATATTCAGTAAAAGTTTTTACTTATTTCGGTTTGAATGAGAAAATGCGCAGACCTCGGAAGAAAAGTGAAAAATGAAAGCGTTCTTAATTGCAAGAGACGCCATTGTAAATAATTTCATTTGTTTTCCTAACGTTTTTTTTTCTTCATTTATTTACAATACTTTAAGATATGTCTGGGTGCATGAAATTTAATATTAAACAATAAGTAAAAAAAAATATCTCACAATCAAATCGAATTTATATTAACATTTGAGCAGGCGCAAAGTCAAGCACGCCAGTCAGTTACGGATTGAGGTACAGATACAGATACAGATACAATTGCAGCTGAATCTGTGATTGCATCTTTCACTCGTGGCAACACTTTCGAGCCGACCAGACATTTTCTAATGTGCATTGAATATAATTGAAAAGCAAAGTGTGGCAAACAAAAGCAGTCGTGAGGGGGCAACTTATAAATTGAATTATAATTTCAATTATGAACCGTTAAAAGCGGAAGAAAAGCCGCTGTTGCCATATTGCCACAGAGGCAGCCATTACAATGAGCCTATTGAGAAAAGCCAGGCCGTCACACAACTGTTAATGAGGTTGGGGCAACGCATGCAGATACATTCAGTTACAGACACAGATGCAGATACAATCTTGGCATGTCAATCATGAAGAACAGTAAAACGCTTCTAACGCGCCTCAAGCTGCAAATGGAAATGCCTGACGATCTACAACAATTTAAGCTATCAAATTCAACGCCCCTGGGTTCAATCTTCTTCTCGATCTTGGCTCACTTTAATGGCTGTCTAATGGCCACAAAAAATGACATGTGGGTCAATGAATTTTGTTTTGATCGACCACAACAATAAATTGTCATAAATAACATTTATGTGAAATATTGTGGTTTTGTTCCATGGTGAAACACTTTCTTGCATAGATATTGGCCACTTACGTAAAGTTTATTACCTGCACTTTAGTATATAAAACACCTAAAAAGCTTCATGTATTGTTGCTGCTATTGTCTTGCTTGGCTGACCCTAAAAAATCACTTTCAATTTTGATACCCTGTAATGTGGGAGAGGAAGTATCTAAAGTACTCCAATATATAAAATTGTAACTGAACTCTTGGTATTAATAATAAAAATAAATTTAATATATTAATATATTTGTGTCTCTTACAAATATCCTTTGCACTCTGAATATTGCGAAATATCTGAAATATTATTAATATTGTGTAAAAGAAAACTACTTATAGCTGACATATTTCGTTATAGGGTATTTAAGTGTACACTTCATTTGTTTACTTATCTACTTATTTAGCTGCATTGTTTTAAGAGTACTCGTATTTGTTGCTGGTATTGGCTAATTGCAAAATCTCAGCCTGGCTAAAAAATGACAACTCAACGGGGCCAGCTTATTTGGTCTGGTATTTACGAAAAAGCTCGTAACCTTGAATTTTGGTCTTGGGGTCTGTCTGCATGATTTCATCGTTATTTTTTTTCACACATTTGAAACTTGTCTCCAACTTGCTCATTATAATTTTCGCCACAATTTCGATGAGTCGTCAACTGGTTTATTCTCTCTATCTAATGCGCTATCTCTGTCTCCCTCTCTCGCTCGCTCTATCAGTTCTCAATTGATTTTTCACTAGAATTTCAATCGATCATTAGTTGTTGTTGTTGTAGTCGACATTAGTTGTTGCTTTTAGGGTATTGCTTAATTGTCTTGCAACATTATCAACTAGATTGAGACTTGGCTTAATTCTGCGGTTAGTCTGTAGACGCCTAGGTTTTTTCTAATTGAATTTATTTTTACACTTGTTGCATTGTTACTCGCATGATTGGCAAAACAATGCGCAACATTGATTATTAACTTATTGAAGCGTGAACAAAGACGTTGCCAGTTTCCTTGTTGGCCAAGTTGTCCGATGATACAGTTCCGGCTGTTTGGTGAACGGCTTGCGCATTTAGACCCAATAATAATGGCCAATAATTACAAGCCACGATTTTGCAAAGCCGACAAAAGGCCAATACAACGATAGATTGTCGGACAGACGACGGACAACATAAATAAATTCGCTCAATCAAAAAGAAAAACAACGTTGATTGCCAGCATTTGCTTTTGTTATGGCGATTTGCTGTAAATTGTTGTTGTGCTTGCTCGATTTTCCATTGCCGCCAACGCTTCATGCTGCATGCCCCTTCTTATTGCAATTTATAGACATGTGTAAATCCTTCATAGTCACGTTCCTTTCGCCTAAGTCTGCCAGTAATTTCCAACTTTAAATCGTCCGTCCACTCATGATTTAGTGACTCCTTTCGAATCCATTGAATGATTCATGCAACACGTGCAGCACATGCAACGTTTTGCTCGCTGCTTTCCAAATTTATCTTAGATAATTCTTAGACTATTTACAGCGCATCTAAGCGCATTCTACAGCTTTGATTTGCATCTTAACAATTTGGCAATACGATTAGCTTCAGGCCTGATTTCCTAGTGCAACTTGTGGCAAGTGAAAACAATTTGAAAGTACTCATTGCAGCTGGAAATGTGAGCTGCTTGAGAGTGTGGGTGTGTGGATGGAGTTGGAGATTGTGTAATTCCAGATTGGGAAACGACTCGCCCAAAATGTCAGCCTTAAGTCGACTTTAAATATGGCTATAATCCTGATCATAGAATAATAAGTATTGTATAAATAATTTAAAAATTTAATATTGTTTCAAAATTTGTTGCAAGGTTTGTAGAAAACTAAGAAAGCACAATTAGATGAACTTATTTTATTCTTATAGATAGAAAACAAAGAAAACATCGAATTTCTTTTTTTTCCAAGTTTTTATATTCTTGGATTTTATTGTTAGTTTACCACAAGCCGAATCACTGTGAAAATCGTGAAAATATAATAGAAAATTCAGTTGAAAACTTGTTTGCCAATTTCAGGTTGCATTGCCTGCTTTTTGAGCCCTTTCCGCTGAGTCAGAGCCGGTTTTGTAGATTGCATGACATGACCAATGCCCACATGTCCGATTGCCTATTGGTTTTTCTCACAAGCTGCCAAAGTCAATTATGAATGATGAAAAAATAAACATACAAATCTCTAGATTGAGTCAGGCTATATCTGGTCGGTTTGCGCAACAATTAAGCACAATTACAATTTTGTTCAATTAAATCATTTACATTGGAAACTAGTTTGTTCGTTGGTCACAGGTAACCAATTTTGAGCCGACTTCCGCAGTGAATAAAGACTTGTATCTATGCATATTATGAAAAGCTTTAATGGTTAGATTTAGCTTCCGTTTGCCACAGCACGAAGCATGATAAATTCGATTATTCGTTGGGTATCTTATGTGTATGTTGCATTTGCAACACCTTTAAACTCATTAAAACTATGTAATTTAATTAAGTTTCCAAATTGAATTAAACGCACGTTTGCAATCGAAAAAGATTTGTTGCAATTAGTGTAAATTGTAATTGATACACTTAAAGACCAAATGCAGACGAATTATGCAATTGTCACACATGTTTGGAGAATTACGAATTACGAGTACTTTGTAACAGTTTCGCTTTTAATTATCGTTAAAGTATCTCAGTTAAAATGGTTGCCGAACTGTCCGTCTCTCTGTCTGCCATTTACATAACACTGACTGACGTATAATGCCATAAGCCGATTTTGGTGTTTGTTTTTTTTTTTTCACTTCTCAAACTTCCTGCTCATTATTATGAAAATATTGTGAGTACACGAGCAGACTGACTGACGAGTTTTATTTGAAATAATGCCAAGCTGAGATTGCCAAACTGAATGCGAGCGATTGTATGGGAGTTTGATAGAAGAGAGAGCGACAGTTCTGCATCTGTATCTTAAAGATACATTTTGCGTGCTACGCGCTTTCCGCATTACAGGCAGTCAGTCAACAAATCGCTTCCACGCTCCCATCAAGATGAACGACCCCGTGACGACCAGTGACGTTTTGCGTTCTTGCAGATACTTGCACATAATAGATACAGATACAGATACATACATCGCGAAGCTGTACGCCTGCGTATCTATTACGTGTCGTTCACTTATGCAGATCCAGCTAAGCACTTGAATGTTTTCAATGCGTGAGGCAACTGAACTGAACTGAACAGCAGCTCAACAGCAACATGTATCTGCTTGTGCATCTGCATCTCACGGATGCGCTACACACACACATATTATAATAATTTGTGTAATGCCTGCGCCTTCCGCGTTTATTACACTTTAATGCGCTTGCCCTCTAATGGCCCAGGTCTTATCAACCAGGCTATCAGATATAATTATGCACTTATAGAACTACCAACAACATTCTCTAACATATCGTATTTAAGTCGGCAACTTGGCGCCTTGGCAACTTGGGCTGGGGGCATGGTCATGTAATGGCGACGCGTCTCGTCGCTTCGCTTGATTGATTTGCTGTTTATGCAGACTGTTGCATGCGTGCGTGGCATCTACTCGTTATGTGCTCCCACTGCCAAAGGGCCAAACAATCAAAATATTTGCAGTTGAGCCAGACATGCAAGCAAATAAACAATGTACATTCAAGGGGAAGGCTTTTGCTAAAGGTCATCATATGTGGAATTTCACAAGCCCATAATATACATCATACAAACATCATTATCATTATCATTATCATTATCATTATCATCATCACAATATTGTCGATGAGCAGCCAATGGCCGATGCTTAAAGTTCAGGCCAAATGTTTTGCATTTTAAGCGATCTTGGCAACACCTCTTATTCAGGTTGCCTCAGTTATAGCCATGACTACTGACCAACGGCGCTTTTTGCGGCAACAAAAGCTGAACAATACGGCCATAAATGTATTTTGTTTATGCCGCGCTCTTGACCGGTTTGTACAGCTAAGCTAATGCCCAAAGACGAGCCGATATCGAAAGACATCAAGTTGCCGGCTGCCGCAGTAGCTCCAAAAGAGACAACGGCACATTTTTGCCATACTATGAGGTCAAGGAGCGCAGAAAGATACAAATCTTTAAACATAGATACAAATGTATTTCACTCGCTATGAAAAAAGAAGCATAATCTATCCGTAATATCGAGTCACATTAGCCGCCGTCTGAGCTTTTATCTTGCCCCTGGCAAATAGTTAATAATATTATTAAAATGTTTCTCTTTTGCATGCGAACTGTTTATTTTTTGTGGTTGTGTTTTGCTTTTACCAAGGCTAAGGTCGAAAATGTATGCTGCGTGGTCAGGAGAGCTGAAAACGTGGGCGCTGTTAATTCAATGTTAAACGCCTGTTAAGTCAATGTTAAGCACCGCACTTGTGGTGAAAGCAATGGCATTGAACGATGGATGCACATTGTCTACACTTATATCATATTCATTCAAACCCAAAGCCCATGAAATTGAAAGAGAGTTCAATGGTTTTTTATAAGTATGGAAATTTGAGAGAGACAATTGCAATTTAATATTGTTAAAGTTGATTGTACTTCACTACAATTCGGTATTGTTTAAACTCATATTATTAGTTGTAAAAATTTTAAAAATAGTTCAATTAAATTAATCTTAAGATTTCTCAAAGGAGTGAAACATTTAAAAATTAAAAAGTCTGTAATACATTTAATTGAATAGAAAACGCCGCAGTTTAAAGATTCAACAAATATTCCTCTTCAAATCTACATTGCATTTCTTCTCGTAGCTTATCTTCCTGTTGTCAAACAAGTTTATTAAAAGAATGCATCCAGGATGCAGTCAATCACAATTAGGTGAAATTTTCCGGCTTGAAATATATGTTTAGTTTTGCTCACAAGGTGACATCATTTTCCACATGCAATTCCTATTATGCAATTGTCTCCTAGTTGCTGTCGCACTTTCAGATGCAAGTACTTAATCAGTATCCATAAACTGTAGCTATATCTGTATCTGTATCTGTATCTCGCACAGCATCGATGTGCGCTGCAACTGTGAACGGAACTGATCACTTAAGGGGAGAGGTGGCCAGTAAAAAGGGGAACTAATAATAAACACAAGGGGTGCATAAGCACACAGATACAGATACAGATACATAATGTTATAAGTCTAATTATATATATATATATGGAAAATGGTTTCATTCACGGCTCGAGCTGATGTTTGGGAAGTGCATAAATGAGGAAGTTGCTGCGCAGTCAAGGGGAGCTTCCCCCCACTCACTCTCTTTCTCTCTCTCTCTCTCTGTCTATCTCACTCTCTTTATCTCTCTCTGAGTCTTACACCACATTCTTCGTCGCTTAGAAAACGAAAATGCATTTTCATGCTGGCGGCATTGAAAATTTTCACTCAACAAAAACGCTTTGATTAGGCGGGCGGAATTTGGAACAGGGGGAAAAATATGCCTTTGCCTATATGCATTCGCTGTCTTTTGATTTATGTGGCATCCACAACAAAAGGCACAACTCAATTTGGCAGTGTCATAAAGCGATGGAAAATTCAACACTCTACAGTTGCCCATATAACACAACAACTTTAACCTTTTATCTGGGGAAAAAGCATAAATTTAATTTCAAATATTAAAAATACGTATATATTTTCATCTGCAGGGGAAGAGTTGAGTTTCTTAGATGCCTCTAGCAGCTGACTGTCTGCCTCTCGCACTCCCCCTTCCCCTCCCCCTCCACTGCTCGTCATGCTTGACTGCCAATGAAACTGAAACATAACGCTACTTTTGCTTTTTTTATGTGCAGGCGCGTAATTAAGTTGAAGCTGCTGAGGTGGCCACTAGTTGTAGCTTCAGCTGTACTTTGTATCTGCCCCATGCAATCTACATACACGTATACTGGAAGCTATGCTAACTATGCCATTGCCACGCACAGTGAGCGTAACAAGTATACGTTCAGTTTGTCGCCGTTAGACATTATAACATCTCACAGTCTTTTATAATATTCGCTGTGTTGCAATGCTTTGTTAGTTGTAATAACTGAGAAGGGTTATCTTTGGCTGCAAATATTTCTCTGCTTCTGTTTAATATAGTTCAAGTATCTTAAGTATTTAGTTAATCATTTTAACTTAGCAGCTTTATCTTAAAGTTATCCCTGAGTTTTTCAAGCTTTTGAATTTAATTAAAACATTTGATTGAATTGGATTTTATAAATAACATTTTCGAAGTAGCTGTCATCTTCTTTTAAAATTATGCTTTTCTTCTAAAAGTATCGTTAACAAGATTCATCTAGATTGTAAATGAGTTTTTTAATTACCTGTCAAATTTCATTATTTATAAATCAGATAATGTGTGTGTTAATAAATTAATTTGTTATGGATTGAAGCTGTCAGTCTTTTCTTTTCTTACTCTCTTTGCCAAATAGTGTTTAATTCTATTTATTTGCGAGTCAGTCCACATTTGATAATCACGACCGTTCAGTTCGTTCAACTTTCGATCAATAATAATTTTACAATATTTGGTCAGCCTTTTCATGCGGTGAGAACAGATTTCGTCTTTCGTATTTCTATGCCTTTTGATTATTTGTTATGCTCAAGACGCTCGTTCCTGCTAATTAACTACAAAAATGCTGAGTTTTTGTTTAATTTGCCAAGCTTTGAAATGCAAATAAGCAGCTTGAATTTGGCTCGTATTTTTTGTGAAGGGAAGTTCTTTGTTTTGGCTCACAAATGTGATGAGACGCTTCAAGTTTGGTTTATTGTTGTCTTTGAAACATTATAAGTATTTTGGCCTACACTTCTGGCCATTGCAATAAGGACAGACACTGCTAATACTTGGTGTTGTGTGTGTTTTTTGCAACCGGTCAAGGTGAAAGTTGCGACACCTGCAATCGAGTCCAAAGTCGCAAAGTCGCCCCGCGGCAAAGCAGCTGCGGCACTTGTTGCACAGCCTCCAAAGTCCGCAGCTGTCCATTAATTTTTGACAAATTAATTGTTCGGCTAAATAGCAATTTGCTTCGACTCTATGCGCAATTAAGTCGCGCTTTTAACTTTGTAAGTTATCAACAAAAATTAATGCATAAATTAAGATGCGTTGCGCTCAAGTGGAAATGATCATGCCCCCAGCAGTTGCAAGTTGCAAGTTGTAAATTGCAAGGCGAGGCAATGTCAATGCTTGAGCAAATTAACTTGAGCTTCATTTGCAGTGACATTTGCAGCAAATCAACGGCGGGTTGACACACGAGAGGCATGTTGCAGCAATGCTTTTGCTACCAAGCGTTTTCTGCTCCATTGAAGCATTCAATTGAGGAGCGACTCCGATTCCGACTCAGACTTGGACTCTTGGGCGTAGACATGCTACAAAAAGCAAATGATGCCACTCAACTTGTTTTATTTTTCTCTTTGCGTTTTGTTTGTACTCGTAGAAAGTTGCAGTCTGTTCAACGTGGCCAACGTACCGACGAGTATCTGCATTTCGAGTGGTGCATTTGTCAGTTCAGTTAACGGTTAGAAAAGAACGGCATTAGTCTTGGTAAAAGTCAACAGCATCAAAGTCATTTGGGCTTTTGGGGGATTGTGTCATTGACTGCGCATAAATAACCAATCATAAAAGCCTGATCACAATGTATAAACGTACGCATTAGAAATGTTTAACCGGTTTCTGAGTAGCTGCTGCCTCTTAGCCCATTGATGTCAACTACAGTTACAAGCAGCAGAAGAAGTTGCGAGTGTAAAGAATTTGCTTAGCAATAGGCTACAAATTATGTCAAATGTATATGGGCTTAAAGACGTCATAGAAATTGAGAAGTATAATGAAATATATTATGAAGTTAACTCAGTGACTGCTCTGTTAATACGCTGTTAAATAAATTGAATTTCAACTATTCTGGTTTTACGCTGTTAAATAAATTGAATTTCGACTGCTCTGTTAATACGCTGTTAAAAAAATTAAATTTTGCCTGCTCTGTTAATACGCTGTTAAATAAATTGAATTTCGAAATTATAAATCTATAAAAATGATTTTTTGACAGTGACTATGTCAAATATATTATGTATTTTAAAAGGTATTTTGATAGAATTAAGCTAAGAAATTATAAATTATTTTATGGGATTTTTTAACTATGTTCTAAAACTTTTGTCAATGTTAACAGAATGTAAAACTGTTTGTATTTGCACGTCTAGTCTATTATAAATATGTAAACTTGGTTAATCGCTAATATGACAGGCTAAAAGTTCTTGCCATAAAATTAAATCAATTCTGTAGCCACTTGTGGAGACGTTGGCCTGCCACTTGACGATGTATCCCCTTCATCAACATCATCATCATCATGATCATCATGAACAACTTCAACGTTGTTGTCGTCTTCTGTCTTTGTCTATGCCAACAAATGACAACTTGCAAAATGACTCTGGCTGCATAATTTATGCAGATGTTGATGCAGATGTTGTTGCAGTTGTTGCAAGCAGCCAGTTTTGAACGACGCATCGGTTAGTAACTGGCAACCTGGCAATCTGGCAACTTGGCAACTGGCGGCATTTAGTGTTGGCCATTAAGGCGAACGCCCATGCATATTCAGTGCCATAATCCCAACGGTATTTTAATGCCAATTGCTTACTCACTTGAATGCTGTAGACAAGAGAAACCCGTTTTTCCGGTAATGACCTTCAGTGTTTGCTTTATTATCACCTTCTCCCCCTCCCCCTCCCCCGACCCTTTAGACTGAGGCGGGTTCACTTACTTCATTTGGAGCTGTTGAAATTCTGTTGAATCCACAAATGGTAGCAATAGAAACTTCCTGAACATGCGATGCAGGCAATTTAAAATGTTATTCTTCTTGATTCAAATCTCAATTTGACTGTTGACTGTTGGCCCCCTTTTAAAGTTCTTGCCAACAAACGCACATTTAAGCCAACCACAAAAGCAATTTCAATACGAAAACAGATTACAAAGCACCCCCTTCAGGGCCATTAACTGTACACGATAGCCATAGAAAATGCGAAACAATTAATTACATATGACTGATTTCAATACCAAATCCCGTTCTTACCATAATCCATGTCTCTGCTCTCCGCTTGCTAACTCGGCCCACTCGCTTGGCTGTCACTCTCGATGCTAATGATCAAATCCAACAGCCGTCCAAATGGAATTTCTGTTAATTAAACAGTTGTCAGCAGCAGCCACAACAGCAGCCACAGTCACAGCACCACCGTAACCAACCACAGTTTAGCTATGCACCACACGACCAACTTTCCGCTCCAGCCCCTGTTTTCTGATCTGATCTCTGATCTACATATTTATCTGCGTTTGCTGACTGCGCTTTCAATGCTGCTGTGAAACAGTGTTAATTTTAGTACGAGTTCTGCTCAGAATTTGATAAAACTTGGATAGTATTTAATGTAAGTAGTTGAGTGAGCGACGTAAGTAGCGATGAGAGGGACTGGGAGCGGGCCTGGAAGAGGGTCTGGGAGGAGTAATATTAATAGGAGTATTTATAGTAGCAGTAGTAGAGAGGGTAAGAAAAACGAAGAGAAACTGGGGAAGAAGTACGAGTTCAAAAATAGAGAATATAGAAGTTTGAATAGAAGTAGGACTAAATGGAATATAAATTGGAGTATATGTCAAAACAGGATTATTCCTTGGCAAGTGTACTTTTTCCGTAAGATCTCTCAGCTCTCTCTTTAGCTCAAACAGACTCTCATAAAAATGGATCGATGAAACTCGAATCACTCGCAAGTCGCATTAATTGAATCAAACTGTCACATTTTTATCGCGTATTAAAACTTTATGAGTAACAGAAAGACTAAGAGACTAAGAGAGAGAGAGAGGGAGAGAGAGAGAGAGAGAGAGAGAGAGAGAGAGAGAGAGAGAGAGAGAGAGAGAGAGAGAGAGAGCAAAGACGTAAACGCAAACGACAACGACAGGATAATATCGACTCGAGGCTGACACACATAAGTTAGTCTTATACATCCTTACCAAAGTTAGTTCAAATCTGAGCACTATAACATAAAGCTGTTATAGGACCGATCGTGCGAAAATAATTTTTTTGAAAGATAAAGAACTTAAGGCTTAAATCTTAAAGCTAATCACAATTTTTTAACCATGCGTTCAAACCAACTAGTGTAAGCTCAGATGTTTTACAGCAGTTTTGTCTAATTGTCCAATTATTCTAGTCATAAATCGAAGTACACCCAATTATATGCTTACATAAACATGTCGTATAAGTGACACTTAATTGTATTTCGTTCTTAAAATGCAAAAATTATGTTAATTTTGCTAATTGCATTCCATTTATACTGACTCTGACCATAAATTGTTGACTGAAATTGATATGAAAATATCATTTAAATATGCAAGTTGCCAATGAATAGCCCGTTGGTTGTTGGTTGGGTCACAAGAACAAGTGTACACCTTGGCCGGTTTGGTGATTAAAAGTGGTAAAAGCAAACCACTTGCCATTTACCATTTACCACTTACCAGTTGGTACTTGGCACGTTAACCTTGATAAATGCTTCTATTTTTTAGTGCGCATTGAAAGGCATAAAAACGCCAAGTGTTCAAGTGCATAAAACTGGCTGGCAACTTGGTCAACAGCTTGTGAGAGTGACAATACAATAAAGCTTTAAGCTCGATTACAGACTTTGGTGTCGATTAAAAATGCATTGTAAATGCCAACACCTCGATGTCTGAACCACGCTTCTTGGCCTGGCTTAAAAACGTAGACAGGGAAAGGGTGGAGAGGGAGGGGGGAAGAGAAATACGAGCGCAACGTGCATCGAATTCGGGTCATTGCTTGAATCTTGGCGCCGCCACAATGTTGCGGGCGGCAAAAGGCACGGATTTAACATTTGGTAATTCGATTTGCGAGCCAAAAAGCAAAGCGCAAAAAAAATATTGAAATTGCATGCGCCCCTTGGGGCCATTGAACTGTATAGTATAGTATGTACTTGTAGTTGTTGTTGTTGTTATTGTTATTGCAATTGTTTTTGACAACAATCGAAATTAATGTTGCTTCATATTTTTTGCAGGCAAACAATAAAAACCTAAACGAGCAACAAAACGTGCCAGGAACAAAGTTGAAACAGGTAAGAAAAACGTTTTTCTTTATATGTATATAGGTATGGGTGCATAATTTTCTATAGAAATTCACACAGAATGCAAAAATGCGTAACCGCGAAACGTCGCCACATCGCCACGTTGCAACGTGTTGCTTGTTGCTTGGCATGCAACATGGCCATTTGGTTGCCGGTCACGCCCATAGCGCCCACTTTACTTCTTCTCTACTGTGTAATTTGTAAGTGCAACTGCAAGCTGCGAATGCAATTGAAGAGCTGTCAGACTCTGGCATGTAAAACACTTGTAATTCGATGCGACTGCCACTAACAATGTGTTTCGTCTGTGTCTGTCTGTGTGTGTGTGGCAGGTGGGCAGCGAGGGGGTTGAGGGGCAAATGGAGGGGCAACTCTCACGGGCTGCCCCGTGTCGCAATACCGGGAAGCATTGCCAACTGGCAATCGACGGCAACAGTTTGTAAATGGCAACTTGGCAACTGTTGAAGCCCCACACACACAACTCGTTAGTAGCATATTCAATTGAATACCTTAATTTGCCACATATTAAACAATATGTGCAGCGCCTCTAAATGACAATCAACGAACTTAGCCAAAGGGAATGGACGGGGGAGACTCTTTTGACTAAAAAGTGAAATTAGATAGAAAAATTGATGTTCGATTGATCACAAAACATTTTAATTAAATAATGACTTTAATGCGTTTTACATTAAAAAGATAATTAAATAGATTATCGAGATTATTTCTTGAGATTATCTACAAAATCCCAACGAAATACAAAGCTCTTTACTTAACTTCATAAATTGTGTTTTGGAAGCATTTAATAATAATTTCTGATGTCATACTTAAGATTGTCCATAACAGAGATATTACTAAGAAATAATTATACCTTCGAAAATGTCTTAAATTAAATACCTTTTCAGATGGCTCATATATACCAAAATATTAATTTTTAAAGTTTTAAATCTCAACAAATCATGTTAAGTTTTCCACAAAAGCAGTCGTCTATTTACCTAAACATTTCTTAACAAATGATAATAATAAGGGTATAAAAATGGTCGCTGTAAAGTAAAATAAATTCCATTGGGCACAAGAGATCATGAAAAACTGCGTGCCAACCATATGAAATAAATGTAAAATCTAATTATAATTAACTTAATAGGTTCAAGTGTCTATAGTTGTCTCCATTTGTAAATGCTACTCCCACTAAACGGTTGCTGAAGACAATTGAAAAGATTTTCAGATTTAGAGAATGTACAGAAATAGAGGCGAAATAACAAATGGCAGCTGCATTGCAACGTTTAGTCTAAGAGATTTTTGTTTTATGTTTGGAATGAGCGACGACAACAATAAAACTTTCCATTTCTAACAAAATTACACTTTAGAGCAAAACAAAACAAAGCAAGACAAATTTATCTCGTTAACCGTCTTAGTTTTTTTTTTTTTTGTTTGTTTTCCATCTGCTTTCTTTGCTGTTCGGAAATGTATTTTAATTTTCTCCAAAAATATCTCTGTGTGGCATGTCATTGCGAATGTTGCACACGTGGCACACTAACAACATGTTGTAGGCGACAAGAACCAATTTGTGGCAACATTTATGAGGCAGAACAAACTATTAATTAAGAAGATTAGGTGGTAAACTGTTGGATATTTAAATGATGCAAGTTGCATGTTATATATGCAACAGTTGCCGCTGTCTTGCAGCATTCGCTTGATTGACAAACTGAAAAATTGCATATGCTTTGAGGGAGGAAATAAAGGGTGAGACTCTGATGCTAAACAAAAGCTGTTGACAATGTGTTGAATTTAATGAAGAAAAATGTCACTCACATTTAATGCCATAAACTGACAGCAGCATCTCAGTCGGTTACTGTTATTGTTGTCTGCATTAAAAGTGCATTAAAGCAAATTGCACAAAAAATACGACAAAAAAAAATTGAGAGAAAAAAACAACGAAAAAAGTATAACGCGCCGTTTTACAGTGCGTGAGAAACGCGTCGCGACAAAAACCGCTGGAAAAACGCGCGCAAAAGTTGCGATGGCGATTGCAAAAGCGAGCTGTCAAAATGATAATGAGAGAGGAGAATGGGTGAGGGAGCTGTCAGCGACCGTTAGATAAAGCGATAAGCAGCAGCATCTCTTCAATATTGCCCGCTACCGCAATTGAAATTGTCAATTGAGGTTTCACTCTCTATCTCTATCTGTGTCCGTATCTGTATCTCTGTCTCGCTCTCTATCTGGTGCCACTTTTGGCGTAGGCGACAGTGAAAGTTGTTGCCTGTCAGTCGATGCGATTTGGCCACAAAGTACACACAGGTAATTAATGCCAATTAAACGTCAAGTCGAGGACCAAACACGCGCTGACTCTGAGACTCTGAGACGGGCGTGTTAACAACGGCAACTCAATTGTTTGTTGACCGCGTCGGAGCAAACTTTGACTTTCAAATGTGTTGCAATGTTGCACTGATTAATTAAGCCCAGACAAATGCATTTCGAGTTCGTTTAACGGCAACAATAAGTGCAAATGCAAATGCAACTGCAACAACAACAAACGACAGACGACAGACGATGCCAGCTCAATTGATTTCATTTCTCACGACCAACGACGTCAGCTGTCAGGCTCGTGAGTTTGCCAGACTGTTGCAAGTTGCCTCAATTTAACATTGCCAAGCAGCTGCTGCTGTTACTATTGCTGTTGCTGGCACCCCCACAACACCACAACAACCTCAAGCCCATGCGTCATGCACTTTCTACAATGCTCGGCGAAAACAAAAGAAAAGTGCAAGTTGCCGGCGGGTCGATGGGCAACAGCAACATCCACATCGGCAACAGCAACATCAACTTGTATCTGTGCTGTAACTGCAACATTGTTATTTATGATTATTTAATGCAATATTGTTGCTGCCATTGCTGTTGTTGTTGTTGTTGTTGCCTGCAGGTTCATTGCCCAAAAAGTTACAATACAAATTTTACCCTGCTACTTTTCCATCCCCGCCAGCAATCCCCTGGGCTGTCGACATGCTTCTATGGCTTAGCTTTTCTTTTGCTGTTGCTCTTATCTTGACTTCAATTGAACTCTGAACTTGGCCAGCAACGCAGCAGCTCACTGACTTTCTTTAATAGTTAAGCAGAAACAATAACAAAATAATAACAATAACAGCAGCAACATGTTGTAATTGCCTTTTGTCCTTGCAGTCTTTCAATATTGCGTATACGTAATATATTAGTTGTTGCCTTGGCAGACCTTGTATTAGACAGATAGTTGCCCAAGCTTATTTGGCTCAATAATTGCATTTGGCCAGCTCACAAATTGGCATCTTTAAGTGGCATATTGTCATGTTGGCCTTTTGGCATAATTTACAAGCCAAACAGCAACAGCATACGAATATAAACAAATTTAAACTGCACGTCTAGACAGAAAACAAGCACAAATTTAAACACTTTGACCAATATTTTGCAACATATTATTAACATGATCTCAAATGTCAATTTCAAACCTAAATTATTATTATTATTATTTGTTGCTGTTGTCGCCAGCTTCTGTCGGCAAATGAACTCCCTTGTCGGTTTCTCTTTCCATCTGTCTGTTTGCAAATGCAATGCAAATAGTTGCTGACCTTTGGTATACAATTTCAGAGCAGACAAACGCATACATATATATATATATATAAGTATATAGACATACATACCAACAGTTGTTGCACTGTTTGCTTTGTGGCATGCCCAAAAAAATATTGGGCAGACAACATTTTCTTGCCCAAAAAATTGGAATTGACAAATTGTTCTTTGCTTGGTTTACTATAACAGTATTTGCTGTTTTTTTCTTAATTTATTGTGCAATAAAAGTAAGACACAGCTGACGCCTCAAAAAAGGCAATCAGAAGTCGCAGACAAGCGAAAAACTGACTAAAAAACTGAGCTAGTATTTAAAGCTCGATTTAATGTTACGCTAGCTTAAGAAATCGTTTAAAAAAAATATATAATTTTTGCTACAGTTGCTTTCGGTTTATTTGCCCAATTTTACAGGGTATAAAACTCTATGTAATTTATAGATCTTTAAAGTGAAGCAGGTTGTTGTAGGTAGAGCTCAGTTCAGTCGTCGTTTAGATGCAATTGTATTGCATTATTTGTAGAAGTCGTTGGGCGTTCATTGTTTTATGGGTTCTACTCGCAGATTGGCAATATTTGAATGCGAACCGGTTGCAAAAAGACTTTCAAATAGTATACAATTGTCAGACTGCGACTGCGACACGATGACTTAATGCCTACGGCAGACTATTTGCCTAAAAAAAAGCCACGAAAGCCAACATTTGGCTTAGACTCTTTTGGCATTTCTGCAGTTGACTGGACCAAACCACAAAATGTGGGGAAACAAACGAAACAGACTGTTGGGTCATGAGTCATGAATGCAACCGCAATTTGCAACTGCAACGGCAATGGCAACTGTCTTGGCCAGGCCAAGTAGCCTGACAGTTAACAAATGGTGCATGCTAAATTGTTGCATGCCACAAAACGGCGACAAAATTTCAAATACACACATATCCCACGCAACAGGTTTTTTTTCATTTATAAATACATTTTTTTTTTATTATTTATATACTTTTTATTACAGTCTGCCACAGCTGGCCGACCAGAACTTAATTTTTTTATCACAGTTTGTACGCAACATAAAGTGTTCTTTTACTGTGCATAATTAAAAATTAAACAAAATTATAGAGTTGAGAACCAGAGTTTACAATTTAAGTATCTGTGTATGTGTGTTTGTATGTGGTCATAAAAAGATGAAGAGGACTGTGTGAAGCGAACACACAAAGTTGAAATCCGATGCCAGCTTGAAGTAAGTGACACATTTCGTTCTTGTTCTTGTTGTTGTTGTTGTTGTTGCTGTTTTTTACTTTTGGGACTCCTTATTTATTTAATGAAGCAACATGTTGTGGCAACACATGTGCGTCTGAGCAGTAAATGAGATGGGATGGAGCTGCAGTTGGAAATGGAAATGGAGAAGCAACTGGAAGCCTGGAACCTGTTCTTGGCACCACACAGACGCCACGTTCGGTTGCATGAATGAATGCGTTTCCATTTATTTAATTTGCAGCCTTTTGTTGCCACTGCTGCTGCAGCTGCACCCCAAAAGTCTGGCGTCGTTTCATCTTTTGCCCTTGCCTCACGCAAATGAAAACGAAGACGAAGACGACGCCAATCTGTGGCGACATGGGAACTTAACCTTGAATCATTTTGCTGAAGAGCAAGAGTGTGTTCTTACATACATATTCATACATACATTCTACTGCATTCCACTGTAGTTATGTACATTTAACATACTTCCAGCTTCACTACAAGAATCTTGATCAAAGAAGTTTGCCGCAATTCTGACTCAATTCACACACCCATCAAATCCCAATTCAATTGCTCTTCAGATGGCGTCAGAAGAGTGTCTTTCGCTGTCAGATCAGGTTAATTGATAGCAAAATTGGCTTAAAAAAGCTCAAATAAATTTTGGAGTTAGAAGTGTGAAACCATAAAATCAGTCCAAATGAATCTTATATCTTGATCAACGTGTGATTTCAAGTCAGTTGCCATTGTAAAGTTTCCTAAAACTCTATCTGTTATATCTTTCCGCATAATCGCATTGGAATTGCTTTAAGAACCACTTTATTAAATCAGGTAGTTAGCTTACCTATAAAAAGGTTCAAATTAACCTCAGCAAACTTCATTTTGGTTTTCTCTATGAACAAACTCCTCTTTACTCAAGGCGTTTAACTTGATAACCAAACTTCTACATAATTTAATTGTTGCTGTTGTTGCAGCTGTTGTGGTCTTACAAGTTTGTTGTGTTACCTGTCGACAAATGCCACAACCGCTGCCTGCTGCCTGCCCCTTACATCCGGGCAGTACGAGTTCTCAAAAGTCGCCTAATGGTTGGCTTGAAGCTTGAAGAACGAGTGCCATTTGACTAATGACATCTATGAATTGGCCTTAATTGCATAAGCCTGACTATAGTTTGTCTAGGAAATCATATGCGTACACTTAATTAGTTCTCAAGTCATATTTTGCCAGCTTTGACTTTGTTTATTAATGAAGTTGGCATTGAAATCAGAGTTGGACTGAAAACGCTCTGTGAAATGGTTATGAACTTGTCGAACTTGACGGATATCCTATGATTTTATGTATAAGTTTTGTTCAAATTATCTTTAAGTTTTATGTAAAATCTTGCTAATTTCGGATTTTGCAACAGCAAAAAATTCATTATAAAATTATTAATAGAAAAAGATGTAAAAATAAATATTAAATATTAAAACGCAATTAATAATTAATTAATGTATAAGAACAAGTAAAACTAATAGTTCAAGTATAAGTAGTTGTGGTTAAGGAAGAAATAAATGTAAAAACAGAAATCGTTTTAGTAAATTTAAGAACATGTTGAATTCAAAGTAGAACGTATGACTAGATGTAGAAAAAGAAATGAAAATATAAGTTGAGATGGTTTTAAGTAAAGATATAAGTTCAAATAAAACTAGAACTTAAAGTTTTAGTAAATTTAAGTATATTTTGAGATATGTAGAAATTTAGATAGCAATTGAAACACATAGTTTGTGTGAAAATAAAAATTCGACCATGAACTTTCCTTTTTAGTCGTTTTTTGCTTGAACATGGTAATTTAAAATCAAACTAGCATACAATTATTAATTAAGACTTTTGTTCTAATCAGAATAATCGCGTCAGAGCGTCAATTTCTATGACTCTAAGCAACTTTTTTTGCGTCTAATTGCCAACTGCCATTTATGGGTTATCCAAGTTGGAGACAGAGCAGAGACGTTGACATTTAAAGCAGCGCCCACAACATCCGCTGAAGCAAACCGAGCCCAACCCGAATAAAGCACTTTTGGCTCAGGAATTTGCTCATATTCATAAATTTCAATTTGCGTAAATATTGAATCAGTCATCGCCCATAAAACTCAAATATGTAGTTGAAGTCAAGCGATCCATAGTGTTTTTCTATACGCACAACTAAGGGAATAAAAATAAATTGAAAAGTGCGTTGAAGTGTTTTGCATAATCCGAAAGACAGAACTGTGGCATGCATATATCGCAGGTGTATATATCTATGGCATTTACATAACATTCAACATATATAAATAAACATCTGAGTGAATGGAAATGGGAATTGGGAAAATGGACAAGAGAAGAAACGTCAGAAGAAGAGAGAGAAGGAGAAGAAGAAGCTGTCGACGCAGCCACGCATAAATCTCCCATGTAAATGTGGAACAAATTCAGATCTCAAAGCGAAAAGTCTAATTTAAATATCTCCTCAGATCATTTCTCGTTATGCCTGCCTATTATTTTTCTGCTTGATTTTTGACTTCTGGGGAATCTCTCATGGTAATTTGTAGAGCTGTGAATTGGGTGAGGTGGCAGCTTGGAATTGTGACTCAGTTGGGAGCAACCAAGTGGCAGAGTGGCTAATGGAGCATTTGATTTGATTGTTAATGTCTCAGCTGTTTGATTCAATCAGCATCATCATAGTCGATGTTACATTCTCTTTAACTGCAAGAATTCTATACAGATGTATACAAAATTCCACGCATTCTACACGCATCAATAAAGCCCCCAAGTAGCAATTTGCACATTCGCATTGGCCAGACAAGTGCAAACTGACAATTGCCAACCGTTAACAGGTAACAAAAAAAAACAAGAGAGATGAGTGAGAAAAAATGCAATCGAACATAAAAAAAAGAGAAGAGAACTTTCTGTTTGCTGCTGTTGGCTAAACCTGTTGGCCCCATTTGGTCTTTGATTCTCTCAGACGTCGGTCAGTTAACTGTTTTGCTGCCTGCAAGCGGCACAAATTTGTATGCCAAGCGATTGCTTTAAGCCAAATGCAAAATATTGAAATGGGTTGACGGCACAACATGGCACAAAACGAGTTTTAGCCAAAAAAAAATGCCAACACTTAAAACATTCTGCTGCATCAATTAAATGCTGCCCAGCTGACCGACTTTGGACGAGTACCAATTTTGGCTTTATCGATCGGCTAACGAGCTAACACCCCGTCCTGTCTTTGACTCTAGATCCGTCTAGTTTCATGCATGAAATATATGCAGATTTATTTGTGTTACATTTCTGCAACTTGGCTTAATATCTCTGTCTCTCTCTCTGTTTTTGTTGGGGGAATGGCAACAGCATTCCTTTTGGCAAGAGTTCCGCATCAAAACAAGATGTTGGCCTGAATCGGATGTCCACTTTTATGGTCAAATAGCGCCACAATTTGCTGCAACTTGCCAGCCAGATTCTACAAAACTGTTTCACTTTGTGGAGTTGTGGTAGCTAATCCTTCATGATGTATTAACTGAATCGTATCAGCGTGTGAATTGTAGCCCCATTTGGCCTCTATTTGGTTAGCAATTGCATGAGAATGCAACCTCGTTTGGGGCCATAAACAAATTGGCAATCGATGCCGCAACCAAATGCAAATTGAGTGAAAGAAAAAATGCAAACAATTAACGAAAAAAACAAACAACAACCTGAGTTAAATTTATGTGTAACACGGACAAACAAATGCGATATGCAAAAAAAGATGAAAAAAACAACAGCAACAACAACGGCAACATTTGCATGCCACAGTTATGCAATTGGGTACGCTTACCCCTTTCCCCTTTTAGCCACTGCATGTTGCCAATTGTTGTTGCGGTCGGATTGCATTAAGCAAAGATTTATGTTTATTAACGTTTAGCCAAAACGCTGACCCAAAAAAAATGGAGCAGATGTTGCTGCTGCAAAAATCAAGCGTAGCATCAAGAGGCAAATGTTGCACGCCGCCAACATTTAACAATGGGTCAACTTTCGTTGGCGTTGATAAATGAGCCAAAAGCTTAAAAAGAAGAAGAAGAAGAAGGAGTAGGAGACAACACTGTGACTGCTGTCAGTTTTGTTTGTTGTGTTTTCATTTTGGTGGGTGTTGTCGCCGTTGTTGTTGTCAACAACAGCAACACTTTCCCAATTATACCCCGCAGCAATATGCTGCCCGAATTGACTTACCAACCTAACTTAACTTAGTTGCTGGTGTTAAAGAGGGCTAATGACTTAAAGACATAACGCTGCATTGTTCAAAAGCTCTCTTTGTTCTTTATGTTGTGAGTAATCTTCAAAACTGTTACAGAAGAAACGCCTTTGGATATGATTGTGATTGTGAGAACTGTACTCGTAATTATTGCATTATTTCTTTGTTTCAAACCGCCAAAGAACATCTTAAGGAAGTCAACGATATAATTATAACTAATGCTGTTTAGACAAACCAGTTCTTGAATTGGATTTTTTAGGCAACATTGTTGCTGTTTCGCAATTTTGAACTCTATACTAAAAAAAAACAAAGACTGTGTTAATTTTGTTGTAGCATTTCCTACTAGTATTTTTTGTATATTGCTGTTGTCAGTTATTGCAGATGCAGTGACAACACAGACTGCAGAGTTGGACAGTCACTTTCCTGAATAGTTTTAGAAAGTCATTTACACATGCGACAAGTTAAAGCGCAAATATAAACAAACTAACTAACAACGAACGCAATAGCAACACTAACAACAACAACAGCAGCAACAAAGCCATGCAACTGATTACCCAACAGCAATCATTGACTGAGGAGAGCAGAGTCTGAGACCTCGACTCAAACACAGCTTTGTCGATGGCCATGTGGCAAACATTGTGAATCTTCATGTAGCCATAAGCAGCAACAACAACAACAACAACAATAGCCCACAACGATGTCGACAACAGCAGCAACAGCAGCAAATTTCAATAATTTCATTATCAAGATGAAGATTGATTGATAGTTGCCATGTTAAATGGATGTTTTTGGCGAAGACATTCATTGACCAAACACATGGTCAATTGTTGCAGGAATGGAAGAGAGGGAAAGAGATGGAAAGAGAGTGGAAGAGAGGGAAAGAGAAGGGAAGTGGGATGGGACGCTCTTATATTTGCATTCAATATTGTTGAGGTATGCAGCAGAAGCTGCACAGTGAAAGTTAATTGTTGGCCAATGCCCAATGCAACAGCAGTAACAACAACAACAACAGCAGCAACAATTGCTGTCAGTGCTTGCGCAACTGTTGCAAAGAAAGTTATATATTTTTTAACAGATGTTTTATGTAAAGTTTATGCGCTAATAACTCATTACTTATTTTTTTTTTTGATATCTTTACAGAATATGGCCTAAGGTGGCAACAGCAACAACAAACAGCAGCAGACAATTCACAGAAATGTCGTCCTCAATTTGTTCGCACTTTACGCAGAATGCGTGGAAAAAGGATTTGTGCTCCAACTGTTTCAAGTCCAAGGATGAGCACAAAGCAGCAGCCGCTGCTGCCGCTGTCGCTGCTGGAAAGCTGGGAAGTGCTCTCAAATCGGAGAGTCCAACCAAGACGGATTATCCCAACAAGCACAAGACGCCGGCCAAGAGCATTATTAAGAAGGCCTTCGGCGTACGTCTTACCACAAGCAGCAGCAACACCTTCAGCAAGTTGAACAGCAATTCGGGAAACAAGTCTGGCAAAGTGTGTTTTCCCAAGCAGCTGCATGAGATCATTGGCTATGGCGGTGAATGGTCAGAGGATGATGACGACGACGATGATGATGATCATGACTTTATGAATCTGGGCAATGAGCACGATGACATGGCTGTCACGGAAACAGACGATGAGGAAGCCGTCGAGCTGAAACGCATCACGCGCGCCAATACGGACTTTAATATGAACAATGGCAACTTGCTGGGCGATGCCCAGGACAACATTAAGAAGTCATTTGCGGCACTAAAGCTGGGTGCGCCCCAGGTGGACAAAGAGGGCAAAAAACAAACGCTAACAATCAATGTAATGCCTTTTGGACAGCCCAAAAAGTCAAATACGTCCGGCAAGGCAGCAACTGAGCTAACCAAGACAACAACAACAGCAACAGCTAAGACAACAGCAACGACTAAGACAACAACAACAGCAGCAAGTTGCAGTACAATCACAGCGAAGCCTACAACAACAGCAACAACCATTAAGAGTACCATAACCAGCAGCAGCAACAAAAAGGTGACAACAACATTGACACCAACGCTGGTGAAGAGCACGCCAGCAACATGCTCACGGGATGGCAAGGATAGTCCGCCAATTGAGCGAGCCATGGAGAAATCGCTGTTAGATGAAATCTCCGAAACATTACAACAAAAGCAAAAACAGAGCGAGGTTGTTACAACAGCAACAGCAACAGTTGCAAGTAACAGCGGCAGCAGCAACAGCAACAAAATCAAATTTGAACTGAGCTCGCTGAGCGATTCATCGAAGCCATTTCTTGACCTTAAGAAGCCAATCGCACGGAACGCGCCCATAACCAAGGATCATACCAAGCCCAAGGTCAACGTCTGCCACAAATATTCCGACACGGACAGCAACTGCTCGGACACGGAGAATGGCGTTTCCGCCTACTACGATGTGGTTGAAACCCAATTGAGCTATGAGAATCTGCCCGATGGCAAGTTCAGTGAACAGGTGGGCGTGGCCAGCGCCCAAACGGAGGCCACCAACAATTCACATTACTCGAGCTCGCAATATATTACGGATATGTTGCTGAGCTCAAAGACACGCGCCGCCAGCTACAATCTGCATGAGGGCAACTTTATGACCAGCAAAATAACCTCAGATGGTTTGATTGTCACCAAGTGCAGCTCGGACGATGCCCTCGACTCTACGGGCAGCAGCTTTGACGGCAGCTCCGATGAGGAGAACGTCTACAACATGATACGCAGCGAGTCTGACTCTGGCATTGGCATTAGTATTGGCAGCGAGTACAAGAATTTGCCCAATGGCTTGATCAAAGGTGGCAACGAGCAGCGTTCGCAGGTGGAAAAGAAGCTCAGTGCTAGCACCAATAATTCGGACTATGAGGACATACAAATTGGTGATCAGTCTGCTGGCAATCAGGCAGCGGTCAAGAGTCGCGAATTACATGGTGAACCCGATGGCAGCGCCGATCCGGATAACAAACTGGAGCAACAGCAGCAGCAGGAGACAACAACAACAACAACAATGGATGCGGTTTCCCAGCAGCTGCCAGCATTGCCCAAATCTCCGCCGCCTCCGATGAAAATCGATGCGCGTCCATCGTTTTTGCACGGCCTGAAAAAGCCCGAGCTGCCAGCAAAGCCGCTCGTCACCAGCAGCAGCAACAACAACACGCTCAACAACAGCAACAGTAGCAACAATTCGCCAATGAAAAGCTTTATGAGCAAGCGACATCCAAGCAGCGCTGAGCAACAATTTATCAGTCAACTGCAAACGGCAATTTCCAAATCGAGTGAGAATTTATTAGCAGCAACAGCAGCTGCGGCAGCAACATCTGAGTCAGCCAAAGATGATGCAAAGCTAAAGAAGGGCAAAGCGCCGAATCCGCCGCCAGAGCCAAAACTGAGTGCACCTCCTACGCCGGAGCGAGATTATAGTTTGGTAGTTGAGTTCGAGCAGGCAACCAAGGCGGAGGCGGCAACAGTTGCTGCCAACGAAACGACAACAACAACAACACCAACACAAACAACAACGGCAACTGTAGAAATAACAACAGCAGCAGTAACAACAACACCATCCAGCAATTTGTATACAAAGAAACCAGCTGTGGCAGCAGCAGCACCCGTTATACGTGAAAAGGATAAACGAGAGCGTGCCGTAATCAATCCCAAGTTCCGTAGTCTCAACACCTTTGTGATGCAACGTGCGAATGCGGCAAAGCAGCTGCAGCTGCAATCGGCCAGCTCCGTGTTGAATCTAAAGCAACCCTTGACCCCGGAGCCAACGCCACGCAATCAACGGCATCTGTCCATGTCCGAGGAGTGTCTGGCCGCCGCTGGCCTCGTCGATCCACAGAGTGCAGCCAAAAAGTCACCCACTGCATCGCCGCCACAGAAACAGAAGTCAAAGTTCTCCATCAAGAAATTCCTACGCATGGGCAGCAATGGAGGCAGCAAATCCAACGATCCATTGTCCAAGAAGGAGAACAGTGTCTACACGGAGATCTGCACGGGCGACGATGGCAGCGTTGTGGGCAAGCCACGTCTCGTTATCATCCATCCCATTGACATCAATCCCACCGCCGTTGAGGTGGTCAAGGATATCACCAAGACTAACGATACGGTTTCCGCACAAACGGTGGCTGTGGTCACCGCCAAACCGCCAGCACCTCCGCTCCGTGCCAGCCACAGTGATGGACAGCGTGCCCATGAGGCCAACAAGCCGGCACGCCCACCGCCTCCCAAAAGTGCCGAGCTGCGACGCAAGCAGAAGACCGAGCTGACTGCCACACTGAGCGCGAGCAGTGTGGATTCAGCAAAGATCAGTGGCAATCCCAGTGCTGGGGGATCCATCAAGTCCAAGGCGGACAACGTTTATGCCAATTTGGGTAAGTCGTGTGTTCGAATCGACAGCTAAGTCCTTATAAATACATATGTAACCCTTGAACCTAAGTCGGATCTCTATCCTAAAGAGAGGGAGACTGGGAGAGGGACTAGGAGAGGGACTGGGAGAGGGACTGGGAGAGGGAGAGGGACCTGGGAGATGGACTGGAAGCGGGGCCTGGGAGCGGGGCCTGGGAGAGGGACTGGGAGAGGGACCTGGGAGCGGGGCATGGGAGAGGATCCTGGGAGAGGGACTGGGAGCGAGGCCTGGGAGAGGGACTGGGAGAGGGACTGGGAGCGGGACCTGGGAGAGGGACTGGGAGAGGGACTGGGAGAGGGACTGGGAGAGGGACTGGGAGAGGGACTGGGAGCGGGGCCTGGGAGATGGACCTGGGAGAGGGACTGGGAGAGGGACCTGGGAGAGGGACTGGAAGAGGGACTGGGAGCGGGGCCTGGGAGAGAGACTGGGAGAGGATCCTGGGAGAGGGACTGGGAGCGAGGCCTGGGAGAGGGACCTGGGAGAGGGACTGGGAAAGGGACTGGGAGAGGGACTGGGAGAGGGACTGGGAAAGGGACTGGGAGAGGGACTGGGGGAGGGACCTGGGAGAGGGACTGGGAGCGGGGCCTGGGAGAGGGCCTAAGAGAGGGACTGGGAGCGGGGCCTGGGAGATGGACCTGGGAGACGGACCTGGGAGAGTTACTGGGAGAGGGACCTGGGAGAGGGACTGGGAAAGGGACTGGGAGAGGGACTGGGGGAGAGACCTGGGAGAAGGACTGGGAGCGGGGCCTGGGAGAGGGCCTAAGAGAGGGACTGGGAGCGGGGCCTGGGAGAGGGGCCTGGTTGAAGCTGCCTCCTCTCATCCTTTAGGAGGCGAGAGGCGAGTGAGTTGACTATTAATTAAAGTGTCGTTGCTAATGAGTTAGACAGAGGACAGCAGGACACAGAGCAACTATAACTGATCCCATTGCGAGTGTATCTGTGTGTGTATGTGTGTGCGTAATTGGCTGCAGGATAATATCGACACGAGGCTGACACACATAATCTACTCTTATACATTCTTACCAAAGTTGGTTCAAATCTGAGCACTATAACATAAAGCTGTCATAGGACCGATCGTGCGAAAATTAAGTCTTAGTATGAAAAACATTTTTGTTTTATGAGATATCGTTACCAATCTGATAACATTTGCATTTAAGTTAACTAAATTATTTTTAGTTCTTTTCCATTATAAGTTTTTTCCAAAGTAAGTACGGGGTCTCCGACTGTCGAGTATGCTCGACTGTAGCACCGGCTGACTAGTTTTTAATGAATTAAATTAAACTAAGCTTTGAAACTGAATCTAAACTGTTGGAAGTTTGCTAATTTGTAAACTGTGTCAATAGGACACTCGAATTCCATAAACAAGCTTTAAAATTCCAAACATCTCTGCGGTTGTGGGTGTAACTTAAGTCATGATCCAATTTCAATTCCAATTTCAATTGCAAACCAAGAATAGAAAGCGCAAACAGATCACGTTCACTGCGACCTTCAAAATGTGGGTTTAAAGGGTCTCTTGAAACACTTAAAGTCTGGCCAAGTGCAGCTTGAAGTGGCACCTCAAGAATGTTGAAAGTAGAACCAAAGCGAAGCAAAACGAGTTACGCATTTTCAATCAATATAACGGGCACAAGCATACAGTGAGTCAAAGCAGCGATCGGTTGCTTCCTATAGCCATAGCCAGGTAGCCAGATTAAAGTAGGTTAAGTGAGCAAGCCAAACTATGTGGTTTTACAGATGAACAGCAAGAACACAAAAAAACTGAAATGAAAACAAACCAAAGCCAAAAGCCCAAAGCCAATGAGGTAACCACAGGTGAATGCTTAGCCACTACCAGATGAACAAGAAGAAGAAGAAGCAGAACCACTAGAAAACTAGCGAAACGAGAATAGAGTGGACTTTTGGAGTCGAGACCCATTTTCTTAGCTGACATTTTGTGGTCAGGCCAATGTGGCGAGAACTTGTTACACCTGCTGAAGAAGCAAGGGGAGGAAAGTGAAGGGGAGGGCAGCTAATCAGTGACTATCGTGGCAAAGACATCTTGGTCCACAGCTGCGAAAAAGACTGTAGGCCACCATTACGCGATTTGTAATTTGACATGAATTTGGGTCAAAATCATAATTAGTGTCGCAGATTATGCAGCCACCTGTTGCCCCTAATAGTTGGAATACTTCCTAAAATCTTCACATACCTCTATATAATACGATATTGCTGGTATAAAATCCTTCCCCATCGTAACTGTCTTGCAGTCTTTATAAATAACGAACCAAATATAAACAAAAAACTAGTGGGGGGTTACAGTCGAGCACGCTCGACAGTTGAATACCCTGTGCCCAGGTACTCTATATTGAAAGTAGATTTTCGATCGATTGTTCCTATTGCAGCTATATGATATTTTAGACCGATTCTAACCAAATTTGGTGAGAATGTATAATACCAGCCCAGATGCATATTCTATTAGTTTGGTTCTGATATCTCAACAAACAAAAATCTTTTCCATACTAAAACTTCATTTTCGAAGCACCGTTCCTATGGCAGCTATATGATATAGTTAACCGATTCTAACCAAATTTGGTGAGAATGTATAATACCAGCCCAGGGTCATATTCTATCAGTTTGGTTGTGATATCTTAACAAACAAAAATCTTTTCCATACAAAAACTTAATTTTCGATGTACCGTTCCTATGATATAGTTAACCGATTCTAACCAAATTTGGTAAGAATGTATAATACCAGCCCAGATGCATATTCTATCAGTTTGTTTCTGATATCTTAACAAATTAAATTGGATTTTTAAAAATTTAAATATTTTGATATGCTGCTTATTTAAAGATCTGTGATAATTCTAATCAATCTCGACGACTCTCTTCTCTCGCTCAGGTGAAATTCGCTCCTCAATTGCGCCGCGCAAGCCGGAGCGTACGGCAAGCATGCGGGAGCGTGAGGCGCAATTGGAACTGGTCCGTAAGCGTGGCATACTTACCGATACTATCTCCATTTGCTCGTCAAACGGTGAGAATGTAACGGCTGATCAGTCCAAGGGCTACGATGCGGGTAAACCACCCACAGGTAGCACCACCACAACCACTAACACTACGACAGGCACAGCGACCACGATGAATAGCCGGACGAGCACCTTTGAGCGGCAGCCGAAGAAGATCGAGACAAAGATGTCCATATCGAGCAAGCTGGAAATCTTTGAGCAGCGTGCACACGATGCCACGGACAATGGACAGCGCAGCAGCTTGAAGGATTCGGTGCGAAAGATAAACAGCACTATAGACAGCTATCTGAAGGATAAACGCGACTATGAGAACATGTACGAGCTGGTCAAAATGGGCAACGACAGCAGCACCACAAACAAAACGACAACAACGACATCGGCAACAGCTGCAACATCAACGCCACCAATGCCACCAACACGCAGCAGCAATCTCGACCTGACCAACGTTGCGGGGCAACGTTTGAACCAAACGAGCAGACGCAACAACAACATCTACTCGGATACGGCCTCGATAGCCAGCTATACGCGCAGCGAGTACGGGCCAGTTCGCAACTATGGCCTAAATAACAGCTTGGGTATGTCATTAAGTTAAAACTTATCGCAAAGTTATTCTGCTTGCTAACCTTATTTTTAACTTATAGCCAACATTCCACGCGTCATCTCGGCCTCGTATGCGGGCAGCGAGGTGGGTGAGTTCGATATCTATGCACCCTACAGTTACTATGGCAGCGAGGCTGGAGGGGATGTGGCCACCGATATCAATGACAGCGTCTGGGGCATGCCAATGGTAGGTTCAACTCGATTTCCCTAAAAAAAACGATTAACAAGTAATACTAAAAATATAATAATTGGCTACATAAAACTTGGAATCCTGTAAATAAATACTTAAAGTCAGGAAACAGCATTGCAAAAAATGTTATTGAAAAATTTAAAAAAGTACAAATATTAAAAAAAAAAACTAGTCGGCCGGTGCTACAGTCGAGCATACTCGACAGTCGGAGACCCCGTACTTACTATGGAAAAAAACCGCTCCCAGTCCCTCTCCCAGGCCCCGCTCCCAGTCCCTCTCCCAAATATTTAAAAAGATAAAAATAAAAAATGTACTAATTCAAAATTATTTTATTAATATTTTTTAGATCGTTAATAAAATCTTAATGGTTTCTGATCTTTTCCCTACTACAGTTCCATTTAAAATAAATTCAATCTACTCTTTCGAATCTACTCTTTTCTAACATTAATCAACTAGATACTATATTTCGCAAAATTTTTATTCAGAATTTTTGACTATCTGAATTTGTATTTTTGGCTCCACTTTGTTTTTAAAAGTACTATTATATTTACCTTCAATCCCCTTAAACTAAAATTCTAATCTTATCTGAACTTTTACAGGGTAACAAGAATCGCAGCAAGGCCACGAATCGTTTGCGCATGCGCAAAGGACGCAGTGTCGTGCACAAGACCATCGAGGATAACTACACAGCTGTCGTGGTGGCCAATCATGAAGCACTTGCTCAGGTGCTCGATCAGGTAAGATCATACATATCTCTTGATTCTCTTACACTTTTCATTAAACTCATTATCCATCTCCTCAGCTTCAGCAAACGCCAGTTGTTCCCGCGGCTTTGAGACCGCTGGCCAATGCCATTAACTTACGCTACGAGGACTTTAGCATCCTGGATGGCGCCCAGGCCTTTGTTGTGGGTAAGAAGGCGTTCCATGCAGCTCTTTGGACCACATCTCCAGTGACCTTGGCCCTTTCCGCTGACTGCAATCAATTGGCCGGCGTGGGCGGCGAGTTGAGCCAATTGACGGGTGGAGTTTGCGATGTCCTCAATCCGATAACCGAATTTTGCGATCTGGTTCCCAGTTACCAGCTGCCGTTAATGCCCACCACAGAGGTGACATTGCTGCAGGCAACCATATCTGTGTTGCCAAGACTTCAGCTGGAAACGTTGCAATCAATTGGAGCCATTCTGAAGGGTAAATCCCAAGTGCTGGACAAGAGCAACTTCAACTTCCGTGGCTCAATACCAAATCTGAGTGGCCTTAAGGACGCAGCTGGTGGCAATGCTTTGCGCAATGTGGTTTCTGTGCAGAATCTTAGCACATTGAATGAGGAATCGACATCGTCCATCAATTCAGCTGTCAACGCTGGCGAGGAGAGTACAACGACGGCCATGCCCGCTTTTGATGATGTCATGACCAGAGAGGTGGCATTCATTATGCTGCAGTTGGTCAATGGCATGAAGAATCTCCAGGCCAAGGCCATTGAGGAGACGCCGCTGAGTCTGTCCAATGTGGTGCTGTCCAAGGACATGGATAACAAGGATGCACAGGCGCGCCTCTGTGTGCTACAAGGGTATGCCAAGCGACCATTTATATTGACATCTGTAAGCATAACTAACTTGTCTCCTCCTTGCAGCAACAACAACGATGACGAGGAGCCCATGGGAACGCTCTGCAAGTGCGCACACGGTGCACTGACCGACATGTTGCCCTCCACGAAAATCACGCCCATTCTAGCCGACATTCTGCAACAGGAACGCGCCGAATCGCTGTCCAAGGCCAAGTCAGTGCTGGAATTTGTGCTCTGGGGTCCCTCGGATGTGGCACTCACCGGCGCCACAAAGGAACGAGAGCTGGCACTGCAACGTTGGCTGGATCTGGAGCGAGCAACTGTTTTACATGGCCTAGTGCGCACACGGGTCGAGCTGACCGTCTACGATGAGTGTCACCTCATGTTTTTGGTGCGCTCCACGGCCAAGATGATGAATGATGCGGCCAAAATAGTGTGCAGCTATCAGCAGCAGCAGCAGCAGGCGTCCCATGAATAGCCCAAGTTAACATAACTCAATTATAATTGATAATAATCAGCAAAGCTAATATTATTTATTATACAAGTTTATCATATGATTTTAGTCCTTTGATTAGTTTAGTATACTTATTATGGACTCACATGTCAGAGTTCCGTATCTAGATGCATATTATATTTTAATTGATTCACCCGAAAAATGACAATAAATACGATACGACGATACGATAATATTTAATAAATTGTACACTTTTTTGCCCCAGCGTGCCAAATTCGAACATCGCGCGGAAATTGTTTTAAAACACAAATCTGTCAACAGTGAAACTTTAATTAATTTTAGTTTATTCTTAATTGTAAGTTAATACACTATGCAACTATTTATACATACTTTATATATTATTATACGCAACAACCGTTGAGAACTATTTATAATTCTAATTCGGGTTGTTAAGGAAATACATTGGTGTTTGTTTAAATATCCATACGTACACGTACAATATTGTTAATCTATCAATATGCAAATAAATAAATAAAATGCGAAAGTAACTTAATTATTTACTTTTTTATTTATTTAAATTATATTTGGTTATTCAAAATAAAGCTGTTTTAATTACAGAAAGTGACCATTCGTTTTGAATTGAATTTATGCTCAGCAGATTTATGGTTTTTTATCTTTCATCTTTTTATATCTAAAGAGCTAACAAAAATTTAATGTTTTATCTATGGTGTTTTGAATAGAGAGGGTTAGAAATATTTGGAACTCTTGTGAGCCACAATAATATCAAACAACAATAGATTTTTCTCTCTCTCTCTTTTTTCTTTTTCCCTCTCTCTCTCTCTCTCTCTCTCTGACGCTCTCTCGCTCTCTTTTGACTTATCTTTTTAAACAGCTCTCTCTTTAGAATTGGTTTGTAAGAAATCCATATAAACTCTGACATTGAAAGACTCTGCGCTCAGTTTCCATTAAACTACGATAGTACAATGTTAGGACAACACGCAAAGATTCGACATTTGATAAAAGTTTCTTCAATCCAACAGGTATTGTATTTATCTCACCTTTAGACGGCAATAAACATATTATTCTTTGTTTATTAACATTTTTTTAGCGAATACAAAGATGTGCTGCGAGTGCCGCATTAAACGGATCGCAAATCGAGATAGAAAATACTTCGGAATGGGATCAGGCTCGCCCCTACAATCACATTCCCAAAGTGGGCACGGCTCAGTTTGTCTTTCATATGCTACCTGGCGGAAGATACCACAAAATGGAATTTCCAGAGATCATGTTGGACTTGCATCGGCGTCACGGCTCTCTTTATAGATTACCAGGTATCATGGGCAAAGCAGAGTTTCTGGTTTCGAATGATCCAGTTCATTTCGAGCGAGTTTATCGAGTTGAAGGCCCCTGGCCAGAGAGACAGGGCAAATCAATATTGGACTATCATCGGAGTCATTTACGCAAGGACTTTTACCAGGGCACTGAGGGCATTGTGTCTACGTAAGAAATAAGATAAGATAAAATCTATAGGCAAAGATAACAAAAAAAAAATCACATGTATTTTACAGAGACGGAGAGATGTGGTCAAAGTTTCGCTCTATTGTCAATCCCCTCTTGATGCAGCCTAAAATTGTACGCCTTTATTATAAAAAGATGTCAAACGTAAACAAGGAATTCATTCAACGGTAAGATAAATATACATACATTTTTCTTAGTTGAAGTGAAGATTATCCATCCTTTTTTTATACTTTAAACAGAATTCGAGAAATAAGAGACAGCAACACCTTTGAAGTACCTAATAATTTTGAAGAGGAGATTAACCGCTGGACTCTAGAATCTGTATCGGTGATAGCTTTAGATAAACAGTTAGGACTGATAAATAAGAATCGCAATAATCCCGAGGCAAAGAAACTTTTTGACAATATCAATCAGTTTTTTGTTTTAGCTGCCAAAATTGAATTGAAACCAAGTTTTTGGCGTTATTTACCCTCACCACTTTTTAACAAGGCTTTGAAAGCCTTGGACACTATCCAGGACGTGTCTGTTGGCTATGTTAACGAAGCTCTTGAGCGTTTGGAACGTGAACCAACAAAGAAGCCAGAGCACGAGCAAAGTGTGCTGGAAAAACTATTAAAAATCGACAAAAAGGTCGCCACCGTCATGGCAATGGATATGCTGGTGGCTGGCGTGGATACGGTAAGAATCAATGCATTATTAGTTGACTAACATTCAATATATTTTTATAATTTCTCCCCAGACAACGTCTACTTTGACAGGCTGTCTTTTGTGCTTAGCAAAAAATCCAGAAAAGCAGGCAACGCTTCGCGAAGAAATACTTCGCATTTTGCCCCACAAGGACTCTGAATTCACAGAATCATCTTTGAATAATATGCCCTACTTGCGTGCTTGCATCAAGGAATCGTTACGTATTTATCCACTGCTTTCGGGAAATAGTCGAGTGACCAAGTCGGACATTGTGCTAAACGGCTATCAGATCCCGAAAGAAACGGCAGTTATAATGCACTACTATGTCCTTCATATGGATGATCAGCACTTTCCCAGAAGCAAGGAATTCTTGCCTGAACGTTGGTTACGCCAGACCAACGAAGAAGCAAGAGATTCTAAATGTCCAAACAACTCCCTTAAAGCGAGCAATCCATTTGTCTATTTGCCCTTTGGTTTTGGTCCCCGTATATGCATCGGTAAACGAATTGTGGAAATGGAACTTGAATTATGCATTGCCCGACTTATTCGAAACTTTTACATCGAGTTCAATCACTCAACGACAAAAGCATTTAAGAGTCAATTTATTAATGTACCAAATATACCTCTTAAATTCAAATTTACAGACGTGCAAAACTAAACTTTCTTTGAAATTATCAAACGCTTGAAAACAGATTTTTTTAATCCAAATCATATTATAAGTAAGCAATTAATATAAGTGCATTAAACATTTTTGTTATTAAAAAGAACACAATGTATTTTCGTGAAATACATATTTTTGTATACTTAAGTTTGAATCATTTATAATCTATTGCTTAAGAGTACAGCTTCGTTATTGTGATGTTAAGGAGAGCTGGGGCAAACGAAGTTTAACATCCTTTATTTCATCCATAGCAAGCAGCTCGACTTCCTGCTCTCGATCATATTTTAAGGTTTCAGCTAGCATCACTGCATTTTGATGACACTTGGTCTCCTCGTGTTGTCGCATATGGTGCAAAAGTCGGAAATCCTTTTGGCAGTACTCGCACCTATACAGCTTGATATCCGAGTGAATCAGCTCGTGCTTTGTTAGAGAGTGTGCGTACGCAAAGGCCTTGTCACAGAGTTTGCACACATACGGCTTAATTCCGCGATGCACGCTGCCATAAAAAAAGAATTCGTTAATCAATTGAGAGAATTGATATACCAGCTTAGACAAGTGCTTACTTTTCGTGCGACTTTAATACGCTCTCGTAGAAGAACTGACGACTGCAGAAGCTGCATTTAAAGGGCTTGCTACCCGTATGGGAATACATGTGTTTGCGCAACTGTTCGCGCACTTGGAACTTGGCATCGCAGAGTCTGTTTTAAGAAATGTTTGGTAATTTACAATTCGATCAACTATTATTTGGGATCTATTTATCACTTACTCGCACTGGTATTGACATACGGCATCGTGACGTCGACGATGTTCCATCATTCGTCCCCGTTTCTCATAGAAATTGCCACAAACATCACAAACATAGCCGCCCTTCTCAGTGCCATCCGAAGTGCGCAGAGAATTGAGGCCTGGACGTACTCGTCCACGTCGAGGTTTAATGTCAGCGCCAGCCGTAAACCCAAAGTTCTGTTGACTTTCTTTATGCTCCGATTTGACGGCATTCGTGCCGAGACCTGTGCGACCACGACGAGATTTGTTGTCAGAAGGAGTTGGCGTGTCATCATATTTAGTTTCAAGCACGACATCATCGGACTTGGGAATTATCTCTATGGTATAGTTGTCATCCAAGTACTCAATGTCATCACTGATGACTTCCTGATGTTCATGTGTGGCATCAACCTCTAGAAAATCATCGTTTTGAGAGCCATCTTCAGCATCACCGTCAGCACAAGCTGCTTCGCTCATTACAAAGTCATTCATTTCTTCATCCTCCACTTGCTGCTGTGATCCCAATTCCTCCTTGACAAGGTAATCTTCGGCTTCATCCAGCAGTCCCAGTTCACGGCAATATTGCTCGATTTCCGCTTGCTTACGCAGAGCCTTCTCTCGGAACTGAAATGCCATGTTGAGCTCCACTTTGCACTGCTTGCAAATACCATGAGGAATCTGTTCTTTTCCATTTAACTAATGGAATGATGATATACATTTATAATATTTAAATGGGGAAATGATTTGTTAATACTCACTTTACTGAATGAAACTCCTAGCAGCTGTATAAGCATTTCATTTGGAGTCTCCTCGCCTTCTTCACGTGATTCGTCTATCCATTGCAATCGCTGGCTGGGCTCCAAGCACACGCGACAAATGTTTGGTCCAAGTTCACCGCCCATCTTTTGTTTAATTTCGCTCTAAAACAGTATTTTAGTGTTAAAATTGTGTCCGTGTTGTGTAAAGGTAAAGCGTCTGTCTTCTTAATAAATCGCCATTTTTTCTGAGTAGCGATAATTACGTAGTCATCGTTATCGATACCACAGGCTAATGTCAAAAATAGATGACAATTATTTGATAATTATCATAAATAACTAACTAATAATTGACAATAATTAAAACATTGAGTTTCTCTTATTATTGCAAAATTAATTGTAAACAATTAAATAAAAATAAATAACAAAAATTAGGTAAACAAAATACCAAACCAAAAATACTGTTTTTAAAAAGCAGCTGTTTTGGTTGTAAAGCATCCGAAAAATAGCTGAAATTGCGATGCCAAATAGCTAAACTACTAGCCAACTTAAAAAAAATCTTAATACTGAATCAGTATTAAGTAGAACGTGTTTGCGGTCGCATGCGGCCACATTGGTAAATTTAAGTTCATGAAAATCTCAAATACCTTTGCAATAAATTAAAAATTTAATGAATATGTACAATTGGAAATTAAATAAAATGAAGAAAAACACATTTAAGGATTAATTTTGTTTGCTTCAATGTTTGATTTTTTAATATGATGTGTTTTTGAAAATTGGAATTCGACTATAAATTGATGTTGTCAGTGTGAATGGTGCTTCAATTTACATCATTCCCATGCGTTCCCCATGTGAGGTTGGTCACACATCGTTTATTTTTTCGTGTTGTATTTTTCGAGACGCAGAAGGAACGGGCTCTTATCTCTGCGAAAAATGGATTATTCCAATATATTTTGTAATTATCTTATTAGAAAATAGGTTGCGGGCTGGAATTACAACAATAGAAAATAAATATCATTGTGTCGTCGAAGGCGTACGCGCGCTGTACACTCGCTAAAGAAACGCTGTTGAAACGCAGCGAAAATGTTTTATTATCTTGCAATGTTCACATCCGTATCTTCCGTCGTCGCCAATATGTCCGTCGCGCCAGTTATCGACTTCGCAATCTTCATCTCCTAAAGCACGCGTCAGCGTACATTTAGTGCGTAAGCATTTTGATTAATTTCAACTTGCAAGCATCAGCAATAATAACAATAATAATAATAATAACAACAACAACAAGAAGAAGACAAACAAATCTAATAATAGCGTGTTGTGCAAAATTCAAAGTGTGTGCAGGAGCAACACACACATAGGTTGCTGGTGGCTTGTGTGTTGTAATCCAGTCTAGCACCTAACATGTCCGAAAAGCATGGCCAGCTTAGTGGTGCGCAGTGGACGACGAAATCAGCAGCAGCGGGAAGCACGGCAGTGGCAGCAGCTGTGGCAGCGGCAGCAACGGCGACGTCGCTACAGAAGCATCAGCAACCCAATCCAAGTTCCAATTCCAATTCCATATATGAAGCAACAGCAACAGTTGCCACTAGTCCATATGGCCTTGGTGGAGTTCCCGTTCCAGTTGCGGTTCCGGGATCAATTCCGGACATTCCCACATACACTTCAGGACGCTTTCAGGCCCCGCCCATACACATGCATACGGCTAAATCGTCACCTCTGACCATTGCGCCAATTGTGACAGCAAATCAGCCACACTCGCAGTGCCAGGTGTCGCCCACAATCACAAATGTACCTGCTCCCAGTGGTGGATTCGTGCCGCCAGTGTTTCCAAATATGACCACTCCTGGCCCTGGCTCTGCAGCTAGTGGCACCACATCTGTGCTAACGCCAAACCCCTTTGCCGCCTCCGCTGGCAATCCCGGGCTGGCGTTTGTCAACGCCTTCAACTTTAGCAATGCTCAGCAATTGGAACTCGGCAAGATAATGCATGCGATGAATGCTTCTTCGCCTGCAGCATCAGCAGCATCACCGAGGCATCCACAACAACCCACACATCCTTCTCATAACCATCCCAGTGAAGGTGGCACAGTTGTGGCACCACCCGTTGCGCCCAGCGGTGCAATTAACTCCACCATTGCGGAAAATGTTATGAATGCGCTGTCCAGCGACGAGGAGCGAATGAGACGAGTTCAGCAGGTCATCGAAGCTAGCCTTGAGTGAGTATTGAGTAGACTTTAAACCCAGACCAAGATTACATTTCACTTTCCCTTTCAGTAACACTGCTAAACTGCAGATCAGCCAGATTCTGGACAGTGTGTCGGGCTTGAAGCCAATTGAGAAACTATTTCTGTATTTGCGTTTGCCTGGCGAGAGTGCGGACACTGATCCACTGCGACAGCCACAGAATCCGCTGGGCACACGCTCCGAGATTAATCATACCATCAACTGGGTGCGTTCGCATCTGGAGCATGATGCTCAGGTTTCCATACCAAAGCAGGACGTTTACAATGATTATATGTAAGTTGAGCACTTAATGGATTAACCCTTTATATTGCTTATAATATGTTTTTGCCTATTGTAGCGCCTACTGTGAACGCCTGAGCATCAAGCCGCTCTCAACGGCTGACTTTGGCAAGGTAATGAAGCAAGTTTTTCCCGGCGTCCGACCACGTCGCCTGGGAACGCGTGGAAATTCGCGCTATTGCTATGCAGCAATGCGGAAGACAACGAAACTGACGCCTCCACAGCTGCCGCAACTGTGCAAGGATGAGCCGCTAAGCGAGTCGGAGACCAATGAAGTCCCACAGCCAGCACAGTTAAATAGATCGCCCAGCGTTGCAGGCAGCATTGGTGCATTATCTGCAGATAACGACGGTTCCTGGGATGTAGTGCGCAGTTGGGCTGAAAAGCTGCTCAACACGAAGCTGGACAGCGTCACGGAACTTGCCACACGCATCAAAAGCAACAATGCAACGATTATTGGCGGCTTAGCACCCAAGAAATACACACCCAGAGAGCCCAAGGAGAAGCGTTTACTTGCGGTAAGTTAAGGTTTTAGTCGACTCAAGTCTGACATCGTTAAACTTATACTATTACCATTTGAATAGGATATGGGACCGCTGAAGAAACGGCGCAAAAAGAAACGTAAAGGCTCCACATCCTCGGAATCGAGCTGCAATCAACCAAACGTCTCACAAGATGCAGGCAGCAGTCAGGAAGCAGCCAGCGATGATCATAAAACTGAACAGTTATTAAAGATCAAGCAGGAGATTATAGACTCGCCCAATAGTTATTTGACTGGTCAACAGCAGCAGATGTTGCCCATGAATCTGGCCACTGAACCACGCAGCAATGCTGTGCGTAATCTGACGCCCAAGCTAATGGAGCTGCAAGCAGAGCAAGCATCCCAGCAGCCAATGTCGCCCGGTGGACTGATTATTAAGGACGAGGCGGAAGAGTACAATACAACAAACATATTCTGCAAGAAAGTGTTGAAGGCGCAACAGACCAAAGGCTTCTGGGCGAATTCGCCAAGCAGCGGGAGCACAAGCAACTTGCTTGTACCTCCAGTGATTACCACAACGGCGGCCACACCCCCTCCGTCTACACAGCCGCCTCCTGACCACTCCCCCGTAACTGTGACGCCACTGTCAATGGGCCCGCCAGCTCAGTTGAATCATCAGAGCTCGGTGAGTCCATCGAGCAGTCTGGATACGAACAGCAGCACACCGAAGGTTGCATCCCGCAATATGATGTTGCTAAGGGCCAAAAGGATTATGGCAGAGAATGCGGCAGCCTTGGCAGCTGCCGAGGATTCAGGATTGCCAGAGAATTTGGGACTGCCGCGTGAACGTGTCATTAGCATCTGCAATATGGATAAACATGAGCTGGACGATTACTTTCTGCCCGGCGATGATGAGGAGGAGAACTCCGAGGGGCCGGATACCGAGCTGCTTCAATATTTTCAGATAGGAGACGCTGAGGAAAAACAACTGAATTCCTTAGATGCTCAAGCAGAACAACACAGAAATCCACAAGCTGCGTCAGCTACTGCAATAACAAATGCAATGGCAACGGCAACGGCAATGGCAACTGCAAAGTCAGCCACAGCAACAGCAACAACAGCGATGCAACAGCAACTGCCACAACAAGAACAGCAGTTGCAGCAACATCAACAACAACAGCAGTTGCAACAAATGCGTCGATCAATGCCATTGTCAACAGCAACTGTAGCAATAGCTGCAGCAAATGTTGTGGGTTCTGCCTCAGCGTCTCTGGCACTAATGTCACGAAAGCATCAACAACAACAACAACAGCAGCAGCTGCGACCCAACAACAGCAGCAGCAGCAGTAATAATAATAATAACAATAATAATAATAACAGCAACAAACGCAAAATCAGTCTAACAAATGCCTCCAGCAATGGCAGCAATAAGAATTGCATTTTTTTGCCAATTTCCCCCAACAGCAACGGAAATGGAAATGGAAACAACAACAGCAGCAGCTGCAACACAGCACCAGGAATAACAGCAGCAACTTCAACAACTGGACAGCCGCCTACACAAAACTGTTTTGCCAGTCCAGGATTAACCAGGATGCGACAGCGTTCCAGTTTGCTAACCAAACAGCAATCGCTGGACTTTGATAACAACGCCAACGGTGATCCAATGATTGGAGCACATAGACGCAGACGGAGCTATGTCTACAGTTATCCAAGCAGCAGTTCCGCCTCGGCACCGCCCAGCCCCTCACTCTTGCAACAGTGCATGGGCGCCAATTGGTCATTCAATGGCAACATTGGCAGCAGCAACCAGTTCCACGAGAGCAACAGCAATAACACCAACGCCAACAACAACAACAATGTCGAGCTGCTGGTTAATCAAAACTCAATGGATTTGGAAACCAGTCTGGCGCTTAGCGGTGCCAATATGGAGCTGAATGAAACACAACGATCGCAGTCAGTGCCGCTGTCACAGCTGCAGCGCAGCAGCAATCATTCACCCTCAACGGGCTATAATCGTCAGCTGAGTCAGGCGATTAGCACTGGCTTAGTCAATGATGCGCTCTTTTCGGAGAACAGCAATAGTCAACAGTCTGTGGCGGCATTGAAACTGGGAGGCGGTGATGTGGATGTGTCGACGAGCTTGCTCTATGATGATGTGGACGTGAGTGCACTCATTTCACCCAACTTTAACAGTAAGTTCAGTGGCATACAAACGACAACGACATGCAGCTCATCGGCTGGCTCCTCTAGTGGCTACAGCAGCGCTGGCAGTGCCGGCGGCATTGTGTCCCGTTCCGTGCCCTCGACACCGCTGCCACATCAGCAATCGCAGCAACAGGGATGCAACAACAGCCTAAACACAACCAATGGCAGTTGTAATGCCGCTAGTGGATTTTTCAACATCTCACCGGCCTTCAATTGGGCCGCCAGCAATATGGCCTATAGCGGGCAATCGTACAGTTCCCGCACGGCACTGGATATATCAAAATCGATGCCAACAACACCCATAACAACACCATGCTTTCGTTACAGTCCCGTCGAACTGCATCGTGACTTTCTGATCAATGGCAACACTATCGACAGTCTGCCATCTCCAGCTGTCGCGGCATTTGGCGTTGGCAGCACGCCAGATGCTATCTTAGCCCTCAGCACCGATACCCTGATTGATGATGGTGCGCCCAATAGCAGCGATGTGGAGGCCATGATTGGTGCCGCCGATATACTTGATAACTTGTAGAATTTGCATGAAGAGAAAGCTCAAGATGTGGTGGAGAATGCGGACGAAACGCAGCCAGAGTTGGTGGTGGAATGTCTGCTGCAACATGTGGACAAGCTGTAAATGTCATGCTGTCCTCTGTGCTCTGTCTGTAATTATAATCTGTGTTGTAGTGTTCAATCTAAATAATTATTTACGAGCTTTCTCTTCGCAATACCTCAGCGCTAGCCTATCTTCCTCTTTTTATTTACTGTTAACTTATCATAAAATAAGCTCCAATTGGTTTCAACAATGTCCAAAAAGTCAGCAGTTAATCTGTCAGTTAATTGTCAATGTTTTTGCATGTGCTTGAGATTAGCCTCAACCAAGTATCCCTCAGGCCCTTGTTATATATACACGAGTATATGTACAGGTACATGTAGTTGTATGTGTATGTGTATCTATGTAGTATTTGTAATTAAGTATGCCGATACAGTGTATACTGCATATTGTTATTAAGAATGAACGAATGAAGAAAGCTGGAAAATGTTTATCATTTTCTCTACTTGCATAGTTTTTACTGTTGACCCTCAATTTGAAAAAAAAAACAAAACAAAACTGAAAAACAAAAAAGATATAGTAAAAGAACCTTACAAATGAAACGAACTTAAAGTCTGAATGAATTCAACGTGCAGCGGTTTTAAAAACAATTATATATACACATAAATATATAAAATATAATGGAATGTAACATTTTAAATGGTCCCCTGTTTGGGGCACAAGATTGTTTTACGATCCCAAAACTATACATGATAGTTCTAAGGTACAAAAGAAAATCCTGTTGAGGGCCTGAACAAAACAACACGCAACTTGTTCTTAAACAACTGTTACAATTATCAAGTCCAAGTGTTTATTTGTGTGTGACGTAACGTGAAACGTAGTTCTGTAGAATTCTGTTATCAAATCAAATTGTCAACTTATCTTTCGATTTTATTAACAATCTATCTATGTATTTCTCTACTCTGTAATTTCTATCTTCATTATTCTATTAAATTGTTATATTTTTTTACCCTATCACTAAGCCATATTTAATGGCTTTTAATTAGAATTAAGTGTTTGTTTGTTATTGAAAGTGTTTTATTTGATGATAAATAACACACGATAAGGGCTATCAGCTGCTCTTTGATTGTGTGTAACTCTCTAGGTTTAATTATTAATGTACCACGTTCTATTACCGATAACTTTACTTTTACTTTTATTGCTAATTAATGATGTCCCGCAACTTATGCAGTTTATTCAACTATCCTTTCGGTTTCTATGACTTTGAACAAAGTTAGTCTTCAGCATTTCATTTAAGTAAAACCTTCCAGACACAATTTAATGTTAATTTGTTTATAAAACAAAGTAAAATTTGTACACACACACAACAACAGATTAACTTTCAGTTTTTTTTAGAAAGTTTAATAATTGTACAACAAAATCATAAATCATAAATGTGCCTCAGGCTTTATTGTAAAACAATTATATACATACATATACCATAAAATATACACATACAAACCCGTTAAGACGATGAGTTAGCTATATAACTAATTATAAACAAATTATACACTCATTTACAATACGTGAAGATACAACTAAACAAAAAAAAAACTAGGAAACAAATATAGTCAGAACTCAACCATATGCAGTTAACCATCAAACCACAGACCCCAATAGCTAAATTCATTCAGCTAAATTCTATACCAATATTATCCGCGAGTTTTATATCTGTATCTATTGTAACTTGATATGCACGTCCCCACTGTTACCGCTTTAAAAAATAAATAGATTTATAGAATAGGCCTTTAGGAAAACAAGGACATACGATATTTTCACCGGGAACACTTTGATAAACAAATGGAAAACAATATACACACAATAGCTACATAAAGATAAAGATAAACGAACCAAACTGTACTTTTTTATAAGATATTTGAATGAAATACAGAAAACAATTAAAGTCAATAAAAAACCTATAAAAAAAACTGTTCATGTGTTTTCAATTAAGCGTTATTGCAGAGACATTTGGAAAGCAAAAAGTGTCGAACGTACTCGATTTCGAGGTACCCTGTCCCTTATAGTATATTACCCGATTTGGCTTGATCAATATGATAAATCCGCAGGACATTCTATTTTTCCTTTATTGGCCCAATTTATAGCGAAAAGTGATGAAAATACAGATTTAATGTTAAGTGTTTTTTATTAAACTTTTAAGTTTAAAATAATAATATTAATATGCAATAAATATTTTTTAAATATACAATAATACCATTAATTGTAATATGCGTGTGCCTGCTGTTTATGTCATTATTAATTAGTTGCCTTTACTTATTTTTCAGTTAAATACTTTTATATTTTTGCTTTTATTTTTTTTTTGTATTATTAATTTATATTTTTATGTAAATTTAACTATTCTGTTTTATATGCATTTTACATTACATTTAAATAGCGCCAAATAATATTTCATTTGCTACAACTGATTTATGTTATTCGGGGCTATTCTAATAATACTTTATACAATGTTGTTGTTGTTTTTATAAAGCCCTTAGACTCTGTATATAATGTTAAATATAGTATAATACAGTTGTATACGTATAAAAATCATGTATGCGCCATTATGTATCTTGTTTTAAATATTTACTTTAAACTACGCTAATAGCACATTTGAAAATCCAATTAAATTGCTATGGTTCTTATTGTATTTTCATTAATTTATTTATTCTTTCTGCTTTTTTCTATATATATATGTATATATATATTTTTTTAATATTTGTTAAATATGGTTTACGTATATTTTTTATATATGTATGTTTGCTAAATATTTATTATGTTTTGTTGTTAAATGCTTGTAAATCATGTTTATTTGTTTCTTAACTGTTTAATTGGTTTCCTGATACTTGACTTTTTAATTTATTTTTAAATTTTACCATTCATTCCGTTAAACTTTTTCTTCACAAAAGCGTACACTTTTTACATTACTTTTATTAACTTTTTGTAGCTCCCGCAACGGTTTAACGGACTGGACTCATAAATATATATAGTAGATGTATGTATATATATATTGTATATGCCGCTTCTGCTATATTTTATGTATATAATTTATATAAAATTGTTGTTAATTCGCTGAGGTGGAAAATTCATTAATTAATAAGGTTATTTGTTGTTCTGCTGCCTGCATTTTCAGGATCGCGATGCGCTACATCAGTTTCTGTATTTTGTAAGTTTATGGTTAAAGTATCGTCATTGTTAATTTTGATTAAAAGCGGTCGCAGACACGCCCTGTTTACGTTAAAGCACACCTTTAAGTTTTATCGAAATACCCATTATTGGTTTGTCCAGCCTCGCTGCCACATAAATATTTAAGGCATACTTTTAGGGATATTTAAGAATGTTTTCCGTTAACACTTAAGTCCAAAAAGTATGCTATACTATAATTTGTGGAATCGTTTCTATAGCGAAATTCAGAACAGCCAAAACTATGTTAAGTCAATGCAAAATAATTATCAAACGCAATTACTTAAAGGTTAATCAAATATTTGTCTTTTTTGAATACTTTTTCTTTTGCTTATCAATTTTAACAATAAATTTGGAAGCAACGTTCACAATTTATTGAACGGGAACGGATTAATTTAGTATGCTTTTTGTTGGTCCCAATACGTTAAGAGAAACTGTAGCTGGCAACTGAACTGATTGCAAGAAATGAAAATAAACATAGATATTCATATTTTGTAATTAGTTTAAAATTTATTTAAAAATCATAATAAAAAACACGCAACTCTAGACGAAATGACAAAACATACAAACTTAAAATGAATACAAATCAATTAAACAATACAAAATTAAATACGCACTTCTAATAATATTGTTCATAATAATAGTAGTAAGCTTTCTAATAATAATAATAATGAAGTCAGTAACATTGTTCATCAAGGGGGGATGGTTGCAGTTGCTGTTGTTGTTTCTGTTGTTGTCGGTTTTAGGCTTAAAATCTAATACACAAGGTCAGTAAAAATATGCTAAACTAGTCTAATTACAATTTGCAGAAATAAACAAACACAGATAATCAAAAAACAAGGCAAAAGTTGCTGCTATCCAATAAGTTAACTATAAATAAACACAATTTATTTAGTTACAGATTAAAATACAATTCGATCCGTTTTGAATTGATATAAAAAATTAGTTATTTATATATATATAAAACATAAAGCAAAACATTGCATATTTTGCTGTTGTTGTTGTTGTTGCGCATGTGGCTGAATTGAATTGAAATCCCTCTCCTAACTATACTAGCTTTTACTTTCCATTTTTCTTTTTTTTTAAATGATCAGCAATTTAACTAAATGAATTTACATTAATTACTCGTTGTAGTGGCGCCACCGCTGGCACCATTCGGTGTCGGCTCGCCAGCATTGCTTCTGCTGTCCAGCGACCAGTCCCAATCCTTGCCCTTGGGCCGAAACTTGGACGACTTGTGATGATGATGATAACTGGCATTGGCATTGACATTGGCATTTGCATTCGAATTGACGGTATGATGTGGCGATGATTTCTCCTTTGGTGATTTGCCCGATTTACTTAACACTGCGGCCGGCGTTGCTGCCACACCACCGTGTCCAGGCGTCGTGTCCACCAATGTGGGCGGTCCATTGCCAGCGGCATCTGCTGCCGTCGCCGGTGCACTGGAGTTTGAGTAAGCCAACAGCTCATCACAATCGTACTCCCAATTGCGCTCACAGAACTTTTTCTTGTAATGCTTCTCGGAGCCGCTCTTCGATTTGCGCTGATATTTGAGAGGTATGCGCAGCTCATTGACCAGCGATGGAGCATGCGCTAGCGGTGGTGTCGCCACACTGGTGGCACTGGGACTGGGCGTACGTGGCACGCCCACATCGGACAATGGGGGCGATTCAATGACACCAGGATCCACCGGTGAAATGGTTTTCAGCGAACTGTTTGCATGCAACGATGAGGATGCTGTTGATTTCATGCTGCTGTCGCTCAAATGATCCGTCAAATGTTGCTGCTGTTGTTGCAACGGTTGCTGTTGCTGCTGTTGTTGTTGCTGGTGTAGTGATTGCTGCTGCTGCTGCTGCAACTGCAAATGAGTGTGCTGGTATGAATGATGGCTCAGATTGTGCACCTGGCTAGCATAAAGACTGTTGCTGTTGTTGCTGCTGCAACTGCTGCTAGTGTTGTTGATCGGCAGCTCCAGCTGCGATGAGCTCGATGATGTGGACAAGAATGTGCGCGCCGCATCCGAATTGCTGCTGCTGTGCGTTATGCCCGAATCCGGCGAGGTGTTGCAACTAATGGATGCCGGCACCGTGTCGCCATCAATCGATCGCCGTGTCTTGTCCAACTCGGTGCTGGCAAAGGCCACCAAGCGATCAAAGCCGGAGCTAACTCGATGTTGCCAATGGGATTCCTCGTCGGCAGCAATGACATCGTCTGTCATGGAAAGACATTTTAAATAGATTAGTGATTTTCATAGTCTATAAATGAATATTTATATAATCAATTGATATATAGTTAAGGCAACAACACAATTGCAACTGATGCTATTGCTGCTGCTGCTGCTGATTGCGGTAGTGTATGTGGGTGTGTGTCTGTGTGTAGCTGTGAAAGTGGGTGCTGACTGGGCGCGATTACAGTGCCGATGATGGATGGCGATAGCGATAACGATAATCGGGTTTGGTTTGTGTAAGCAAGCCCAAAACTTTTGGTACAGTTTACTCAAAACGAAATGCTTCATTGTGTCTGTGTGTATTAATGAGATTGCGACGTGTGCGTGTGTGTGTGTGTAAAGATTAAATTAGAAAGTTTTGTAAAAATCATAAATAGAAATCATAAATAAATAAAAATAAACTAAATAAAAATGATAAAATGAAATGAAAAAGGAAATAAGTAAACCAATTAGGCGCAACAGAACTTACCTCATGCTCGTTTAAATTTGATATAGGTATATAATATACTAGGTAAATTTTTTTAATTTCGGTTAGATTAAATTATTAAACGCAAAATAAATTATGTTTCATGTCTTTATCTTTTTTTATATAGGTTTTTTTTTTTTCTTTTAAGTATTATTAAATGTGATATTTTGTACTCTGCTTCTCAACAACAATTTTTACGTTTTGGCATTTCTTTTCATTTTTTTTTTATTATTGTTTTTATTTATAAATTTTATATTTTTGTTTACATTTGCATTTCTTTTTTTTTTGGGTTTGGTGTTTGAGAATTTTGAGGTAATCAATGGTTGTTATTGGTACTACTACTATCGGCCACAACAAATCCATTGTTATGAGTATTACAATTGGTAGCTGTTTGTTTCGTGGCGCCAGACAAAGTCGAAGTCGTTGTGCGAAGTCGACGTCTGGGATCGTAATTAGTTATAGTACGTTGCGTTGCCAAATCGGTAACTGTATGGGAGTAGAGCATAATAGAAGGGATATAATGTCGAGTTTTGGATAATTAGGGTTCGCTTCTTATTTATTTGTCCATATTTCGATCTTTATTTTTATAGAATATTTTTAGTAAATATTTGAAAATTAATAATGCAAATTAAAACATTCCAGAGAACATTGTTAATATCAAAGTGATAAAAAAAAATTATGTGTATTTTTATGTATGAACTTTACAGAGATCGGTTGATTTGGTTATGTTTGGATTTGTGTGTGTGTGACTTTGTCGTTGAATGAAATGTATGTTATTTTAAAATAACGCGATAATTGGAATGTTTAAATAGCCAGCAAAGTGTTGAGTTATATCTGTAGTTATTTTTTGATAGATCTTTTATTTATATGTTATGAGGGTTTTTACACTGCGTTTATGCGTTGAGTTTATCCCGATGTATTTGAGAAAGAATATAAATTAACAGAGGAGAATTTCAGAAGCTTAATATCTTTAAAGTAAGTAAATAATAGCATTATAATAGAAACCAAAAATTTTTAATGTATGGATTTGTCATATTAAAGCTACTCCTCTATAATATTGAAGTTTTTATAAGATTTGTACAAATTATTCTGAAATTCACATATTAATGTAATGCTTTATTAAACATTTAGTAAATGATAATAATATGAAGACAACCGTCTGTTCTATAATTACTTGGGCATAAATTATTATCATAGAAGCTTGTAATAGTTATAAATGTATCGAAATATTTTCATATATTTACATAAATAATTAATTTAATTTTTTTTAAACCATTTATTCGCATTGGTGTACATACAAGTAATTGTTTCGAACAGAAAAAGTCACATATTAGTTCTTTATTAAAGAAAATATATAGTTGAAAGGATCTCGTTACTTTTTGTCTCAAAATTTTTTTAAGAACCATAAGACTAGAGAAAAAATAAATTATTAGAATAAAATATGTGAATTTTATATATTGTCAAAACAATTACTTGACCAACTGTTTATCGACTTCAGTAAGCAGGTTTTATTTGTAATTTCATGATGAAGTGAATTTTACCGAAATTCATGTTAACAACCGCTGTTAATTCACAGTTGCAGTTGCTCGAAACTAAGAATTTCATGATTGAATGTTAAATAAAGGTATGAACGAAAAAGCATTAAAAATAAAAATAGGAGCAAACAAAAAAATAAGAACATAAAATAAATAAAGAGTGCTAAATAATAAGTAGTATTAAATATTAAATGCAGAAATACAGCTACAAACGTAACAAAAAGCAAACTACGGACAACACACAAGAACATCAAATACCATTAAACGTAACTGACAAATGGCAGTAATTTTATGTTTTTTTTTTTGTTTTTATAAATGTATTTTAGATTTTGTAATATGAAAATCAAAGTATAAATTGTACAAAAAATGTGTGCAAGTGTTTGTGTATTTGTGGGTCTGTGGGTTTCAGATTTCAAGTTAGAAGGCTGAACTTGAACTGGAGCTGGAGCCGGAGCTCGAGGATGAGACGCTTTCATTGTCATGATCAGTGTCATCATCCGACAAAGCGTTAGCAATTGCTTGCCTACTTTTCATGGTCAGATCTTGAGCCACCAATTGGATTTGATGGTTGTTGTTAAAGTTGTTGCTGTGTATTTGATGGTATGTTACATGTGCTAGTGGTGCATGTGCTTGCGGTGCAGACGACTGAATATCATGGCATACGTATGTCTTACCATCATCATTGGCGGCATTTGAACGCTGACTGCCCCCAATTGTGGGCGTAATGCTGTGACTGCTTTGATGCGTTGCCCGTTGCAACTGTTGCTGCTGCTGCTGTGATGGCTGCTGCTGCTGCTGGTGGTGGTGGTGGTGCTGCTGTAGTTGATGGTGGTGCAACTGCTGGTGACTCGACGTGGACAGCTGCAACGGTCGCTCATCGCCCATCAGCGAGTTAATCTCAGGACTCATCAAAAGCGGTGGTTCCACAAGCAATTTACTGCGTCTGCCACAGGATGAGGACGATGACGATGGTGTCGGAGACGGCGTGGTTGCATCGTGAGCCGGTGGTGGCAATGCTTGACCCCCATTGCTATTCACATACTGATTCAAATGCTGATGCGCATGTGGAAGCGGCTGCTGCTCAAAGTGTGCCAATTTGGCAGGACGCGATGGCTGTTGATGCGGTGCCAGCGGAGAACTGCGCTTAATTCCAACTGAAAAAGTTAGATGAATAAGTAACTCTTACATCTTAACATCTTTTAATATTCATTTAACATACGCTCCACTTTGTGTGGTGTTCCATTGATATTGCCAGCTGTTGTGTGATGTTGTTGTGCCTGCTGTTGTGGTTGTTGTTGGTGGTAGCTGTGGGCGGGCGGCGCCTGATGTGCGAAATGTGGCGCCATTTCCAATGTGGAAACCGCGGCTGCAGCACGTCGTTGCCGCTCCTCGTTCTCCTCCTTGTGTTTACGTGCTCGCACATGATCCTGCAGTGAGGCGGCTAGTCCTGTAACAAATTTAACAAATTGTTTTGTTATTTTGACATATACTCCAATTTATATTCCATTTAGTCCTACTTCTATTCATACTTCTATTAGCACTTGAATTATTTCTCTATATTCGAACTCGTACTTCTTCCTCAGTTTCTCTTTGTTTTTCTACTACTGCTACTATAAATACTACTATTAATATTACTCCTCCCAGTCCCTCTCCCAGGCCCCGCTCCCAGGTCCCGCTCCAAGTCCCTCTCCCAGTCCCTCTCCCAGGCCCCGCTCTCATTCCCTCTCACAGGCCCCGCTCCCAGGTCCCGCTCTCATTGCCTCTCCCAGTTCCTCTCCCAGTTCCTCTCCCAGGTCCCTCTCCCAGGCCCCGCTCCCAGTCCCTTTCCCAGTCCCTCTCCCAGTCCCTCTCCCTGGCCTCGCTCCCAGTCCCTCTCCCAGTCCCTCTCCCAGGTCCCGCTCCCAGGTCCCGCTCCCAGTCCCTCTCCTAGTCCCTCTCCCAGTCCCTCTCCCAGTCCGTCTCCCAGGCCCCGCTCCCAGTCCCTCTCCCAGGTCCCTCTCCCAGTCCGTCTCCCAGGCCCCGCTCCCAGTCCCTCTCCCAGTCCCTCTCCCAGGTCCCGCTCCCAGTCCCTCTCCCAGCTCCCTCTCCCAGTCCCTCTCCCAGTCCCTCTCCCAGGTCCCGCTCCCAGTCCCTCTCCCAGCTCCCTCTCCCAGTCCCTCTCCCAGTCCCAGTCCCTCTCCCAGGTCCCTCTCCCAGTCCCTCTTCCAGTCCCTCTCCCAGGCCCCGCTCCCAGAATGTATGTAGCCAAGGCTCTTGGACTCAAATATTGAAATTCGTTCTTACCTTCCAGTGGTGGATTGGCGCCATTTAAGCGTGGTGCACGCAATGCATTCGCACCACCCGCTGTGCTCTTGGATTTCTGATGTTGTTGTTGTTGCTGCTGCTGCTGTTGGTGATGTTGCTGCTGCTGCTGCTCCTCGTGGAAGTAGGCCTCAATGCAGCCCTTCATCTCAGCACGTGGCAATGCCACAGGCTGATAATCACGTGCTGATCGCGCTGACGATGATGCACGTGCTCCACCAGATTGTGATTGTGATTTCTGGTTGTACGCGACATGAGCTAATGTCGCGAGATTGTTGCCGGTACTCGATGTAGCCTGGCTATAATTGGTGGGCTGCGGTTCAGGGCCATCTTCGCCCAAGGGACGCACATGAACACGTTCCGGCCGTTGGGCGTGCAGATTGATAAGCAGCCGCTCATTGGAGCGATCGGCAAGGAAGGCACGTTCCATAAAATGGGCACCACTCGAGCTGCCGCTGCCGGAGCCGGCGGTGCTCATGTTGACGGCCGCATTGATGATGCTCTGATGTGAGATTTCCAGCGTACGCTCGATTTCACCATTCACCAGATCTCCAATTGTCTTGCCCGCAGTTATTGGTGGTGCCAGTGCCATTGGCGGTGGTGTTGGCATCGGTTGTGGTGGTTGATTCAACTTCTCCTGCGACAGATGACGACGCAATGCCATCTTGGCTGGCGACACTTGTGTGTAGTCCGGTTGCGAGGAATTAGAACTTGGTCGACTTGGTGGACGCACAGATAAACGCTCCACACGGTAGCCAGGATAATCTGAGTTGGCGGAACTGGCGCGTGGCAAAAGCTCCAAGCTGTGTTGTTGCTGTTGCTGCAACTGTTGCTGCTGCTGTTGTTGCAACTGTTGTTGTTGCTGTTGTTGCAACTGTTGTTGCTGCTGTTGTTGCAACTGTTGTTGCTGCTGTTGCTCTACAAGTTGCTCGCGGCTTCCGGAACGTTGCAACAGATTCTCAGCTGGCGCCTTGAATTCTGTTGCCGAGCCTGATGCCTGATGATGATGATGAAGCAATCCCAGCTGTCCATGATGCGGATGCTGCTGCTGCTGCTGTTGTTGTTGTTGCTGCTGCTGTTGCAAGCGTTGCTGTGCCACATGTGCCAGCATAAGTGCATGTTGTTGCTGCTGTTGTTGTTGTACCATAAAATGCTCATAACTGTTGGCGCTGACCGAGGCACGTCGTCGATGAAAGCCCAGATCAGCGGGTGTTGGCGGTGCCGCATTTGTTGCACCATGTCCGGCATACAAGGTGGCCATGTTGGTGGCAGGTGGCGGCGGTGGTGGTGGCGGTGGTGCAGCTGCTGCTGAGCGTGCTGTTGCTGAGGAATACTTTGATTCCTTTACAATTGCTGTTTGACTGTATTTCCCCGACAGTTGCTGATGTTGATGTTGCAACTGCTGCTGTTGCTGCTGCTGCTGATGTTGTTGATGCTTGCTGCTGATGTAGGCGCTGCCGTAGGGCAAGTTGGCGGGTGGCGGCGGTGCTGTCGATGCTGCTGCTGCTGCACGCGGTCCCGGCAACGGTGGCGTTATGGGCGATATCGTTGTATTGGCATTCAGATGCATTAAACCCTGTGTCGAGACGGTAATGATGTTGTGCAAATTGTTGGCCGTCGATGTTGTTTGTGCCATTTGCTTGCTCCGCTTGGAGACGGGCGATTGCAGCGGTGTTGTTGCTGGTGTCTCCATAATGGGCAACGCCTTGCTGCGCTGTTCCTGATCCTCGTTCAAGGCGGATGTGATGATGCTCTTCAGACGATCCTCAAAGTTGGCCACCTTTGGTGATTCTTGCTTGCGACCGAGTCCAGGCAGCTCGCACTTGGGCAACAACAATGTGCTTGGCTGTGCTTGTGATTGTTGTTGTTGTTGCAGCTGTTGTTGCTGTTGTTGCAGCTGTTGTTGCTGTTGTTGTGGTGTCGCTTGTTGTTGTTGTTGTGATTGTTGTTTGGGCGCTGGCATTAATGTGCTGTCCTTGTACAAAGCTGGCGATGTTTTGGATTCCGTTTTGGTTTTGCCATTGATAAAGTTGACAGTATTGTTGTTATTTGCAGATGGCGGCGCTGCAGGCGCTGGTAAAGATTGAAATTTACCAGCCTCGACCTGGCGACAGGTCTCCAGTATCTTTTGTGCCAAGACTTCCGGATTGCTTTCCTGTATTTTGCCCACCTCTGGCACTTCTGGCCATTCCTGGGATCTTGCACGATGCTCACGACTCCGTCGCGATGATTTTCCCGACGTCAACTTGTTGCAATTGGACTGCGCGGACACTGCAACTGTCGCTGCTGCTGTTGCTGCGGTTGTGGCTGCCACAGATGCATTGTTGCTGCTGCTGCTGCTGGTGTTGCTGTTAGTGTTGCTCGCCAGGCTTATGTTGGTGCCCTGGGCGAGCAGAACGGCAGCTGTGCTTCGTTCCTCGGCGGACTTTTGCAATGTGCTAGTCTCCTGTTCGATGGTTGAGACTTGAGCATACAGTTTCTTGCGTTGACTCAACGTATTTGCAATTTCCTTGAGCACCAGCTCCTGGGCAGCTGTTTCAGATAGTTCCTGCGGCAACTCAAGCTTCACTTTGCCATTGCCACCGTTAGTAACCGTACAGAGTTTTTGATATTCCGGCAAATGCTTCAACTGTTTGCTGAGCAGCAATTTCTGTTCGCTTTCGTAGACGGTGACCTCGTTGCGCATTTTACTGACCGCATGCTGCAGATCTTTGTGCCTGCCAACAATCTCCTTGGCCTGAGCAATCAGATCATTGGGTGAATTCACATTAATGCCCAGTTCATTCATGCGAACCTTCAGCAATGTCACACTGTCATCGATCAGAACTTTAATCTGTTTATCCAATTGATTCGCGCGATTCTTCAATCTTGACATACGCTCCTGTTCTTGGGCAATTTGTTTCTGCACCTGCGGCAGATATGCACTCGAACGCATATGCTCAATCATGGTCATGTATTGGGAACGGAATACATCGAGCAGAATTTGCAAGGCATAAGGGGTATCTTGCGGTGCGACGGGTATGTCCAATTCCCGATGCGACATATCCCCAGTGAGCAGAGACGTCAGTTGTTGATCCACAGTGCCGGGTGCGGCAGGCAACTTCTTAGTCATGGCATCCAATGAGGTGCTTAACACCGTCTGTTTGTGCAACACATCCAAACCGGCTATCTTTAAGCATTTGCGTCCACGTTGTCCCTTCTTCAAGCGTCCCTTGCGTCCCGGTCCAGCAGCATTGCCAGCACGTGGTTGATCCTCTTTGCTGCTGGAATCCTTGCTAGCCGATGTGGATGTTGTGGTAGATGCAGCGATCGCTGCCACAGCAGCTGCTTCAGCTTCAGCTTCACGTTGTGCAGCTGCTGCCGATTTGCTGGCAATTGCCGCTTTACGTGTCAGCTTCTTGCGCTTCTTCAATGTGGCAACAGCACGTGGCACGCGAACCGCTTGACTGTTGCTGTTGTTGCTATTGCTGTTGTTGTTCTCCTCGTCATCGGACTGTGAACTCTTGCCCTTCGAGCTGCACCAATCGGACCAAACCTTTCGCGTCATTGGCCCATTCGATGCTGAGGTTGTGTTGGTGGCTGTGGTGGTGTTACCACCATTTCCATGTGTCGCCTCGCCATCTCCATCGCTCTCTGTGCTGCTGTCCATATCCAGACTGCGTTGCTGCAACTGTTGTTGCTGCTGCTGCTGTTGTTGTTGTTGCTGCTGTTGTTGTTGTTGTTGCTGCAACAGCTGTTGTTGCTGCTGCTGTGCAGTTGCCAGTTGTTGGCGTGTCTTGGAGGCAGCTAATCCACTGCCTCCACTGACATTCGCTGGCGATTGCGATTGATGTCGCTGCTGTTGCTGTTGTTGCTGCTGCTGCTGAACGGGTCCGTTGCTGCTGAGCAGCTCTCTTTCCTTTTCCCTTTCCTTTTCTCTTTCTCTCTCACGTTGCAATTCCCGCAGGTGGTGTTGATGGTTGTTATTGTGATTGTTGTGATTGTTGTTGTGCTGGCCAACGTTTGCCTCACGCTTGGCACGATCGCGTGTGGTGCGCACAGTGCCTGCAAAAGAAATTGCAATCAAGTTTAGAAATATATCGGAATTTTAGAATTATTCTACTATCCATTATTGTAATATCTTAGTTAATGACCTAACTTGTGTCCTATTGTAAATATTTGTAGATTGTTTTCTTATTTAACTTAATTATTTGATAATCTTGCAGAGCCCAGTAGATTTTTATAACATTATCTCCCAAAAATATCATGTTTAATTCAATTAAGTTAACATAAGTTAAATACACACGTTTGGGTTTCGATTATGCTGCTATTTAATAAGGTATAAAACAAAAATACTAACTTAAACTTTAAGTTTGGTTGAGATATTTCAAGAAATTACAAATTTTTTTATACTGAAGGTTAAGTTTTGACCGAGCTTGTAAATTTTGACAGACAGATTAATACTTTAAATATCTTATGGGAAGTAAATATAAAAACTAAGCTTAGTGAAGTAATCTCCAAAAACTTGCATTTGAAATTGAAGAAAGAAAAAGGTTTCGCTTTCGATCTACCTATAAAATATTGTTTAACAGACCAGACTTTACATAAAAAAGGGCTTAACATTTTATATAATTTGGCACTCATATTATGATATACCTTAGAACTCTTCTTAAGTTAAAATACTCTTTATTTGCAATAGCTTGAACCGAAAACAAAAATAGAACTTGGAATTTGAGCGACTGATCGAATGATTGATCATGATTGATTGTGAATGATCATGATTGACAATTTTGATTTGGATTGATCGCTTGTTAATGTTGTAGATTGAACGTGTGCTGTGTGTGTGTGTGTTCTTCTTTCCCACCCAGTTACTTACCCACATGATCGTGATCACCACCGCCCTTGGTTTTTAGTCGCTGAAAATAGCGTTCTAAAATGGTGCGATCGATCACATGTAGATAATATGAAACCGGTTTGCAGGTCCATGAAACAGAGCCCTTAAGGGGCGGTATTTCGCTCACATGCATTATGGTGCCAATGTCGCTCAGGTTTCTGTAAAAATAAACAGCGAATTAAGATTATTTATATTTCATTTTAAATTTCATTTGCAATTGATTTACTCACCGATCTGTAATGCGAAAGTTGAGCGGACAAAAGGACTTGGAGGATACCACTCGAGCGCCATCTCGTAGATCGGCAAAACGTTCCTTCAGCTGATGATCAACTGTTGGACCGAAGGCAAAGTTATTGACAAACACAAGCGTCGATGATGTGATCTTCTCTCGATGCTCATCCACAAGAAAATCCCCTTTGATCAACTTGTACTCGCAGTATCGTTTGCCAAACCATCCCATATACTGGCGAAAGATCACATCCATACGTTCGGCATAGCGGGCGGGCGTGTCCGCCTTTTCGATGCCAATGCATGTCTTGAGAGGAAACGATCCAGCCATTTGTAGTACCACCTGTCCCACACCGGAACCGAGATCAATGAACGTATCCTCCTTGCTAACGGTGACATGCTTGAGCATTTGTTGTACCAGCTCGTACGATGTCTCGCCGTAAACCTCCGGCGAGAAAGGCTCGTACTGATTGAGTTTATCCGGATCGAGTACGGCAGCATTGTAAACTAATTGCAGTATGTGTCTTAAAAGGCTAGGGTGAGCGAACTTATTCAAACGCTCGGCGGGCAGTGAAGTTCCTTTTTCCTATAAAGCAAGACAAATAATTCAAATGTTAATAAATTGTATATAAAGTTAGTTCTATAGCTATCAGATCGATAGAAAACCAATTCTGTTAAGAGAACTTCTATGTCACCAGAATGTAACTGAAATTAGTTGTTTTTTTTTAAAACGCTTGCAATTGGAACTTTTAAATAAAGCAAGCTGCTTCGAAAATTAAACACTACTGTAACAGAACAAATTTAACATTTTTAGCGGAAATTGAACACTGTAACGTTTAGAAATGAATCGTAAATCTGTTTCGTTATTGATGTTTCATAGTAAATCAATTTAAACATTTCTACGATTTCTTTCTATAAAAACTGAGATTATTGATAAAAAAATTGTATTGTAAGTTTGGAACATTGGATATGAAAACGACTTAAGTTAGGAACATATCATATTATTCAACTGTGTTTTAAGTACGTAACATATTGTTAAAATACAATTTAAATTTGAATATATTGAATATATTTAAGTTTTCCCATGAAACTTTTCAAATTGTACTAAATAGTATTTATATTCTCTTTATAATTATTTCTTCGATCTGTTTAAAATACTTTTTGATTTCTTTTGTATTATTTGTTTATTATAACAAAGTAAGATGTTTAATACTTACCAATGCAACAATACTGTCGACAGCCTTATTGAAGCGATCGACAAGATTTGTCATAGTCTTATAGCAGGCAGTGTCAATGTGATTGAGGTTGATCTCCTCGAATGCGGATGATATTGATGGCAGCTCATCGCATACGAATTTAATTGTATCGATGATATCAATGCCATTGTCATGCTTATCCTGTCCATGTCCAATTTGCAATGGCCAGGCAAATGTGATTGTATCGGAGGAGCCAGCTGGCGAACGCAACACCAAGTCTTTGACTTGGGGTGTTGCCATATTTTACCTTTGCCAGCTGAGCGGCAAAAGGTCAAATGTGATAACGAAACACTAAAACAACGTTACGATTGTTGTTTAATGCTTCGCACTTGATGTTGAAGTTGTTTTTGTTGTTGTGGGTTTAACAATTTTTGCAATTGTTGATTGCAGTGTCAGTTGATTGATGGAGCGGATATAAGCGAGTGTCGATACATTCATTCATGTGAGTATGAATAATATGAATTATATTATATTTTGATGCTGATGATGATCAAAAAATGTTCTTGGCAGAGGAGCTGTGTAGGTGGCGCTTTACGTTACGTTGCGTTGCGTTGTGTTACGTTACGGCTATGATTAAGTTACAATTACAATGATAGGTTTTTCTTTTGTTTATGTTTGTTTGTTTTTTTTTTGTCTTAGGAACACTGGCAGCGTTGGGTTAATTAATGTGTACGTGTGTGTGTATTGGACTAAGAGATGATTTGAAGAGAAATAATAAACTTTCGACTACTTGAATCCTATATGTGCGTCACGTTACGATCGTTACGTTATTGTTGCTACTGCTACTGTTTCTCTTGCTGCTGCTGCTGCGCTGCTGCTTCTGTCACTCTCAATTATATCTCGATCTCGCTCTCGTTCTCCGTCGTCTCTGTCTCTATCTCCTCTAGCTCCTCTTCTTCTTCGACTTCCTCCAGCAGCAGTGGCAGCCAATGGAACAGCAACAAAATACAAAAGTAACTGATGATAGTTGCGTAATTTAATATTTTGCTGTATGTTAAGAAAACGATGCATTTTCCTCAATGTGCGACAACATTTTCGCCTGCAATATTATGTTGCTGCTGTCTTTGTTTCATTCTCATTTTCATTTCAGCGCCTTGCATTCCAGCAGTTCCAGCGTTTCAATTCACTGCGTTCCATGGCACGCGAGCTTTGCCAACTACCGTTACGCATGTTGCGCACGCGTCTTTCAGTGTTACAAAACGTCGACGTATGTGTGTTAAATTGCTTTAAATAAATCTATAAAGTATCTTTATGGATTGTATTTTTTTTTTTGTAATATTTTTGGGGGTCTGCAAGAAGAGAAAGAACAAAGAAATGGTAGAACATAAATAAACAAGGCTTGATTGAGGAATGCATTTAAATTAAATAATCAAACTAATATCATAATAAACAATTGAATTTGAGCTGCTGGTAATGAGCGTGCTTCATGTTACTGAAACCAAAAAATAAATCATCTGTGACATGCGAGCATGAATGTGATGTATAAATACTTAATTATATTTTTTAATATATGTAAATATGAAAAAGTAACGCACTGAGCTAAATATATCTAACTAAATCTGTAGCAGTATAAGCAAAGTTAAGATTTTAGTTAATTTCAAGCAGCAGTATAATATCCCCACATTGCCCATGCATTAAGCAAAAGATACATTCTAATTATGAGCTTACGTTTAACTCCCATGTATTCTCAAATCCACCAGAAAAGCTAATTATACTAACGATTCCCTTCACGTTTCAATGAAATACCTTACAGAAAATAATTATTATTATGATCTGGACGTAGCTTATTATTAAACATATATTTTATATTGGTTTTATTTTTTTTTTAGAATAACTTATCGCATCGATAAATAAATTTCTTAGATAAAGCAACTTTTACAGAGATTACATGAATACTAAAAACTGATTCATTTATTCGGTAGCTTTAGTTATAAATTTCCTTTAGAGAAAACACTTTTTATTTGTATTTCTTGGGAGTCTGCTTATTTATATTTATTATGCTAATTTGTAATGCGAGACACGTTTCAGGATCTTTTTTTTTGTGTTAAAAGTAATTTAATTCCCCTGCGCGTATATCTTTAATGACGTTCTTGTTGTTTTTGGCCTTTGTGCTTTTGATGGTGGGCGTGTCCCAGAGAACGACAATGGGACTTCATTAGCATAGGCAAAATTGCCGACAACAGCTTTGAAAATCATTGTAAAAAGTGGAAAGGGTATGAGATGTACTGAAATATTGTAAAAAATCAATATCAACCCTCAAAGCAAAGTTGTTGTTCTCTTTTTTTTTGTTTAATTAAAGCTTTATGGCAATTGAAACGGTTTAAAGCCCTGTTCGGACATTGAAATATTTTGGCTAGACAAGCGCCACATTAAATTGAATGGCCTTTTGGCTGCAGTAACTGCTTTATGTGTGTGTGTGTGTGTGTTTGTATGCTTACAGTTACCCAGCCCAATCCTGTCTGGCAACAACTCTGCCACATATTGCATATATATATAGAATATATGTAGTTACATACAGCTATGTATTTGTGTATACCGTTATATATGGCCCTGTTTGATATTTGTTATGCATGCACGTGTGCGAATATCCGCTCTTGTCTCACTACACTCGGTATCTGCATACATGTGTATATGTGCATATATGTATCCTGTACGAATGTATCTCTGTCTCACTGTTGCCATGACAGCCCATGACTACAGACAACACCATTGCCACATCCACATTTACAGCCACATCCACAGCCACATCCATTACTGCCCACCGCCCCCTTTTCTATACACTGTCGTTTGGCCTACCGTCATCCTGTTCGGGCGGTTAACCAATCTCTACCTCCCCGTTGTCGTCTATCCTATGTCTGGGCCGTGTTGTCTGTGTATCTACCACTCTGGCTGAACAACCAATCAAGCATCCGACTGGACAGACGCATTAGCAATTTAACAAATTTTGCGTTAATCAATAAAATAATGCATAAAGCATTTAAAGGACACCACAGACATTTGGTCATTACGGTTAACAGACGAGGTAAAGCTTCAGCTGTGATCGTTGCAATAGAAATATATCTAACATTTACTTTAAGTTTTAAGTGTTGAGTCATACATAAAGATAAGATCAGAGCTGAGGGATTAACTTTTTTTAGTCTCTTCCCTCTCGCTCTCTATCTATGTGTGATTAATATGCAATATACTACGTTTTTCATTAGAGCTCGTTCGATTTAATTAATGAGTAATGTTTTTTTTTTTTGCTTTTTTGTATATTACTCTTATTGCATATTTAGCATTTACAACTTTATTCTAATTATTAAGCTTTGACTAAGTCATAAATAACATATTACCTGTTCAATAGTTTAAAAATGGTGACAGGAATTTTTTTTAGATAATTATAACAAGTTATAAAGTAAGCAATCAAACTAGAAAATATGAAGGAAATAAGACTCCGACTTATTTCAAGAAGAAGTGGGTGTATCTCCAGCCGTTTATATACTACGCTTTAATCTATATTTATCTATATTGTATTTATAAAAATCTATTTTATTTATATCAACATTGGTCTTTCGATCTATTTGTAGCTAACTTCCTTTCTATTTATAAAATCTATTTATCTGTATGTATGTTTTTAGGAATCTAACTTTATATTAATATTAAAAAAATGATGATGCATTTATATATTACTTTAGGTCCAATGGTCTAATACCCCGGCAAACGACATCTACAAAATCTAAATCAAAATCACAACGATATTTTCAACAGACTGTCGCTTTCAATGCTGACAGACAGTCGCCGGTTGCATTCTCCTAGACTCGAACTTCTTTTGTCCGCTGCACTCCCCTTGTTCTTGTGTTTTTGATAATATTCAAAACATATAGACAAGCTAGTCAGTTGGGGGTGAGAGGTCAAGCTCTTTCCGACGCCGCTTTGTCGAGCTTTTGTATGGCCTGTACTTTGATGAGAGGCAACTTGCACATACGCCTTGTTGAATAGCGCCATTAAATAGAGCAAATAAAGTGTGGAGTTGCCGCCAAACACATGACGATTTACATTGAAGCGTTAAATATATAAATATTTTAAATATATTCATTTATATTAGTCTATTTTTATACACGTTGGAATAAAAATGAGTAAAAGGGTATATTGTGTTCGTTAAAATGTATTTAACAGGGAGAAGAAAGAATATATATATATATTCTTTTCTATAGCCCTTTCGACTAGATCGTTATATGTTTGAAAAGCATTATTAATGCCACTTAAATATATTTATATTTATTACTAATCAAATAAACCCACATATTTATACCGCAACGAAGCCCGCATTAATTTATCGCTTGAGTAATCGAATTTCGAATTAATTTAAGCCGGAATTCTAAAATTATATTCCGATTCATTTTATAGGTTTGTAGTTTAATTGAATTGAATTTCATTTAATTAAGAAAATTTAGTGCACTTCTTCTAATCAATCTATTTTAGTTGAGATTTAATTCAGATGATTAGATCTACGGTAGGAGTACATCTAAATTAAATTGACTCTTCTAAAAACAATAAATTCAATTTCCCTACATTTATTTTCGTTTGTTGTTCTTCTCTTTTTCTAGCATTAGCGTTTTTATCGCATCAGTGAAAACAGAAAATGTTTACAAACACATTGCTAATTAGATACACACATACATATGTGTGCCATTTTATACCCAGTAACTTTTAGACATTATTTAAGTAGTATTTGCAGGCTTTGCAAATGATTTGAAGCTAAAAAAATAAAACAAACAAATTCATATATATAAATGTGAATTCTGAATGCAGAAGTTTTGTTTGTTATAGAGTTCACTTGCAGAAATTTTAGAAATCAGTTTTTTATGAAATGTATAGTTGAATAAATTTTAAAAGCTATATATTTAAATATTTTGAATTTTATTCACTTAACTTGAAGGATATTGAAATTTTAAACAGTCTTTATTCTCTGAACTAAAAATTCATACAGCTAATGAGGTGCATATGAATGTACTCAATTGTTGTTTAAATATAGGATATTTTAGGGTATCAACTAGGTGAGCAATGCATATTCAATTGTTTTACATGCCTGTGTAGGCGTGACATACATTTCCATGGCAAGCCCACTCATTCATACACTCGCACACACACTCACCAGTTGACACAAATACAGAGCATAGAGAAATACTGAACACGCTTTTAATCAACTTAAAAAGCTTACACTCTTTTCCCGTTGGTCTCTCTCTCTCTCCTTCTCCCGTTGGTCTCTCTCTCTCTCCTTCTCCCGTCGGTCTCTCTCTCTCCTTCTCTGCCTTTTGCCTCTCTCCAACTTCTCTAGTCTACTCTTTGTTTTGTTGCTGCGACACGCGAGCTGCGCTGCCAACACCCACGCAAGCAGCAACTATTATTTTTTTTAGTTGTTTGCAATATCTTTTTTTTTTGCATTTGTTGTTGCTGTTGTTCTTGTGAATTTAGTCTTGTTTTTGCTTTACGACTTCAGCCTGCCACGCAGTCTGTGTGGTGCTTTGCTGTTAGTTGTTGCTAGCGTCACTAAAACAACAATAAAAATAAATCGCATAAAAAAAAATAATTGTTGTTTTTTCATCTTGAAAATTATTTTGGCGCGTACTTTTCTGTTCTTTTAAGCAGTGACCACATGTATTATTATTATTGTTTCTAGTTTATTGCTTTTCTCCCGTTACTCTACTGTACTCGCTCTGGGTCAAGGTCACTGAGAGAGACAATTAAAAATAGCTAGCACTGAGTGTTTGCCTTGAAGCAACTGAGCTGAAAATAACAGAGCTGGATAAGTATGATTTTTATTATTTCATGTTAATTTATTATTAAGAATATTCACTCGTGATCGTAACAGAAAAAGTAACAACTTCTAGTCGAGCACTCTCTTCCAATGTACTCTATTAATTTTATTGTAATTTGTATTACTTAAATGTTGTCAATTTCATAACATGCTCATGTCGTTTTATTGGGATATTCTAACAACAATATATACTCACTAATAACAATAACAAATGCAGCAACAACAATAAATTTAGTATTATTCATGGTCACGTGTTTGTTGTGATTGCATGACTGAAGGTTAAATTAGTTTACGCTTTGATTTCACGTTAATTTGTATGAATTTTATTACTGCTAGTTTCTTGTCGGTTCTAATTATTGTTTTTATTTTTTGTTGTAACAGTGTTTTGTTGTTTGAATGTTACACAAACTCTGACATTTTACGTTTATTTGGTTTATTAGCGCAAGGTTTATTGTGCCTTTTGGGGTCAAGCAATGCGTTGAAACGATTAGATACTAAAATCGTTTAAAAATTTTCGAAATTCACACTGTAAACAGTTAGCAAATTGTTGTTAATTAAATGGCAATACAGTTTCAATGCACCGTTTTGGTTTCCTTGCGTTGCCTTTGTAAAAACAAGTACTATAATTATGTTGTTAGCAGAATAGTTAAATACAGCGGCTGAAAAAATATTGTGCAATTTGTTGTTGCGCTTACAGAAGAATAAATAATTATTAAAAAAATATATATATGTTTTTATATATAGATGAAATTAAAAACGCATTGAAATCGTCCGTCTCTTTGTCATTGTTGTAGCTGCTTGAGTTGTTGTTGCAACAAAGGTTGAGATTGAGGTCATGCACTCAATATTGATAATCAATAAAGCGTACCAGCACACAAACAATATGCGCTTGTACTATAGTTTCATAAAACGCAATTTGAAAATATATATATATATAAAATGGAACACGCTCTGATCTATTTCCTTTTACTGATAAGTCTCGTATTTATAGAACTTTGCAATGATTAATATATATATATATATTAAAGTATTTCAATATTTTCCCGATTTAAATTAATTTTTATAGACTGTATTTTTTGTATTTTGTTATAGTATTTTTTTTTACCCATTAATGAGAAAAATAAAAATTTATTTAATTCTGTAATTTAGCTAGGAAAGTTTCATAGCTTAGGGCAATTCTACTTAAAAATCTTAGTGTTTTAAGTGATATTTAGTTGTTTAGTTTTGAATGTTTTGAAATACACATTAATGTAATCGATAGCGCCACCAAATGTTTGCGGCCGACCTAATCATAATCACAAAACAAACGCTCTACTACTGATAAGATAAAGTGGCTGACCTAGTTACGTTTACATACATACATATATGTATTTAATTGTATCAAAGAAAGACTAAAGCATGTGACAGCAAACCGCACTTGGAAGTTGCAATTTTATTGAAATTTTTCCAACAGCCTGAGGCGACGTCAAACACCTGCACCAAAGATCCAAGGGAATACAAGTAAGGGGAAATGAGAGACGAGAGAGAGATTGCACAGTGGCAAAATGAAGTTTGGTACGTGCCAAAAAACGGTAACAACTCAAATATACGCTGTATATTGGAAATAAGTAAGCGTAGAATTAATATTATTAAGTAAAAGTAAACTTCTAATACAAAGTAAGTGCTTACGTATGTATCTAAATAAATAAATGTAAAAGTAATAAGCAACAAATATACAGAAAAGTATTTTTAATTTCCATTTTCTTATTTTTCAACCAACCGAATACCAACCAAACTAAGTATGGGATTCTTTAGAGCACCCCTGTTTCTTTATTGTCAAACTTTACTAAAAAAAATTTTTTGAATGGAACAAAAATGGTTTAATTTAGAGAAAGATTGCTATTAAGTCTTTATCATAACTAAAGTACCAATCATTAGGTTTGTCAATCACCCCAAATTCGAAAATATATAATATGTATTTATTTTAAACATTATAGTAATTTTTTCACATATCCGCCCATCAGAGATCCAACTTATTTTCGGAGAACTAACAAGTCCAGCACATCTGCATGTTTTTCCCTGTCTTTTGCACACCACAACCAACATTTGTAGGCCCATTAATCGCAATGTGTACACACACTTATAATTCCTTGTCGTGCGGCGCAAAGTTAAAGGATTCCAGTTGTTTTTGCGGTTGCCCTAAAACAGCTGCCACTTGACGTTGTATGTTGCATTGACTTGCAAAGTGCAACGGGCACTCATCAACTGACCACACTGCATTGCAACAGGTATATATAAATATATGAGGGGTATAAGGAAGCAAAGCACGTGGGGAACAGACTCCGAAAATAAATAAAAAAAAAAAATGAAAAAGAAAAACAACCTTTTTGGCATGGCTTTGACATAAAAATTTAATGGCAACATGTGCAAGAAATGACAGAGGGACTTGCCCAACATGAAGTGCTGCATAATAATTTACTCAAAATAAATGCACACATACATATATTAAATTATGTGTTTACTTCTTGATGATTTTTATTGTGGGGTGGATATCAAATTGAATTTAGGGGCGAATTTAAAAAACATTCAACACTTTAAGCGTAATTCGTTTAATGGACTTAAAATGATATCTACCTAATTGCATCGATTTGCACTTTTAAAACGGTAAGATAAAGTACTTCTACTTAAAAACACCCTTAATTATGTAAAAGAAACGAATGAAAAAAATTGAATGTTAATTAAAAGCAGCTTAATAGAATTTTTTTATGTTATACAGATAGTATTGATTTTACAAGAGACGGATAGCATATTTAAATTTTCTTATATCTGTTTTGTTTCAATTCAATTAAAGTTCAAAGAAGAATAAAATGTTACCGGCAATTAAAGAATGCATGAAACTTTGAATTTAAAATATATTTGCAGGACTAAAGAAACAGCTTGAAACATTAAAGTGTGTATACGTGTACTTAAAACACCTAGGAAAGGTAGCAAAAGCAGAGGAACAGATAGAATGAAACATTAACGACCGCAGCCGTCAAAGCAGCAACACTACGTTTCTCAAGGAAAGTCACTTTGTGCTCGTTTTATGCTGCTTTTATTGCTTTTATTTACTTTGGGGTGAGTTTCTGCAACATCCCCAATAAACCCCAACCACAACCCCCTAGTGAACGTGGGAAAAATGTAGAAAATGCGAACAAAGACGACGACGACGATGGCAAAGTTAAAGAGGAATGGTACAATTCTGATGATGATGATGATGACGGTGATGATGATAAGAAATAACTAAACTAAAGCCAGGGGCGAAGGACTCTGAAACAGATCTGAGGCTGGGGCCAAACTTATAAAATATGTATACAGTAATGTGGGTGGTTGGGTTGGATGATTTCTGGGTCTGAAATATGCAAAAAGTTGTTGGAACCTGCACAGCAAAAGGCATAAAAAGTTGACGACGTCGCTGCTGTCTCTCTGTGTGTGTGTGTGTGTAAAGGGGCGGACTGACTTGGGGTTGGGCCAAGTCTGTCAGACTGGCATACAATACAAACATGCTTATACATACTTGCATATATGTATGTAAGTAAATGCCTGCATGAATACAAAGCATTTTAGAAGGTGATACAGTGGACGCTCGTTAATTAGAACCCATTTTTGCAAATTTCAAATTCAAATTTTTTTTAGGTATAAGTTCATATTCATAACATTTAATTTAACCATGGAAAGACTTTCCAAACCTCATATTTTATATTAACACATATTGGATAAGTGCTGACTGAGTGTTCATGTGGAGTCCTAACTGTAGGTATTCACTATTTTTACGGTTACATAGTTTCATGTTGGCCATTAGTTTGGGCATATTGCCAAAAAAAAAAAAAAAAAATGTCCGGGCCAATATTGTTTATGGCTTTGCGGCCTTAAGAAGTCGCCCAGAAGCGTAACAGCTTTGGGCCAAAAACACACACTCATATGGCATGGCCAACAAAAAGTTTTTTCATATTATGTCAGAGTATGGGAAGTTTTACTTGTCATTTGCAGTAAAAGCAGCAACAACAAAAACAACATCAACAACAACAGCTTCTGGATTTTATATCTACTTTGAGTTTGAGCAGCTCTGACAGCTTGAAAAAGAATATGGGTAGGGATTTTGTTGTTAAAACGCGGCAAAAAGTTAATCAATATTGTTGAAAGACAGCAACTAAAGCCAAAGGCGAAGTGAAAATCCCCCAAAACGAAAGGGATTACTTTAGGAAAATTGTACAAAATTCTTAAGCTAGCTAATGTTGTTTATGTTAATTACAAATTTAATCATAAGTTGTGAAAATTGAGTTATGGTTCGGTTATGTTTATGATTAAAGATTAATAAAAAATATCAAATTCAACTAAATAAATATTACATTTTTAATTAATAAATACATAATTCTGATTAAAAATAAAAGCACAGAAGAAACTTGAAGTCAAAACCAAATGTTAAAATTTAAATTTGCTGGTGAACTTCACTTTGATATTGCTTAAAGGTATTAAAAGTTACCTAATATAAGATATAAGCTAGAAATTTAATTTTCCTATTTTCTTGAAAGAAAATTTAGCATGATATGAAGAAGTCACCTCGGATGGGTCTGAAGTAAAGTAAAAGTTGATTTAAAACATATTAAAGTCATCACACACACACACACACAACTGTGAGAAATATTCATTAAAGTTAAGCGCGCGCTTTTTCTCCACTCTTTTCCATTCTCTCACTCTCGCTCTCTCACTCTCTCTCTCTCTCTCTTTCTCTCTTTGTCGCTCACTCAGGCTGTTTCCCACCCAGCGAAAATACCGCCCGCATGGCAACGCCACTGACGAGGGTTGCAACAACACCAACAAGAAAGTAATAAACACACACTGTGCAAGACAGAAATAAAAGTAAGAGAGAAAGAGAAAGAGAAGAAAACAACTAACAAGAGAAGCACAAAAAAACAAACCTTTATAAAGCACACTCTTCTGGGCTGAGTTGAAATGGCTTTGGTTCTAATGGGTGGGTGGCTGTTTATTTTTGTACGCAGGGTTGCCGCTTCTGCTGTGGGGGGTTGCCAGCCACTTTTTGCATTAATTGCTTTATCGATTTTTGCAGCATTTTTTAACCTCTTTCAGCCCACTCGTTGTTGTTGTTTTTAGCACAAGGACGTGGCAGAAATATGTATATATGAAAAGCAAATGGTAAAAAAAAATCTTCTGTTTGTTATTGTGAATGAAATGTGGCAACAGCAGGCAGCAGCTACAACAACAACTATCAGCTGAAGAAGCAGAAAGTGCATTCACTGAATGACGCTTTTAAAAAGCATTTCAAACGCTTTCTGCACCACCTGCATGCATTTTGAAAAGGCTCAAAACAAAACAAAGCCAAAAATGTAGGACAGAGCCCTCCCCCACCTCTTACCTCTTACCCAACACTGCACTCATTCCCCACCGTTCCCCAACCGTTCCGCAACGTCAGCAAAACAGCGACAGAGTTGCCAAATGCATGCATACAAAATGAGCGCAGCTCAATGTACAACTGGCAATAGATGAGGAAAATAGGGGCCAAAGGAGAGCGAGGGAGGACAGGGTGGTCGTGGGGAATGGACGAAACAGCAGTGGCAAAAAACGCCCGCCAGGCGGCGCCTCTGTGAACGCAAAAAAAAAAAATATTTAAAAAAAAAAGTTGCAGTAAAATTGTGCACAGTCCTAAAAATGAGGTCAACTATTTGTGGTGTGTGCAACGGAGATAGATTGCTAGAGGCAGTGCAAAGAGCGAGTGAGACAGTCATTAGCAAGAGGAAGCTCATGTACTGTTAACCGGGGCTGCATTTGTTTCAATAGCGTGCTTAGTTAGTAGGTTATGTTTATGTAAATTTACATAATTGCATGTACATAGTGTACATAGAGCATATTTACTTTCCAACGCACACACAAACACACTACGAGTTTGATACTTTTCAACAGCTCTTTAAATCCGTTTGGCGCTTTAAAGTTTTTCCTGTGAAGTGCGGCAACAGCGCCGCCGGGCATTGTAATGAATGAAATGTGTAAAAGAACGTTGAAAATGGGTCAGTAATTAAAATGCAACGCCCGCTGGCTTCAATGTTGAAATACTCAAAATGAAAGAACATTTTCAAGTAATTTCGACACTCTTGGAGGTAAGAAAGGTAAGTAATAATATAGAAAAAACCAATTTAAATACCATTTGCTACTAAAAACATATTTATGTTGGTGAATATAATACTTGTTTTATCCAGATTTATTTAAAACAAAAATTTGTATCGAAAATAAATTGTAGTGGTTTTTAATTTTCAAAAAATGTCAATTCCGTATAGCGGAATTACTGTTCTTTTATAATTTTTAGAGTTATTTTGAATTAATATATTCAATAACTAGACTTGTACCAATTTTCTGTTAGATTAATGTAAAATTGGATCCGGTAAGTGACAAAATGATCACGTAATCACCCCAGACAAAGACACAATTAACCCGCCACAGAGCCAATAACATTACAAAACTTACTCCAAAACAATGAAAAATAAACAAAATTCTCCCGCTCTAGAAACAACAAAAGCAACAATTTCGGAACTTAACACATAGAAAAGACAAAGGGCCTTAAATAAATAAAACCCCTCTGCTAAATTATAGAGTAGGTAGTAGATAAATTCTTTACCGAAATCAAAAGAATACCAACGATAACTAAAGAAAAAACCAAATCCCAGATTGGTACAAGAACAGAGAGTAAAGCAACGTTGCCAATTTTCACAGAGCTCAATGTTTTCTAAGCAAAAAGCCCGAGTAAGTAGCGGAAAGGGAATTGGGGAGGTTTATGTCATTTGCACACACAAACACACACATAAATAGAGACCAAACGAGCGATAAAAACAGGAAGAGAAGTGTAAAACAAAATAGAAATTGAAACATCCTTCCTGGCAACGAATTCTACTTTGGTTTTTCGGGGGTTGCCCAAACTATTGTCAGGTTAGTTATACTGTGAAAATTTATATGGGAAAAACTACAATGTATGTGTGTGAGTGAGTGAGTGTGGTATGATGTGGTGTGTGCGGGTGAGTTGACATGCAGATAAACCTGCCACAAGGGTTGCCAGACGGTCTAAAAACCTGAATAATCCTAACAACACAATGAAGAAAAATCCTTAAGAGCTGCTGAGTTCAGTGGGAGCATGTGGCAAAGAGGGCTGCCACATTTTCACTATGTATGTGTGTGTGTGTTTATTTGCTTATTATGTGGAAAGGGTGCGACAAGCATTTCCGGGTAAGTAGCAATGGTAGCTGGTAATAAAATCTGTCTGCCAGTGGGCGGTGGGTGTTGGCCATTGGAAACTCTTAACAATGCGATACGGGGGCTTGGCGTGGCGCACTTGAAACTGGCAACTAAAGTTGTTGTTGGGCGCTTGACTGGAATAGCAATGACGACAAAAAAAATAAGGGCGTCAGAGGTGCGGATGAAATATGATAAAAAATGTAAATTGAAAAAAGTTTGTTGAAGGCAAGAGAAAGAGAAAGAAACAAAAACAAAATAAAAGAACAACAGACAATTTATGTGCGATAAAGTATGAGAGATGGAAAACAGCAAAGAAATATGCTGAGAAAAGCGATTAAATTGCATAAATTATGGCTAGCACATAGTTGGAAGCTGTAAAGCTAAGATGAGTTACGATAAAAAGCAGAAAAGAATGAGTTGAAACATGACGAAGAAAACTCTTAAGCCACCGAGGAAACCGTTGATAAGAAAAGCTATAGAAAATACTATGGAATTTTCATTAAAGTGAAATGCGACAACGTTGCCCTTGGCAATGTGTTGGTCTTTACCGTTGAATGTAATGGCAGGAAAAAGTAAATACTTAACTCTAGTCAGTGTCTACTTTAAAATAATCAATATTGAGTATGAAAACCTGTGAATTAAGGCAACATTGAAATGAATTCGTACTATAAATAGATTCTGCTATAAATTAAATTGAAAATAAGTAATTGTAAAATTAATCAAAATTTGAGTATAGTGATGAGGTTTTTTCCCGATTAAAGAACTGGGTAACCAAAATTAAATTCACGTCGCGTAAGCTATAAATAAATGCAAACAAAGAACTTAAAAATGTACGAATTATTTTTACGGTAAACATAAAGAAAATAACAGAAAAAAACATCTGTGTAAGCGCTTATGCGTTAAACAAAAGAAATATAAAAAAAAGGAAACATTAAACTGAAACACACGAAAAATTCAACGACGAAGGCGACGAGTCGTTGACAGTTTCAGTTCATTGAACTGAACTTAATTAAAAATCAAGTTGAAGGTCATTTGCGTGAGCATTGCCTACTGCCTGCCCCTCCCGACATCCCGAAATCCCGTCAATCCGCCAATTCGTATATGTTTCTTCTTCTACTTTGCAGCTGTTATCGTATTGAATGGTTAAACAAAAACAAATATGGCAACAAAAGAAGAAATACGCAAAAAAGTATGTATACATAAATATTTGAACATATGTAACGTATTTAAGTATTGCGAGCTAAAAAGTAATAAAAACTTGAAATTCGGCAAAGGTCAGTGAACATATTTAACAAAGAATGCCAAGCCAAAAAAACACCAGGAGGCACAACAACAAGTGAAATACAATGAAAGGCAAAAGCAACAGGTAAAGATATCATGATGACGATCATGGATCATGATCGCTCTTGCCTCTCTGTCTCTCGTGTATCTGTTTGAATAAAACCTGTTTTAATTGAAGCTACTTGCGTGAGTAAGCCCGTGAAATATGGCAACGTCGCGACGCACTGGCCAGACCAATAATTGTTAGCAGTTGGCAACGCTGTTGACAATACACACACACTTATACATATGTATGTATGGTTGGTGTATATTAGATCCAATCAGAATTTCAAACATTTTAATAGGAAGAAGAACATGACACAGCAACATTAGAAGAAGCTGCTTTAAAATGCAAGAGGAACAATATGGAAATGAAACACAAGCAGCTGCTTTTGCTGTTGATATTGTTCTTTCGCTCTTTCTCTCTCTCTCACTTTTCACCGTGCAAGGCATTAGAGCGGGTTTTTATTGTTGCTGCGTTTGACAGGTGTCCGCTAGTGCGTATCTATTAGAGTGTGTGTGCATGTGTGCGAGAATGAGAGAGAGAGAGAGCATAGACGGACGACGTAATAGCTGCATAGCTGCATTGAGTGCGCACAGTGCTCGGGCACGTACGCCACAACAACAAAACCAAAACCAAAAACAACAACACAAACCGCTCCAACAACAATGTGCAGGTGTTCATTTTCACTTACGCGAGCAGCAACCAAAAAAGAAAGAGAGCACAACAAATGATACATAGAGAGAGAGAGAGAGAGAGAGAGAGGGAGATAGATAGCAAGCAATCAGCGGTGTCTTCTCAATTTCAATGCAATTTTAACAAGTGTCACGTTAAATAAGGAAATGACAACAAAGAAAAAGCAATAGAAATACTTGTCCTAGGCATTATTTATACTTGTCATAGTTATACTTATGTACATATTAGATTATTTTTATTTAGTTATGTAACATGCAAGGTTGTTCATTCAAGTGCATATGTATATTAAATTATCAACATCATCGTTAACAGTTGGCAACTTAAAACATTTTGCTATTGAAACAAAGTGATGTCGAAATGTTTAAGTTATTAATTATAAGCTTTTAACTTGCAACTATTCACTTTTTCATTCTGTACATAGTAATTAACTAAATTATATTTCAGTATTTAAAGTTTCGGTATGAGGTCATTCTAAGGTTGTTAGTTAACCGTGAACACTACAACCAGTTTCTTTAGCAAAACTACCAAGAATAAAACATAATAAATCAGCTTTAAACTTAAAATTATTAAAAAGATGAGTATAATAAGATTACAATGAACATAGTATAATTTAATAGAGAGAACAACCAAGTCCGCACTTTTCCAATACCTATCGCTAAGTCCCTGACCTTACTAATACTAATAACTTGTTATATTACTTAATACTAGTCTAACATTCATTCTATTACTGTTAACAATACTAATCTTTATTGATATGATTGGGTTTTTCTGGGTTTTTCCCAATCCTTGTAACAAATGTTGGATCATTTATAATTTATAATAAAAATAAATAAATAAAAAGTTGGATCTATTGAAAAATTCAATTCAATTGAATTTTTATTCTGAAGATTACTAATATATTTTTTTTATGTTTTTAAAATGCTTACCAAAAAATTTTTTCAGTTATTACTTGTTTTTAAGTAAAATATGAATTGTGCAAATTTCAGCAGCAATCTGAAAAAGTTTTAAGATATGTATCTTTCTGAAAGTTAAAGGAGATATTAAAGTAAATAAACTTTAACTTTTTCATTTAAAGATCTTTACAATTAATTTTTGTATCTTTTAGATACAAATGCTTAAGTGCGATTATTCATATCTTTTTATATGTTTAACAATCTTAAATACTTGCTTCACTTAAAACAGATACTTTTAGCCCTGTTTGTTTCCTTACAAGCCAAGTCGTGGGTGTTACTGAACTCTTTGTCCCTTTTGAATTTTAAAGCCCACCAAACTTGTCGCATTGACTGACTGACAGAAGGCGGCACACGATAACGGCCTTAAAGGCAATCCAACAATAAATACACACACACACATGCATACATACAATGCGAATGCATTTACATGTGTATTAGCACGCCCACATTTGTCTCTTAGCTTAGCTTTATTCGTATTTTGTCTATTTTCTTTGGTTGACTGTGCTCAAAACTTGTTTTCTGCAGCTGAAATGTGATGAAGCCTCCTATAGATACATTGTAAATGCATACAGACATGCAGGTATAGATATAGATACATATATGTATATATTGTCTACAATAAGAACGGCTAACAGAGACCTGCAACACATTTAATGCCCTTAGGCTAAATACGTAGCCGTCGCGCTTATTCCCTCTCTCTCTTTCTCGCTCTCTCTCTCGCTCTCTGGCAACGTGTTGTTGCTTTTATTTCTGGCGTAAAGTCGTGCGACTTCAACGTCGCCGCATGGCCAACGACCTTTATCACTAACACACACACACACACATACCAACACATACAAGCATACGCTCACGTTTTTTGTATGGCGCTCTTCTTTTGCCTTTTTTTTTTCTCCTAACAACTCCACTTCAACTCGTTCGTTCGTTCGTTCGCTCGTCGACAGCCCGCGACTCTGTCAGACAGTTTTAGCTTTTGTCTGTTTCTGTCGCTGTTGTTGGTGTGCGTGACTCGTTGTTCGCTTTCCACACACCCGCTGTCTAACACAAATACAAAACCCACACACACACACATAAACACACACGCAGACGCGCATCTGCAATTTAATAATTTCGAGTTGAAGTTGGAGTTTGGAGTTTTGTTGCCTGTCTTCCTCTCCCTCACCCTCTCTCTCTGTTTCTCGCTCGCATTGGCACTTTCAAAATAACGCAACCTGTCTGGCAACACACACACACACACAAAAGCTAACTCAGACGATGCTCGCCTTTATTTTATTTTGCTTTTGCATGTTTTCCTCGTTCGTTTTGCTTTTGTTTGTTTTTGTTTTTGTCTTTTGCTGACCAAAGCATTTCAATTAAAGTGCAAGCAAATTTTTGCTTCCTCTATTGCCGTCCTGTTTGCGCACCTGTAATATCAAGTTGCTGTCTATTTATAAGTGCTGTCAGTATAAGTGCTCGTGTATGTGTGTGTGTGTGTGTGTTGTAATCGTCGCTTACAATTTACCGTTAAAAGCCGGTGTAATAATAAACCAACAACAACAGCAACTAGCAATAAAAACAACAACAGAAAAAACAACCGTTGTTATTGCTGTTTCATTTGCCACTCATTTCACATTTCATTTCTCAGAACCGCTTTAATCGCACTTGGCACGCACAGTGGGGCCACACATGCAAGCCATACACAATACATATATAATGTGCATTTTATTGCAATTTTATTTGCACATTTCTCTTTATTTTTTTTGGCCTGAACTTGGTACCGCTTTATGATTCATGCGGAGGTCCGTTAAAAGCGGGTCAATCGCCGCCACGACTCATTCAACAAAATGAGACATAAAATGCAAAAAAAACAAAAACAACAACAGAAATGTCAACACTGAAATTCGCCATAAGCATGCAAAGTTTATTTGACACAGATTTTATTTATATGTGTGATAATTATGCCAAAGTATATAAATAAAATAAACATGTATTTCTGATTCTTGTGGGAGTATTGTTTCCATTTGGTTGTATCTATATATTTATTTATTTATTTTATGTGCCTCTTATCTGTATCTGCGTATCTGTTTTTGTTCTTTCACTATATGTATTAATATTATATTTTTTATATTTGTTTTTCAAGTTTCTATCGCAAAGGCGGTTCTTCTGAAGTATATGACACTCAACTGTTTAATCTTTGATAAAAATTGATTGAGTTTTTAGCGGACCCTCAAAGTGTTACGTTTATCTTTTGCGGAAATGGCTACCAATATTTGTTTAACATGTGTGAATATTGCCATTAATTAAAGAACAATCCAATGTGGATTTAATCTATTCTTAAATAGTTGAATTGAAGTGTATTGAGGAAATCCTTATTTAAGATTTTCAATGGGTTTTCCCTATTTACCTGATCCGTGTACTGGGTACTTTTCTCATGCACTTACGTTACTCATCAAGTCACTTATATAAAGAGGTATATACTCTCATCGCATTGTGCTTTCCTTATGCATATATATAAATTACAACAACAATAACCGGTAGAAAATTCCTAGTAATCTAACAAAATTTCAGAATTTCTGGTCGACTCGATTACAATAATTTGCAGTTTACATTTCTTTCAGAAGCCAAAGCAAATGTATAAAAAAGAAACCTTAATAATTGAGTATGCTAGCCTATGAAATACGATTGAGCGATCATTTCATACATACATACATGTCCGTATGACTGAGACACGAATCTACTAGTCTGTAAATGAAATTTAAAAGTTATTGTTTAATAAAAATTAAATCTATAAAACTATTCTAATGCATTTTTAGTTAAATTCAAATACACTCTTTACAGGGTATTTAAATTAAATCTAGTAAATGAAAATATTTTCACTTCAGTAATAACTGAACAACTGGCAACAGCAAGTGGGAAAGTTAGTAACTATAGGTTTTCTGGTTAATTATAGAGTCAAGTGTATTTCGCATTGGCTGAGTAACTTTCGAAGGGGAATACATATGCATGTTTTTTGAACGTATAATACTTTCATCAACTATTTGTTAATTTAATTATATAAAACTTACAGTGAAATTAAAGATTACTTTAAATGATGTGTTGATATTTGATCAACCTATAAATATGAAATTGTCTATTTATGCTTTAATCGAGCATTTAAATTCAGCGAATAGTTATTCTCTCTTTAATGTTAATCTCTTACCACTGTTCTGTTGCACTCCATTTTGTCTAGGCTTGAGCTTACGAAACTGACCTACAGCAATTACACGTGAGCTGATTTACTACTCCCTCGCTACCTCTCCGTCTCACTCGCTCTCCTTCTCTCTTTGAGTCAGTTTTACAGTTTAGCAGCGGAAATTACGCAACACATGCAAAATGGAAATGAAGCAAACAGAAAACATTTTACAGTCGCAGTCGCTGTCGCTGCCTCAGTCGCTGTCGCTGTCGCCGTCGCCCACTGCTAATACATAAATAATGCAAATGCAGTGTGGAAGAGAGAGAGAGAGAGGAGCATGACAAGGTGTGTATGTGTGTGTTCGTGGGAGAAGCGCAGTCGATGTCGAGGCCGGGGCGAGGCAATTGAACTTTTACTGCAACTTTCTTAAGCCAAAGCCAAACAGCTGTTGCTGAGCGCACAAGAGACACAGACAGAGATAGCAAGAGAGCGTTAAAGAGAAGACAGAGTGAAAGAGAGAGAGAGAGTGTGAGTGAGAGAACGAACCAAGTGACGAGAGTGCAATAACTTGGCGCTTGTTGCCCACCATTTATTATCGCTTTATTTTTATCGCATAAAGAAAAGTCATAGCGTAAAAAAAGGGCTTGTCAAGAGGCAGACGAATCGAATGAATGAGCAACAAAAAAAAAACCAAAAGTTGACGTTGTCGTTTTTCTTGTTTTCAATGCAATACTGACTGCTATAACTTTAAGGACATTTGCCATGTTTACATCTCATGTGAGAGAACGAGAGAGAGAGGGAGGGAGAAGAGAGAAGAGAGAACATTGCGCGTACTGTGTGTGCTTAAATATATTTTTATGCTCGTGTGCAAGGGCAGGGGCGCCCAAGATGGAGGGGGGTTTATGGGCACGTCTCCGACTGTCAAGCGGCAACCGTTGCTAAATTCATGACTTCTAAGCACGCGACCCTTTACTATTTATGGCTCTTCATTTTGTTTTTCGCACTTCCATCGCGGGGGGTAATAACCACACCCCGAAAATCCCATTAAAAATAAAAACAACAACAAAACAAAGTTAACCCAGGAGTTCAGAACGTCATGCGGGTTCCCCAACATTTTATGTATATCGTTTAACGGTGTCAGCCTGGCCCCGTAGGAGAACCGTCTTCTGCTGATCGAATGCAGCTGATTGGAGAGGAGAACTGTTTGATAGTTTTTAACTCAAGAAATTTTTAGAATGAATTATTATATGTTTATTATATGGCACAGAAATTGTTAGAAATATTTTATTGACACGCACAAATCATTCCTTTATAAGCTGTATAAGTGTTTCTACTTTTATAGGCTTAAAATCACATAAATATTATGCATTACAAGTGCTTCAGATGAATAATGAAAATATTGTAAGTCTATTAATTGTTCATCAACTTTAAATAAAACAAATACTATGTATTTTTCTTATTTAAAAATATTCTAAAAATCATTCCTATTTAAGTGTTTCACCCTTTTGTCGACTTGAAGTAATCATATTAAATTACCCACCCGAATTCTCACACAATTCACTTTCAATACTGTCATTACTCAAATTTGTTACACTCCCAAATATACACCCCTTAATTTAAACCATACATAAATTCTTTCAGCCCCTTTCTAAGCATTAATAAATTACTAAAGGAACCACAAAAAACATGCCATCATAAATGGAATAAACAAGTTGAGGCATATTTTTTTTTATAAATATGATTTATAGGGAATTCTAAAAGGCTTTTGGTGCACCCAAGCCCATTATAACCTATGCAAAAGAAATATGATATTGCTTTTGTATCGCTGGGCTGTCATCTGTAAATGTAAGTGTGGGTGTTCAATTTTGATACAATTTCAAGGAAGGTTTAAATAGGCTTTTATTTATATTGGTTCAGTAAAAAGAATAAAAAATATATTTCGTAAAATTTTCAAGACATCAGAATTCTCAAGCTTTCTTTATCACACTTTAATAATTATTTAATAAATTAGTAAAATTTAATATCAAAAACTAAAATTAATTACAAATATAAATATTATCGATAAATGACCTCGCCCAACAACAAAGTGGAGGATGAACATTAAATTGAAAATTGAAAGCTTAAATGCAACAAAAACTGACACTGGGGACCTTAAATAAGAGTCTGGTATCATGCATAAAGGGAAAATTTTAAATGGTGCAAATTTGGTTGGCGAAAGATTAAAGCATGCCACACAAATACTTGTACATATGTACTGTGCACATATACACAAGCAATTTGAGTAAGTGGGGGTTAAATGCCATAAATAACAACGCAGCAGCAGCAGCAGGAAGAGAAGGAGAAGAAGAAGAAGCAGCAGTCAACATATAAAAGCCAAAAGCACATTATGTGCAAATGACAGCAGCATAGCCGGCCGGAATATGTATACATATACACATAGATATATACATATACACAGTACTGTAAAAACAGCAACAACCACAACAACAACAACAGCAATGGCTGCCCACACAAATAGTAAAGCTTAGCATAAAACAGAAACAGAAACAGAAGCTCGCGCGCGCTTTTGTGAGTATCAATTTTTTTCTTTCCTATTTGTTTTGGGTGTGTAAGAGAGAGAAATAGAGACAGAGAAGGAGTGTGAGCACTGCAGTACGCTGAGAGCAAAACACATACAGGCAGCGCCGACGTCAAAAAAGGCCAAAGAGCGTCGCATGCGGCGAGAGCGAAAATCGATAAAATCAAGGGCAGACAATGTGTTGGGCGGCAAGGCGACCGCTCAAATTGGTTGGTTGGGGGGGGGGGGGGGGTTGGATGGTAGATGGGGATGTAAGCGTGCGAGCAGCAATATAAAGCAAGACAAAAAAAAGAAAGAAAACAACAATAACGACAAAGTCGCTGCCAACGGCGACGTCAACTTTAGACGCACGTGAGTCGGCAACTGCTGCTGCTTCTTCTTCTTGCTCAGCTTTGTTTTCATAACCGTTACTCGTGGAGTACAAGGGTATATTGCAACGATAAAAATAAATCAATATGCATCTCAGAGATGGAAGAGCTGGAACCACTAAATTTGATATGTAGACTGCAGACAGATCAAGTGCAGATCACAAAATTACGGGTGAAAAAAATTGTTTAATTACAAAAATCAATGCATTTTAATATAATTTTAAATGTATTTTTTTATAAATTGTAAAAGTAGTCTGCACAGGGTATCTCGTAGTCGAAATGTTTCTTACTTCTTTTTTTTTTTCTTTACTGCTGCTGACGTCGCTGTAAGCAGCAACCCTCATAGGCAGCCGCATTGTGAAAGTTTCTAAGTGTGTGTGTATGTGTGTGTGTTGAGGCAGCGGCAGTAAAACGAAATGAGAAAGCATGAAAAATAATCATGCACCTAATTCCCCCCTTTACCCACCCCCATGCCAACCCTCTACCAGCGCCTGTCCCTAGCAATTCTACTTTTGGGGCGGTGCCTGGCAAATATTCTAACTGAAGAGAAATCGTCTTTAATATATGGATACACACACACAGTTATATATAGTATAGTATATATATATATATACAGCCCTTAAGGGATTGAGGGCGGGGGGTTGCACTGGTATATGCCACAACTGCCGCGCCTTGCTTAGTTTTGGGCAAAGCAAAGGAGCAGCTTCTGTTTCTCAGTTACTTTTTATACTTCGACTCGACTGCCATTTAATTTTTGGAATGTTTGGTAAGAGAAAGAGAGAAAGAGAGAGAGTGTGTGTGTATGTGTGTGTATGTTTTTGGGGGGCACAGGGGGTTGCTATATTGGCAGGATATCGTTTGGCAACAGCGCGTGGTATAATTTAATGTGTGGAGTAATAGAAATGGCGTCTGCATTTAAATTTCACAGCAAGGACGAAACTGGTAGTGACTGGGGCGTCGTCGCCTCACGTTGCCTGAAGCCTGAATTTGATGTGGCATGGATTGAGGGGATACAAATGGGAGTTTGGGGGTTGCTCTTTTGTTTTATTGACTTTTTGTTGATGCCGCCTGAAGTTTTTTGCTTTTGCTTGCGCGCATTAAATTAATGTGAATTGTCAAATGATATAAACTTGGAGAACTAGGGAGTCGAATCGGGGCAGCAATTTTATGGATAGGGTAGGGTTTTCTAATGTGTTTTTGTTGGTAAACACTGGGTGTGGCCTTCAATAACTTTAATTTGAAGAAAGCTTAAAGCTAACACAACGCTTTAAGTCGAATATTATGTGTCTTAAGTTAACTTTTAAGTGCTTTTTAATGACACATTAGATTGTTTTGACTACTATTTATTTTGATTTGTAGATGCATGAAGAGGTTTAAAAAAAACTGATATGATGTTCCACAAATACATTGCTGAGGTTATTTTATTAGAAAATTAAGATACTTTACCATCTTATAATTAATAAAAACGGTCTTAATGATATCATTTTAAAAAATTGGTTTTTAACTATACAAATTTATTTTAGCAAAACTCTAAAATTAAAATAACACATTTTGAAATATCTACATATTACAATAAGCTAAAATCATCTTTCATTTAAAGTTCATTATACAATTACAAACTGTTACAAGTTAAATAATTTAACAGTAAATAATCGAATCTACTTAACTTCTCACAGAATCAAAGCTTAACTACAAACTTGTGCAATCAGTTTAAATACACTTATAAGCTCTTGGCCTAGTGCTCCCAATGGATCCATTTAAGCTGATGTTACTAATCACAAGCTATAAAATTCTGCTCTCATACACGTTACAAGTGTGTATACACTTAAGTAAAATAACTTTGCATTGCTCACACTTTTGACTTTGAGTTTTAAGAAATGTCAAAGACTTTATCAATAAATTGCCTAAAAGTTTTTCCGCTCTCGTTCCATTGTCAGGTGAAAACTTGAACAATTATTTCAGAAATGTTTAATTAACCGAAAACTTTTTGGTTGACACACATCACAGAGAAACAACAAGTCTAATTGGATAAAACCGATTAAACTAAACAATACCAAAATCTGCAAAAATTAAAGCAACCAACTTAAATTAAGGCAAAAAGCTTGTGGGCCAAGAGGAGGCAAAATAATGGGACTGGCGCCTGTTTATCTTCATTCTCAATGAATGAAATTATTGACGTTGGAAATGAGCGAGAAAGGGAAAGAGAAAGAGAGAGACAGATAAATAGCTAGTTGCCTAGCTTTGAGCTGTGAAGTTTGGCAACGTTGCACGCAAAGAATACCGAAGTAAAAACGGGCGCTAAAGAAAAAAAACTAGTTACAGAGCCCACTTACACACACTCACACACACTCACAACGCCTGAGCTGACTTCTTCTGTCTGTGCCATGCCACCCACTGACCTGGCACGTTTTCTTCCTTTACACCCCTCCCTCTGCCCTTGTTTCTTACCGCTCTTACTGATGGTGCGTTGTTGCCACATTATTTTATCAGAAATGTTATCAAAATGTGCGTTGCCAGCTGTGGCCCCATGTGACAAGGAGGGAAAAGGCAAAAAGCCAAAATGGAGGGTGTAGAACGGGGGTCAAAGAAGCGATGCCAAGCACAGCGAATGAGGTCGACAGCGGAGGCAGCTGAAGACATGAAGAAGAAAAAGAAGAAGCAGGAGAAGAAGAAGCCGGAGAAAAAAAGTTGAAAATGAAAATATTGCAGCAGAGAAGCAGAAGCAAAGCAAAAGCGGGCAGAGAGCGAGAGTGTTGTGTGGGAGGAAAAAAGGACAGAGGATAGAGGAGCCAGAGAATACAAGTGTGTAAGAGTGAGAAAGACATATTTAGTGAGAGCGTTCAAAATCCAAAGCGTAGGCAACATTTGAAACAAACGCCTTGTGGGCGGCTTACGATTAAGCCATGCTCCTCTCCCTTCCTCTCTTCTGCTCTCTTCTTATGCTCCTCTTCCTCTCCCTCGTCCTCTATACATTTCTCTGTGTTTATAACGTTGGCTGCCTTTTTATTTTGTTTTGTCTACAAAAAAGTTGCACACTCTTCTCTCTGGTATGTGGGAATTTTGCGCATGTACATCAAATACATAATAAATGAAGTATGTATGTATGTATGTATGTTTACCCACACACACATGCACATACAGAATGACAGACGCACGGTAAATTATCATCGATTTTCTGTTCTGCTGCCATGTAAAAAGTATTTAAATTGCTCGAAAGAGGAGTGTGGGGAATTGTTACCACGTTGGCATTTCACGTGCTGTTTATGTTTATGGCACATATCAAGAAAGTATCTGAAAGATACACACACCTTCACGTTGCTGACGTTAGCTATAGTGATTACACGCCCGATTAGCGCAGGATTAATCTGTGCTAGATAGCTTGCCAATTTTATCCTGCATCTGTATTTTGTACACAACACAACTTGTTTAGGTATGTATTAGATACATTTTGTTTAGACTTTAGCATTCAGTTTTTAGCGGACTATACTTAGAATATATACATGTTATTATTATTATTATTGAGAAGTTAGAAGAATTAACAAAACTTAAACTAACTTAGGAGGAGTTTAACATCTTATATTATATAAATTATATGCCCAGTCATGAAGAGCATTTTGCTTTTTTTTGTTTTAGTTTTGAGTCTCTCTAACTCTTCAAAGATACCGATCACGTTTCATTGACTGACAACACCGTCAGTTTGTCTTGGCTACACTTTCAAGCACATGTCTGCATTTCAATTTATTCATCTTCGGCTTCTCTGCTTTTCCAGCTTATTTTTATTCTTTTTCTCTCCTAACTTGGCAGCTGTTGCCGAAATGAAAAAAGTCATTTTTAGCCAAGAAAAGCTGGAACGCAACATTTCTGAAAATCTTGGCAGGTGTGATATATCAGATCTTACAGCGAGCGTGAGAAACCAAAATATAAAATATATGTGTGTCGATCGATTTATATGTCAAGCCTTAAAGCTGACACAGCAAATCGCGCGCGATTTGCGTGCGACTAAAGCAGCGTCAGCAACAACAACAACACAACTTGACCCCCATTGTAAATAGGGGGAATGGGCAATGGAATGGGACGTCATTGGTTGAGCAACTGTGCCTGATTCGATTTTAAACGAAGCCCATTAAATGACAAATCAACATGAAAAATGCACAAAGAGGCAGCTAGAGAAGATAGACCAACAGAGAGAGAGACATAAAGAGAGAAAGAGAGAGGGAAATTAAATTGTGCTGAGCTTGGCAAGCACAATTTGTGTGTGTGTGTGTGGTTGTGAGTGGCATTGATTGAAGCTGATTGAATGAATGAGTGACTGGCAATAATTCTAGGAGAATGGATTTTTGATACTAACATAGAATTTTGCTTTAATTATTTACCGAATATCTCATGTTTATTTATAACTAATTATTTAAATCAGGGATCGTCATCATTATAAGTTATATTGTAAAAATTTCTTGGTAATTATTATATTTACATTTTTTACATGTTTTTCATCAAGAATAATCCTTAGTTTTGAGTAATTTAATAAAACTTACACCGTAATCATTATTGTTTATCAATAAAAATCAAAAATGATGATCAAAAATGATTTTTATTTTTTTCGCTCAAAATAAAAATAGTACTGGGGGTAAGCTTTGTAATTGGGAAATCTTCAAGAATGAAATATTGAAAATAAGAAAAAAAATCTGTCTAATATATATACTTTAGCTATTTTGTTCTATTAAAGACATAATAGTTAATAAAATACAATTGTCACTTTAATAATTTTGGTAGCTGTTGGTCATTTAATTAAAGTAAATCATTTAAAAATTAGTTTACAAAGAGAGTGAAAATACCATTGTACTGCAAGAAATTTTGCAACGTCGCAGTCTTAGGCAGGCGCCTCCCATGGGCTAAATAACAGTTGATAAAGAAGCAGAAGGCGCAAACAAAGACCATATACAAAATTATATCTGTATCTGCGAGTATGTGTGGTTGCTGTTGCTGTTTGTGTTTGTTTTCTTTCCTAAAAAAGAGTTATATATATATGCGCACACATATCGTGTACTTGTGTATGTATTCATGCCCAACAAACACAACAATGTGGCGTGTGTTCTATGAGTTCTTTGTTATGGACCGTTCAGAGTTTGTTGCAACTTTACGTAAACCTCATTTGATGTCTAGTCGCTGTTGCTATCTTCTTACCCCAACTCACACACACTTTCTCTCTCCCTCTCTCTCACACGCTTTTCTTCTATCTCTCTTTCTATGGCTATTCGAAGTCTACAGTCTGCACGCAGTTGGTATCTTTTTCTTTCGGTGCTTCTCATTTTGCTTTTCATTTTTTTTTTATTTAGTTAACAGACAACACAAAATTACTTTTTGTGGCTTTGACTGATGCTCCTTCTCTCTCTTTTTCTCTCTCTCTCTCTCTCTTTCTCCGTCTATATATCTTTCCTTCTAGCTGTCTCTCTATCGGTTTTGTCGTACCGATTATCTTTAACACCGCTTTTGCTTTGCTTGTATTGTACGTCGTTTAGCTTTTGCTTACATCTTTTATTTTATTTTTATTTGTTACTCCTCTGTAAAACAACAATAACAATTGCTGTTTTTGTTGTTATTCTTGCTGCTTGCGAGTTCATTCAACTGTCAAAATACACAAACACACACACACATAGAAAGACACTCACGATGCGCATAGGAAATGAAATAAAATTAAAAGTATCTTTCAACAACAACAACGACATTGTATCTCAGTTTTGGCTTTTTTAATAGCTTTGCTTTAATTTTTTGATCACTTCTTGTATTCCCAAAGTTTTGCCCTTTGCTTTTGTCCCTATTTTCGGTTAGCAGCTGTGTTTGCAGCTTTTCGTTTGCCGCCCCAAAAATACGTCCCGTTCTCCGCATTCAGCTTCTATTCCGTCTCCGCGTCGCTCTTCCCGCTTCTATTAATCGTATCTAAATTTAGCATTAAAGTCTAAACAGACAACAAGATTTGCAGCAGGCAAAGATTTCATGTTAACGCATCTGCATACACTTTACCTTCATTACATTCCCGCTTCTGTTCCGCCTCACCACAGCTTTTATAACGAAAATGCATTTCTGTAAAAGTTTTTCGTTGATTTTTATTCTTTGTGGTTTCTATTTTTGTTTTTACGGCATTGTTTCTGCCTTATGAGTTCACGCCAGACCTCCAAAATGCACTAAGATACAGCGGAACTATTTTTGTATCTTATAGATACATTACTTCGATATCCATACATTTGTACATATATGTAAGAATAGATACAGTATTCTTGAGAATCAGATCTGTGGGCATATGGCGCTTTTTTTGGGGCGTATAAACAAAGACAGAGTGTTGTGATAAAATATGAAATGTTCAAAGTTGCTTCAAAACAAATTTATATATAAGAATTATTAAAGTTCTTGAAAACATTTTGAAATAGAAAAATCATGAAAAAGCTGTTAATATCTTTCAGTTTTCTTTTTAGATAGTTTATGCATCTAACAATTATTAAATCACAAACAAGTAAATATTATACAGTTTTTTAAATAAATTTGAACTTTATTTAACTCCTGTTCACTTTATAATTGCATGTTTTAGAATTAACTGAATTGAATATATTTCTTTGAAAAACCGATATTTTTATGATTAACTAAAACCAATTTTTCAAATTAAAAAACTTTAAAAACAACATAATGCATTGTATAAAAGTTTGCAACCTGAATGAAGAAGAAGCAGCATCAACTACGATATTTCACATATACATAATATATATATATATGTTTGTATATATTGTATTGTATATCTAACAACTGAAGTTAACTTGTTGTTGTTTTTGTTTTTCTTCTTCTGCCGCTGATGAGACGCAGCAAATGCAGCGAAGCGCACAGATACCGCAGCAGCACAAAAACAAAGCAACAAAACAGACAACAAACAACACAGAGAGAGAGAGAGAGAGAGAGACAGCGCAATGTTGCCGCAAGCACAAACACAAACACACCCACCACAAACTCACTCACATACACAGACACAGAGATAAGTAAACATAAAGAAGGAGACAGAATGGAGGCAGCAAGCACAAGCAGGGCTGCTGACGCTGCTGCTGCTGACGCCGACTGAGGCCGTTGTCTGTTTTTCGTGTGTATCCAACGCTGCATCAGCAACAGCAACAAAACAGAGCAACTTATTTTTGTTTAGCTGCCACGTTTTTTCTGCTCTCTCTTTTGTTGTTTTTTCGTTTTGAATTTTTTTTCCTACTGCTGCTGCTTTTTTGGAGTTTGCTTTGTGTGCTTTTATTTGGATTTCTCTTTCGGAATGGAATTTTGCAGCCGCAGCAACAAAGCAAACTGATGAAACGGAAAGAGAAATGAATTGAATTGAAGTTTTTTATTCGAATTGGTAACTGCGTGGGCTGACTAAATGCAGAGTAAAGAGAGATAAGAAGAAAAGAAGGCAATGCATAGAAATGACAACAAACAAAACGAGCAAAACAAGAATTTGCAAGCATTTTTAATTGACAGGCGAATGCAGACGGCGATCAAGCAACATAAATGGCCAATTGGCACGCATGTGTGTGTGCGTTGTAAGCAAGTCTAACTAGTTGCCATAATTGGTTGTCGGTCTAAGAGTTCCTTTTGTTTTTTTTTTTGTTTGTTAGTTACTTTTATTTCGGTATTTGTTGCTAGGTTTATTTTGGTTTCTTAATTGGATTTGTTGTTTGATTGACAGCGTAACAGAACTTTTTGATCAAACATCTTGCGAGTATGTTTACCTTTACCGCAGCAATGTTGTCGCAACATTGTTGAGCAATCAATCGCAACACCAATTCTCAAGGCCTCATTGAGCCAAACATGTTTACCTTAAGTGCATCCAATCAAATATGGTCACACTACAAGAATGTTTCGCTATTAACCGCAACACTTTACTTCGTCTATTGTTAAACCCGCTTCCGCCCATTATTATGCTCTTTCTATCACTCATAACCACAAAAAAATATAAAGGAGACACATTTCCACTCAATTGTATCGAGAGATCGCAAACCACATATGTAATTACATACATACAAAAATGTAAAATACTATACGTAATGCATGGGCAATGCAAAAAATAAACCGCTTGCTGATACGTCACTTACTAAAGAAACACAATAACAATAAAGAGAGAGCAATACAGGGTGGTACTCACATTTTACGACTCCCTCGCTCGATCAACAATCGCTTCTTCTTCCTCTTCTTCTGTCGTTGGCTCTTCTCTCCACTATATATATATATATATTTATATATATATATGTATTTTTGTTTCTTGATTATAGTCTTTAGCGCTTATTCCTTTCGTTGTTACTGTTGTTTTTGCATCTGTGTGACATTTTCGGCGGGCCACACAACGCCTTGTTGTTATTGGTGTTGTGATGAGAGAAATACATTCAAAATACGCTTCGACGAAACCTTAGATTGTTTTGTTGTTGTTGTTTGTTGCTCACACCTTGAACTATAATTATTTTTTGCTTCGTTGTTGTTGCTTTTGCTGTTGTTATGTGATTACGAATTGGCATGCGCTGCAAAAAATACAAATTATTTTAAAACTTTGCTCTTTGCACATTTTGCTCATATTTCTTTGCTGATATTATTACACTTTTCAGCTGCTACTACTTTTTTGTATTCATATACGCACTCACACAAACACTTATCATGCATACACAAACACACGGACACGCACTCACGTACACACGGCGACGACAACGGCGGCAATCGCTTCTTCTTCTTCTTCTTGCTTTTCGTGCACTTATTGAACAACAGACGACGCAGCCTCTTATTGCTCTTCTTTTTGCTGCATATATATATATATATATATGTATTTATATATATTATCGAACTTATTATAATTTTTTCTTATTTCAATTTGTTGTAAATCTAATTTCGAACTCGAAACACAGACATACACAGCTAAATAAACACAACACACACAAACGTGCCGACTCTGACTATTTTACTTTTCTTTAAGCCATTTTCGTCGTCACATTTACAGCGAGAAGCACAAGCAATTTAGATGTTTGGCTTCTCTTTCACACTGCTCCGCGCAACGATAAGCAGTGATTTTCTGACTCGCTCTATCGCGTGCGCTGCATACAAACACTCACGTAATTGAACTTATGTATTATGCTTATTAAAGCATTTGCCTGCCATTCCGCACGTACTGCTTGTGTGTCAAACTCACTGCACTTGTGTTATGAATGCAATTTGTTGCATTTTTCAAAACAAGATACATATGTATTGTATAATTAAGTATTTCTTCTCAAGCCAAGTTAAATACACACACGCGCAGCGGCAGCACACGTCCGTACCGTTCAAGCGAGAGCGAGAAACAAAACACAAAAGAAAATGTGAAAAAGAGAGACCGTTTACAATGTGACCATACATTTTTAATGGCAAACTCGCAAAAAATGCATTACAAAAATACCAGTTTGCTGTTTAGCATGATAATATGAAATGAAAATTACAAATTTATATGTTAAGGTAATTTTAAAATGAATTTCTATTTTTTCGCTTCATTTTAATATACTCTACTGTTCATATTTATTAACAATAACACAAAATTCAAAATTGTGTAACATATCACTCAGCTTTTGAGGTGATGCTTGAGTGTTGTCAACACTAAGAAATATATGTTCGGCTTGGGCGCCACTGTTGCTAACTTTGCAATTTTTTAACTAGCTGTGGCTATTTTTAGAGTTTGATAGTCAGAAAAATTTAAAAATGCTACTAGCCAGAAATATGGCCATTTTTCAAAAATATTTAGCTATGTTTTGCTACTTGTATTTCTTAAAAACTAAGCAAGAGAAATGATTTCCATCCAGAATCAGTTATCTTTACCACTGAAGTTGGCAGCCCTAGGTAATTGTGACAAATCTGTCACGGACGTTGTTTGACACTGGTTGTAAAGTTCGCACTTTGGTTGCAACTGTTGCCAGATCGGTAAATTTTGCAGGGTGGCAGCCTTCCGCACCAGTGTTGCCAAGTAGGTGGCGCTTCTGCCGTCTCACCACAGCTCTAAAGCTCTATCATCACTGATAAAAATTGCCAAATTAAAAACGCAAAAAAACTCAATAAAATTAGTAAATTGATGAAAATTAGGAATAGGGATTTTGACAAAATTAAGGTAAGCATTTTAAAGATTACCCATTTATATAATAAATAAACAAATAAAAGTTAAGCTCATTTCGAATTTCATTGTATTTGTCATAAATTGATTTTTTAAGCAATTTTTTGTTAAATTTTTAAATCTCTTGCGCGTATTCGAGGGCTACCGGCTGTTTGCAATTTTATTGAATGGAAAGGCTGCCAGATCAAACTATCGGTATTATCTGTCTGAGAGACACGGCTACCGTTTAAATATTGTCGGTGACTCTTCTCTTCGTGTTTCTCGATACTTTCGTCGATATTTCCCTACTTCTCTACTTCATTCGTGTTTTTTTTTAGTGTGTGTTGATTTTTAGCGGCGAGAGGTGCGCTTGTTCCGAACAGTTAAGCAAAATAAATAAATAATTGGCACTAAGAAGAAAAGTGCAACTTATGTCAGCTAGATAGCGATTAAATAAACGACGCGATGTGCAACCTAGACGTTTTATTTAATTGTATTTTTTGCTAAATTTTGGTAATCGTGCGGCAGAATTTGTGATGCGCACAGAGCACTAGTTTGAGCGCAAAGAAAAACGGTCAAAAAAAAGGTGCAAATGAAAATCAAAGGAAAAAATCTAATATACGAGTGAAAATTTGAAATAGTTGTTAATATATAATCAAGTATATGCCAATATATACCCAGCATATATCCAAATGAATATTTCTGTTCTGATGTTGTCTATGTGTTTGTGAGTGTGCATTTGTGTGTGTGTGCGTGTGCTTGTTGTTCGTGTGCCAAACAAAAAAAAGGGCGTCACAGTTGAAATTTTATGCAGCCAAAAGCAAATCAACACTAAACCCCAGAGCAGACCACAACGGACCAAAGGTGAGTGCGTGTCGAATATTGTTTATAGGTACTTTACTTTACTTGTAATTCATATATACATATGTGAAAAGGCAAAAACAACCACACCTACGCACACATACACAACAAACTTCGTACCTTGTACGCACACACGTTCACATTTGCGTGAGTGCGAGTGTGTGTATGTGTGTATTGGTTTAGTTTTAATATCCGCTGCACTTTTTATTGTTGGCAGATCTCTCTGCTGCTCTCGTGTTTCATTCTCTCTCTCCCCGCATTTCTTTACTCGCCACAATTACAGTTAATAACAACTTCAATTTAATTCATCACAATAGAGAAAAAAGCAACAGTCCGTGGACTTCAGATTGGACAATCGCCAGCTCTCATACCATAATCAATTCAATTAGCTGCACTTGCTCTCTCCAATACATACAAATCTATGTAGCATATGTATTACTGTGTGTGTGTGAAGCTGCCTGCTATACGTCTTTAGTTTGCTTTCTTTTGATTACTCTTCCGTTGTTATTATGTTTGTTGCTGTTGTTGTTGTTCTTGGCGACAGGCACCGTTTTATCTACAACTACAAGATTAACAACAACAACAACAATAGTAATAACAGTAGCAATATCATGTCATGTCTGCAATTGAATTAAATTCAACAAAAAAGCAAGTGAACAGAATTATTTATTGTTGTTGTCGCTAGTGGCTGCTGCTATTTCTGGTCAATGCCTGACTGAGCATCCCAATTTTCGTACATATTTTTTAAATTTAATTTATACATACACACATACATATGTATGTATGTGTATGTTTGCTCTTCTGCCCTCTTCAACTAATCCGAGAGCATTTGCTTCTCCTCGTTCTGACAACTGATGAAATTATTTATGATGCTATTCCTCCTACCTTTCTCCTCTCTCTCTGCCTTTTCTCCGCTCAACTAGAAGATAATTCTTATGTTATTCTTTCTCTGCTGTTGTTTTTGTTGTTTTTGGCGGCCATTAACACACGAACAACACACATGCATATTCGTATATATACCAAACATAATATTTCATTGAACAAGTAACAGTCTAAGCAAATATATGTTTAATGTTATATATGCGTTGTGCTGACATTAATTCGATTATTTAATTCGGAAACGCGAATTGTTTTGTTGCTAAGAGACAAACTGCTCGATAGCAAAGGTCAACAAAAGTGAGAATTACGTAGATAAAGCTAATCATAAATATTTATAAACTATCAACGTATCGACACTGTTATAAATTTACTATAGAAAGTGCAAGTAAAGTAGATAATTGGATAAAAGTTCAGATACTCTCTTTTTACTTATATTAAATCATAGTTATAGATTCCGACTTATACATTTTATAGAGACCATATAAGAAACCATAAAATGTATATAAGTTTATAAAAATAAAACAGTAGCAAAATCAAAAACATTTGTCATATTTTTAACTGCATGTGGGTTATTAAGCCCGCAGATTTTATTTAGTTATAGTAAACCACAAGGCTTACACGATTAAACTACTTCTTAAAATACATGGCCTGAAAACCTTTTGTCCTTCATTTTATTATTCATTGTCCATTTGTGTAATTTTACGCAAAAGTTAGAGCTTATCGGTTAAACCCAAAATAGATTTGAAGCGAATACAGAAACAGTTAATTAGGCGTTATCTAAGTGATTAGCACCTTATCCAATATGGCCTGAATTTATGACATGCCCAGTGGCCAGCCAAAACCAGAAGGGAATAGCCTAAGAAATCTTATCGGCCAAGCAGCGTGCGCTTATCACAGTCACATATAGAGCGGATTTTCAGTATTAAATATTTTTTCCATAGGAATCAAGAATACCCTGTAATTGAAGTGTATGTTAACTGCATAAAATTTAAACTTTTATTCCTTATACTATATTTGCTTATGAAATGCTTTTCTAGAGCGGATTTTCAATATTAAATATTTTTCCAATAATAACCAAGAATTCCCTGTAATTAAAGTGTATATTAACTGCATAAAATTTTAATTTTTATTCCTTATACTATATTTACTTATGGAATGCTTTTCTAGAAAGAGAGAGCCGCTTCGCTAATAATAAACCTGTAATTATTATCCATTCCAAAATGTATTATTCAAATATAATTCATGTTTGTAATTTTGACTAAATATGGGTTAATAAAAGCCGAAAAATACGCACATTAAACTAAAAACCAAAACATAAAATTGTATCTGGGTGTGTTGCTCTGTTGCTAGGTCGCTATAGTTGTTGTTGTTAGTTGCTGTAGTTGTTGCTATTGTTTTTGTTTGTTGAAAGTTGGGGCAGCACGTGTACGCTTTTCTCTTCACTTTGCCACACTCATTTTCCTCCATTTTCTCATTTATTGTGGCGCTCTCTATTTGCTTTTTGGGCACACGCCCAACAACAACAAAAGCAACGAGGAAAACAACTGAAAATTTAACGCAAATAAACAAATACAAATGGCAAAAAGGCAATAACAATTTAATGCAAGAACAAAAGCTTTACGAACAGCAGACACAGCAACAAACGCAAAATATTCAAAATAGCGCAAAAACAAGAAACACAAAAAAAAAACGCAGAGAAATCCAAATTAAATTTGACTAATTAGATATGCAAATATTTGCGTGATATTTGGTACTTTGTTTGGTTTTATGCTCCGATTATATTGCATAATGGCCGTTTTTCGACCGATGTTTGCCTGGTCCTTTTGAAAAAGGGCGGGGCTCTTGCCTCTTCTCGAAACTGAGGGCGTGTCCAATAATAAATTCGGTAAGCTTAATTAAATGTCACATTGTTTCTGCTCAAATTGATTGACATAATGTTTAGCAGATTATTAATAATGTTTCCAATTCCAAATTAAGGCCATGCGGGATTGCTCAACCTTATAAAAGTGAATGTCAAATATCGTACGACTTTTAAGGGGATTATAAGAAGATATCTGACATTTAATGATGCACACAAAAACATAGATGTCTTTTATGAGGGTCTCACTGTATGCCCGTATTTTGAGACGAATTTGAGAACAGTAAAAAAATTATATCAACATAATTGCTTAGATTTTGAAACTTTCATTAGAAACAAGTTTGATGAGCTACAAATTGAGTAATAACTAGCAAAACTGTTTTCAAAATTTAATCAAATAAATCAAATACAATTTAAGTTTGATATCTTTCCAATTATTTTAGTCAGATGTTTGTTTTTCGATGTTACTCAGTACTGAGTTTTTATAATAAAATTGTTACTGCTTGATAAAAATTGTTAATAATTTATTTACTTTAATAATTTACATATAATTACAGAAAATTACCATAATTAGATACAGATTAGTTAATTTGAGTTATCGATAGTTGTTAATTGTTGTATTTAGTGCTGTGCAGCGATACATAAATGTATAATAGTAGCTTTTAACAGCTATTATAATTGAAAGATTTAAAAGTGAAAGATACTCAAACACATTATCATAAGATCAGGAGTTTTCTTAGCAATAAATTGTTTAAGAAATACAAAATTACTTAAGCAACTGAATAAATTCAATTTAAAGCTGCTTATTGGATTATTGCTTTGCTTTGAGCATTACTTTGCTACAATTTAACAGATGAGGCTTGAGACTCGAGAAATGACTCAAATTACAGTGCAATAGGTATTCCATTTCAAATCGTTAAATGTATGTGTGTGTGTGTGATCCCATCTTAATTGCTGTTTGAAACTTTGTCTACGTTATTCTGACTCATCCACACAGAGAATTTTCACACAGCAACAGCATAGATATAATAGAAATTTGGAGGCAACAACGTGTGGAATGACCAAAAACTGACACTGACCTTATAAGCAACAAAAAAAAACATCTACAACAATAGACAGTGCCCACTCAACTTTAACAACTTCCGTTGCTCATTTATGCACTCAAATAAATTACATAAATTATAAAAAAAATTTAAAAGTGTTTGTAAAACACATATAAGCGAATAAGCAACAACAATTACAACAAGTGAAAATACTTTCACCTTTCGCAATACCCAAAGGGGGTAGTTTTGTGGCCTGTCGCAACTTAAGATGATTGAATTGAAAGGGGGGAGACTCTGCTGTCTGCCTGTCAATCAATAATTTAAGTTTTAATCAAAACAGAAGTGTATAAATTAGAGGTGTACCCAACTAGCAAATTCGCTGTAGACAACACTCAGATGTTTTGAATACTTGCCCCATTAAGAAAGTGCTAAAGAAAGTTGCAATAGAAAATAATTAACATAAAGTTACCTTGTAAATACAATTATTCTCGTAGTTTACAAATATAACTACAGGGCTTACAGATTTAAGAGCAATCAAAAAAACATACAATGCTTTATGCAAATTAAATGGATTATTTGATTTATAAATGTAAATTATCGGATGCGAGCACTTCTGTTGTAGTATTTTGTTATTGCACATCTCGAGGGAATGACATATGGAAAGGGTAATAAATAGCTTTTGACAAGATCAACTCAAAACACAACGATAACAACACTCTCACAGCAGGCCTCACTCGTATGATTCATTCAGCATCTGTATTTCGTATCGTCTCATTTTGGGGTCCAATGCTCGCGAAATGCGAATTGTGGTTTCTGTTTCTGTTTCAGTTTCAGTTTCCGCATCCATGCTCTGCAACCCCTTCTCCAGCGATTTTCTCGTAGATTTTAAACGGCAATTGGGGGTCTCTTTTTCTTTGTTTACGTTTTAGTTTTTAGTCTAAAAATGAGCAAATTGAGCAGCATAAATGAAAATGTACGTAATACGTGTGTATGTTGAGTTTACGACCTTTTTCAATTTGAGTGTTATTATTTATTTTCCGGTTTCTCAGTTTCATTTGTATTCGTATTTCATACGCAGCAGCGAAATTATACCCTGTAACCACAAAGTGAGTGGAGAGTCTTAAAAGTCGATAGACTTTTGGGCTCACAAAACCGGAGATTAGGTCTGCTTAAGATCCTCGATAAATATCGATAGTTTTACAATTTTTCTCTATATCATTTATCAATATCAATTAGTACCAATTATTAAGTCATTATAAAGTGCATAAATATTTTTGTATATAGCTTATATAGATTCTACATAAATATGTGTTTATTACAATAATCAATAGCATCGATATCGACAAATATACCCTCGGCTCTTGTTGACATATAGAGTATCTTCTCGTTGAACAGTATCGAGTTGCGTCTTTTTACTTGTTTGTTATTGTTTAAGTATTTATTTATGTATTTGTTTAGTTATTTACGAGTATATTTGCATTTTAGTCATGCGATGGGGACCGTGTCGTCGATTTTTGCGTTTTCGCTGGCAAAACGATGACAACAACGGCGTCACTCATTGAGCATTCGGTGTAAAAATGTTAAGCAGGTTGATCTTTGCACGATGAATATGCCTTTATCCGAATACATATATATATATATATATTTTGGGTGTATCAGCGAAAACAAAGCTGACAAAGCAAATGGGGCGTCTTTCCTCGTATTTAATTTAATTCAACATGTGCTCAAATTGTATAAATAAATATAATTTAATTGTGCACAAATGACAAAATACTTATTATAGATGCGTAAGCAACTATTAAGTATGCTCACATTTTTCAAATGAATTTTATGAATAATGATATTATCTAGCATCTATTTGGGTCTTCATTATGTCTGACTTATGTACAAATTTCTCAAGAAAATGTCATGATTTGATCGAAATTCTATTTTTGTCATTTTGATAATTCTCAATTTATGAATTATTGTCCGCTGATTTTTTAAAGAATTTGAGTGATTCGCTTAAGGTAAGAAATATAAATAGATGAAGATTCATTTTCACTTTCGTTTGCAAAGAACTTTTCCGTAGAAGACAAAAACTCACTAGAAATTTTTTATCTACAGAAAGAATTTATAAATTGTGTCTTATTTAGATTAGGAATAAATAAAGAATGGACTTGTTTTATTTCATAAAAGTTGTTAAGATTTCGCTTCAAATCTCTATATAAAGAATTCTTTGTCTTGACTGCTCAGTGGTTTTGCTTATACAATTGCAATTACGATAATCTGTAACTAAATTGCTTTGTTGATTTAAATAAGGGTTTCTACATAAATAAATTATACAATTGAGAACCAGAACCACATTCTACACTTCATGTGTGTCAACATCATGAATCACGAGGTTAGGTAATTCTAGTACAAAGTCTACAAGACCAATAATTTTGTCATTGCAACCTAATTCAACTCGAGCTCAAAGTTCAGAGTCAGTTTCAAGACGTTGTTGTTGCCGCTGCTGTTGTTGTGTTGTTGTTTATCATCTCAGTTGACAAATGTCGTGACACATAAAATGTTTCGAAAAGTTATTGACCCGCCTGTCAAAAGTCAATTCAAAAATCCGCCATCCGCTGATGATGCAATGTCAGGCCCCTCTCTCTTCCTCTTTTAATTTGAAGGCGTTTTAAAATTATGCATAATTTGCTTACATATATTTTCATTTTCTTCGCATTTACAGTTAGCTTCAGAAAATAAATCCACGGCAAATTGTGCAATTTTATTGTGTACATACACTCTTTGAGTGACTTTGTGTGTGTTGCAACAAATAAACAATGAAATTAGCCACACGTCTTCGCAGTTTTGGGACTGACTTTGAACTGGCACATAAATGGCGTCTCAAATTGTCATTGAGTTTGCTTTAAATCGCTTAATAATATTGTTAGCTATCAAAGCAATTAGTCATAAGTACACGATAAATAACAACAAAAATTGAAGGCCATGTCGGGCAATTTTAAACCCAGCAAATTAAATGCAAACATTTTGGAAATTTTTTGAATACAATTTTGAATTATCCCTACTTTAAAATGGTTGTCTTAAAAATTAAAAAAAAAAAACTTTTTTAAAAGATTAGAATTTGTAATCTACATTTTTAGAGCTGTTTTTATCAGTGAAATATCAAATACCTAATAAAATTTTAAAATTAAATAAATTCAAACTATTAAGATCAATTAAGTTTTATAATTCATTAACTTTATTTCAGTATTCAAAACTTTAAGCCCTTGCACTCTGAGATTCATAACTTGGACATAGTTAGGCTTAAGTAGTCTTTTACAACTAGTGCTAAAATGACGCTTAAGTAGCTAACTAATTGCATGCAATATAAGCACAAATTTTAACTGAAACGAATTTAACTTGGTTTGGTTTTTAAACTGGGCTGTGCATATAGGAAACTATATAAATTTGATAATCATCAGCATGTTGTTAGACCTAAACCCACACGAAGATACTTTAGATTTTGAACAGCCAAGTTTGGCATCAACTACGACGTGGACTTTTACAGCATTTAAGTTCTGTGTAGGTGAATTGAATGAGTATTCCAAACGGTCAATACTTTGTACGGCTCTTGTAACGTTTAAGCAAACAAACCCACACATATGAACACGTATGTATGTACACCTGAGGTCAAGGTTTTGGAGACCACGTACTTCAACGAGCTTATGATGCTGATATATAACCCAGCAAACAGAGAAGTAGCAAAAACAACACCCACATGGCCAATGGACGTGGGCCAACTCATAAACAACTGAAAAACGTGACATGAGCTATGGCCAATGGTCAAGACAATGTTTAGATGTGATGGAGAATTGCAGCATCATCCACCCAGAGCAGCTGGCAACTTTTTAAGAATGTGGCACAAACCAATTGCGCTAATAGACCAAACAGAAACGAACCGGTTAGAAGCATGGCTAACACATTGAATAACTGTCATAGAAGTAATTGCCTGGCCAAAACCTGAATGAGCCGCAACCCGAGAGGGTTGTTTGTAGTTGGTCAGAAATATGCTAAACAATTTGATGTTTATCTAATAAACACAATATAAATTTATCAGGAAATGTCAAGTCATTACAAAACAAAAGGCTTGGCAATTGAGAAAAAATGGTAGAAAATAAAGAAGCAAATCTTTTTAATGGGGATGTTTATTATTAAAGCGTCCACTAACAATTTATTCATTTATTTAAAATTAATAAATAAAAAAAATATCTATGGAAAAAATAGTATAATGTAAATTTAAAATAAATTATATACAATTGTAAAATTTTAGTGTTTAAATTTAAAATTAATTCTTTTTTGTATTTAAAACGCGCTAAAGAGCCTAAAATAAAATGCTTAATATTGAGTTGCTTATCATTGTAAATACCAACGACTGCTAGATTGACCGTCATATAACTTTAGCTAATTGTCGAGTCAGCTAGACTGCGTGGACACAGCGGGTATCTATTTAAGCATAGCAATGCTATCTATGGGTCGGGAAACTGCAAAAAATGCCCATACAAGTCTCAAGATAGTTGCCTGTCTTTGTTGAGCTATGTGCCGAGTGTTTACAGGAAGTGTATTGTTTTAAATGGCGCAGAATAAATAAATAAATATACGACAAATCAAATAAGGAAGGCGTTTGTACCGGGGGATTCTTGAATCATAATTGAGAACAGAAACACGATATCACGTAGTCGCTGTCACAGTCAGTGCAACTCTGTCATTTAAAACGAACAACAACAATGAATTTTGTTGATTAAAACTCGTAATCAAATGAATGAATCGTATTTATTCATACATAGGTTTCTTCATGCCAAAGTGTTCAATAAATCGGGCAATCGGTTCCCTCTTTACAGAACGGAATTAAGCCACCTGTCCGATTGTGTGTTAGGTGTTTATGCATCGACCAGATAAGAAACTAAAATAACCATTAAGGTCAGGTAATGGTCTGTTCTTAGAAGAGTATCTGAAAGCAAACTATAAACCTAATGGATTTGTCTTGATCAATGAAATGAAAAACGTAGGTAGAATTGATAAAAATATTTGTTAAATTCGTTTGTCGTCATTCAATATAAATAAAATGGCTATAAAGTATATTATTAAATTTATATCCATTTCGCAGTTTGCTTACTCATGCATGAGTCGACAATTTAATCTTATTTGGCGGACTTATCAACAAGCTCAAATATCATAGCATAGCATATAGTATATATAGCTCTCCCTCATTTCTCTGACTGTGTTCTTTTTCCGACTTTGTCCCTAGTCATTAGACATTTTATGATTCTGCTGGCCATTTATCTTACCTGTTTCGAAATTTTTCCGCTTGCAAACATTTCGTCAATCTTAAATTCAAATTACATTTTTACCTGACATGACTGAGGGATAAACGTTAACGACTTACTTAGAAAATTGCAAACTCATCGCAATATCATTTATTATTTGTTTTAAAGGAAATTACATGCTTACCAATCGGACAACTATAAATTGTTATAGCTTGTATTTTATGTTGAAGAATATACATTGTTTATCTGTATATCAAATTTCGATCAAAAAAATATTCTCAGGAGAATATATTTAGCCTTTTAGAGTCATTTTTCCAGTCAAGCACTGTCTCATTAACTGTTCTTGTTGTTTCTGATTCATACAGTAAATACGTCTCGTGTTTTTTTTCTGTGCAGATCTTTTTTAATTGCAAAAGATATCGCGTATCTAGAGTAAATGTATGAATAAGTATTTATGTCAGCATTAGGCGTAAATTGCTGCAATTTCAGTTCTATTATCTAAACGAAAATGACAAATTTGCGACGTGTAACTCCCTAATTATTTTTCTGCTATCTACTTGTATCCAATAAAGAAAGAAAGTATCTATGACTGATAAGAAGACATGTTAATTAAAAAACAATTGCAAGCTCATCAGTGAAATATGCGTAATAGAAATGAAAATATAAATAAAACAACGTGTGATATGCTTAAGATATTAAGTAAAAGGTATATCGACATCGAATTGCCTGTTATTTCGTTCATCAATTCTGATAGCTTCAAGTGCTTATCTTGTCCATTAGCAAATCGTTGCGCAACATTACTTTGTGGCCTGCCACTGCGTGAATCACATCCAGGCGGGACACCTGCAAAGCTGCTTTCCCCGAAAGTAACAACAACCACTGGCAAATTGTCAATTCTTAAATAATTTAATTAAAATACCTGCTACATACTCTGTAAAATAATTTTAAATAACTTTATTAGAATAAAACTTAAGCATGATTCCAACAAAAATTATAAAGCTTATTTGGATTTTTATACATTCTTAAATAATGAACAGTTGTTAAATATATATATTAATTTTAGCATGTATCAGGAAGTTTTTCAGATATTTAACGTTATATCTAACTCTAATTCCAATTTATATTACATATAAATTATATTATTTTTTGCCAGTTGTCAATTGAAAAGTAAATGAGAGTCAAAATAATTTACACTCTTTTATGTGCTTAATAATATTTGGTAAACTTCCTGTATGTTTATTTGATAAATAAATGAATTATCTGACGATGATGAGATGAGTAAACCGCTTCTTATTGATACCACGAGTTTAAAGTCTGTAAAGATATCGCTTGATTATACCCTGTACATGCCTTGTGGCATACAGGGTAAAATGAGAACACAGTCGACAGGGGCCAAGCACAATAAAAATTAACATTGTTGCCTCTATTTATTTTAGTTTCGCTCTTTCCCTCTCCGTCTTTTTGTGAATGCCACGATGTCGAATTTCTTGCTGTTGTCATTGTGTCTGTCGCTTTGGCTTTGCGTTCAACACTTTGATGCCATTTTAAACACCTGCAACAATAAACACAACAAAAAAGTCATTTACTGCTTGAGCTGAGGTAACAACCGCATAACAACAACAGCAACAACTACAACTAAAAAATTGTAACATCAACTTGAACTTTTGTTAAACAAACTTTGCAATATTATTTTTGCATAATATTGAGAAAGAAAGACTTTTGGTAAAAGCTGCTTTCCATGCAAATACAAGTACATTTACCATGTACATGTCAGCCAAGTTCAATGCATGGCTTTAAGCTTGACCTAGCTTACTTTAGTTAACCACCAGAGATTCCACATTTTAATTTTTTACGTAAGCGGTGTGCTTGAATTAATGATGTATTTTTAATGAAATTAACTTTTGCCAATCCCCGTGGCAAATCGAAATAGAAGAGGTAAACACAAAACTTAATTAACTTTTAGTTTTAAACTTGACTACAACTGCTGGCAATAAACGATGTTAGACGAAATTTGTCTGCTTTCTCATAATGTTTCGGTTTAAATGCTGTATAAAGTTTAGAAAAAGTAAATTTATCCAAAATGAACTTTCTAGCTTTAAAGCATTTATCATAGAAATTTTCACTTAATGGTTTTGAGTTGTCTTAAACTTATGCTTAGTTTAATATTTGTTAATGATTCTATTTCTAGACACACATAATGCTGACTTGTCAAGTTTAAATAGTTTCTATGAGCCATAATTTAATTTTTGAGTGGATACAACTTTTTGACTAGAATCTTATTTTATATTTATTTTATTTTATAAAATTAGATATTATATAAAAAATTAAATAATAAGGGCCAGAACAGATTTCAGGCAGTACTAGCAACTAATTCGAAATTGAAATCTATCTGCTATAAAATAATATATTTAGTTTTATTTCTTTTTTTTTTGTAAATATTTTTTACATAAAATTAAACTACCATATAATGAATACTATCTTAGAATCTACTATATTTAAGAACATTTTAAACAGGCATAGGCTTAACTGTAGCTTGTCTTTTCGTACAATTCAATACCATATTTGAGACGTTTGAAGAATTAAGACTAACAGAATTAACTTTAATTTAACAACTTGGTCAATAAATGTTCAATAGGTCTTAAAGCAACATTGCTGAGTGATACATTTTCTCATCCTCGCTACGGGTCGGTCGATAAAACTGGCTGCGCACATTATGCCATTGTAATTCTAATGATAGATCAAATGGTACTTATAATTTAGTGTGGTTCTCTGTATTTATAAACCAGCCGCAGTCACAATGCCGCCAGCCGCGACCTTCGCAAAATGTAACTGAAAGTACGGTTGGTACTTATATAAAGAGAATAAGAAAAAAATATATAAAATAAAAAACAACAACTTGATGTGCTGTCGATGTTGCGGGCAACAAGTCTCGGGTGGCTGAGAGCTACTCTAAGATGACGACGCGTTGCGCAACTCATTAGCAAATGACTGTGACGGCGCATAATTGAATCTAATAAATGCGAATCAGCATTCTTACATGTATATCTACATTTACATATATGTATATTTACATGCAAATTACAGTCTCGCTGCAGACTGAACTTTGGCTTTTTGTAATAATAAACACAAAAATTGTCAGACTTAAACGGAAGCAATTGTTGTTGTTGTTAGTGTTGTGCCTTCTTTGAGAGATCGAGTTCATTTGCACTTGCTAATCGGGCCCGAATCGCTGAGTTAAGTAGGCAACGCAACCAAGGTCTTCTTATCAAGATAGTACACCTCAACCTCAGACCTCGACAGAGAGACAACAACGCGTGTGCGACGTCTCTCAGTGCAATAACCCTGAACACAAATTTAATACATACATACATTGTAAACAGATACTTTTCTTTATAATATATTTTGTTGTTGCTTTGTTATTTTTATTTTATACAACAACGAAGAAAGCGAATGAGTCGAGAGGTGAATAACAACAAAGCAACATAAAACATTTTAACAATAAAAAAAGGCGGTTACAAAATGCAATGATTAAAATGAGCAACAAAACTCCGAAAGAAATAATGAAAAAAGAGGACACAAAGAAAATTTTGATGGGGAAAAAAAGAGGCAGGTGAAACTTTGGCCCCATCAACAACATGTGCACAGTGGCAACTCGGTTTGGGGTGCAGTCAACTGCAGATGAGCATTGAGGTTGCAACGAGCAACGAGAAACGGGAAACTTTCAACCACTAAAGTGAGTGTCGAGTGCTGTGTGCGTTAAGTCCAAAGAGCTTAAAGAGATTTGTCGTTCGAAACGGAAAATTACCGAAAATTAAACAGCTGAAAACAATGTGAAAACAGTGGAAATTTAATGGAGTGAAGACTTAAGATTGTGGCAAGTATTTGTTAATGTGAGGTAGGTCTTAAGACAATACCGAAACGAGGTTAGTAATTAGCTAAGAAAGCGAAACTAATGATTGCAGGTTGTTGTTTTAGCAGAATAAGTCTACAATTTTAACTCTTTTAACTATGGTTGAAGCAGAGTGACCTTTATTCCCACATAGTATAATTTACATTTTTATGGGCATCTCAAAGTAATGAATTTGTAATGATGCAGAAAACTACCTTGTTGCTTTTCATTTTATTTCCGATAGGTTGTTCCAGCTGCTTTGTTAGAATCATAATCCCATTTTCAGCTTCATTTAAAATGAAAATTAAATTGGCTTTTCAAGGCATTGAAGAACCTTTCAACCGCCCACTTGGGCCAATACAATGGCCGACAAAGTTTAATTTTTGGAAACCGCAACATGTGTTGTAGACCCAGAACGAAAGAGATAGTGAGAGAGAGAGAGTGAGCAAATGATTGCGCGTGAATAGCAACAAAGTTTGAATATAAACATTTGTAGTCGAACAAAAATAAACAATTGTTATCTTTGTATGCCATCATCGCAGTGGATTGAATCGAATCACAGTCTGTCCTCGTTCTCAACATCACATCGGCATGCGATGCACAACACTTGAGTTATGTATTTATAATATTTCGAGGTGCGATCTATATTGGGCTGCAAGTTTAAAAATGTAGTCACATTATCATGAACATAACGAACGTCCTTATCAGGTGCATTAGGTACACCATATACATAGATTGTGTACTGTGTGTATTGTATATTGTTTATAATCGGTGTGGGGGATAGGAGGCACTTGAGTAGCCACAGAATGCTTAACGTCAACTAACGACAGCCTATTGAGGAAGTATTGATCGAGTTGTCTTACTCATTTTTCTATATATACAAATACTATATATACAAGTGGAGTATACACAACGCGAGCAATGCTTACACCTGCCGAGAGGTGTGTTCCATAAATAGCTAACAATAGTTTTAAGGGGCTGTAAATAAAATCTAAAAATTTTCTAGTTAAAACAGTGTCATTAGTATGATTTTACCTTAAAAATCAGGAGTAAATTTCGATAAAACATATCATAAATCTAAATAATAGGTAATTTTTAAAATTTCAAAGATTTTCTTCCAAGTTACTTATCCATTTTTTTTATATATTTATCTAATGTATTACCAGTTTTTCGAATAACCTTTAAATTTTGCATTGATTGTACTATTGATAGAAAATGTAGATCATAAACTATTATATATCAAAAGTATGAATATCATATTACATTTTTGTGTGAAATTTGAATATAATTTATGCTGAATTACTATATATGGCTGTTCTATCAATATCATATCAGCTTTGCATTGAATCGAATTCAATTTCTAAGTATCTGTGGAGCAAACCACTCTATTTCTACAGCATATGTTTTAACTCAGCCAACAAATCCAAAAATATTTGGCATAAAAATGCAAAGAATTTATAAAATGTTTCATTGAAAGATTATGACATGTTGTTGGGCAGCTGGGCATATGCTCCAGTTTATAGTTTTCAATGATTGCGATTTGGATTATCATTATCAGCGAGGAAAAAGTTGATTCACCTTTAGACTCTGGACTCGCCTCGAGTTTGTTGTTTCTCTTTTCTGTGCAATCTCAATGACAATACGTGTTTAAATTTATTATAATTAATAATTATTAATGTCGATTTGTTTTTTTTGTTTGTGTCTTTTGCAGCTATTGGGAGGCAACTGTTTGAGATCTTTGCCAGCAATATGCAATAATGGATTCGTTGAAAACAGTGACCAGTGGTCGGGATCATTTAACGCTGCAGCCGTTGCAGAAACTGCGCTCTTCTCGCGGTTCCAGTTCCAATTTACGGTCAAGTCGCTCTCCCTCCGCCAGTCGAAGCAGCGAGCAAAGTAAATATAATCATAAACATAATCATAATCTTTATTAGTTGTTATTTTTGTAATCTTAGTCAGTGAAACTCTTCACTGATAACTTGTAGTCGTGCAGTAGTCTAATAGCTTAATCACGTGTCCTATAATTGGATTATAATGCTCATCAACTACATAGCTTATCTGTGTGCATGGCTTTTCATGTTGCTAGGAGTGGTAATCACTCATTTTAGCATTTCCGCATGTCTACAGGTCTGCTCTGTACTTATTATTTTTATTTTATAAATTAATAATTTAAAGTGAAATGTATGTTTTTATTAAAGAGTTTGCAAATTTGCATGATTAATAGTAATGATAATCTCTCATGATAAACACCTTTCATTAAATTCTAAAATAATTATTCAAGATATTATTTTCTTAAATATTTTGTTTTTAATAGCTTTTATAACATGGTTAAAGTAATAATATTTATTTAATTCCTAATTTAAATAAAACCTTAATATGTGTACTTTAAAATTACCAATTTAATTTTATTCAAAATTCTACCAAGCAGTCCGGTTCTGGACAATTTCAAATGCTTAACATTCCGAAACTAAGTTGATAGTGCAAGGGATTAGTTAGCTTTTGTTTAAAAAATAGTTTCTGAATACAAACAATATAAATGATTGGCCAATTATACAATGCAATACAGCTTTGCTAATTTTGGCCAAGATTTTGTTGGCCCTTTGGATAATGGTTGAGAGATTAAGCTTCCAAAAAAACATTTGCCAAATGCAAAAATGGATTAAAAGCTCACAAAGTGCAATTCTCAGTTGTGTTGTGTGTGCTTTAAACGTTTTATTTGTCTTGTCATTGAATTGTTTGCATATAGTATCTGTAACGTTATCTGTTGCTTTGCTTTTCATTTATTTACTTACATGTATTTAATAGTTATATATACATATATTTGTAAGATTTGTATGTCTGCTTATCATTGTTTGCCTTACTTTATGACTTTTGTGTTGATTATCCCTTTGTTTTGTTTTCGTTTGTTTCTCTTCTTTTCTTTTGTGTCTTCAAACAGCTTTGTAACCGTTGACCGCCAACTACAACTATTCACATAGAATCTACACATACAAAAAAACATATACAAAGTGTAGGTATACGTACATATAAATAGAAATTCTTTCACACACATTCACACATACACATACACACTTAAACAAACATTGCTTGAATTTTCTACGTTCTTTTTTCCACGCGATTTAAAACGCTATTAAAACGCGTTGGCATTTGCTGCTGCTTCTGCTTTCTCACACATTCTACAAATTTTTTCTTCTCTCTCTCTCTCTCTCTTTCTGTCTCTCTGCCTCGTTTGACGCACAGCTGTCTAACTGTCATTTACACCTACTCAAACGCACACACAAACACACTCGCGCATAAAAGCTTGCAAACGTCGCAGCGAAAGCAAAACTATAACAACAACAACAAAGTGGACTTTTTTAAATTATTTTTAATTTGATTTGTTTATTATTGTTGTTGTTATTGTCAGCTGCAGCTGCAACTGTGCTTTCGCTTTTTCATCGATCTAAAAGTTGAAGATAAACTACATATTAAATACATGCAGTTAGTAAAGTCAACTTTTTGCCAAACAAATAAAAGAAATCACATATTTTATGTTGCAAAAGTTTAAAATCATTACTTGGTATATTTTTGTTTAGCTAAAAAGTTAATGACTTACAATTGGTCTTATCTATATTTTTATTTTTTTTTAAATTAAAAACAAATATGTGATTTTTTTGTTGTGAGTTAAAACAATTACTGACTTACTAACTAATTCGCCAGTGTCCCGGGAACGCAGCAGCGATTCAACAACAACAGCAGCAGGAACAGGAGCAGCAGCAGCCGTCGCCACAACAGCAACATCAACAACAACCGCAGCAGCAGCATCAGGAGCAGCAACAACAACAACAATTGCAACATCGTCGAGTACGTCGGCAACGTCGACGACAGTCAATAGCAATTCGTCGGCATCGTCCATCACAGTGGCAGCTGCACAGGCGGCTGTCTACAGCGGCGGCAACACGGTGACCGGCAGCCTTGGCAGCACCGGGGGCGTGGCAGTGCGCGGTTTTCGCAGCCACAGCCCCACCCACCGTCGACGCAGCCGTGAGCGACAGCGACGCACACATGGCTCCGATCAAGGCGGCCTACTCGCATATAGCGGCCTTATAGGCGCTGCTGATATGTCCGATTTTGTTGTCACTGTCGGTGGTGGTGGAGGTGGAGGTGGAGGAGGTAGCGCTGGCACTGGCAGCGGCTTGGAAGACTCACGTCTATCGGGCAATGAGGATTATTACTCGTCCTTCGTCTCCGATGAGTTTGATGGCAGCAAGAAGCTGCATCATCGACGCACTCACGAACGCAGCTCCAGTGTGCAGGCCATTGATCGTCTCAATACGAAAATACAATGCACCAAGGAGTCCATTAGGCAGGAACAAACTGCTCGTGATGGTGAGTAAAGCTTTCGCAACTTGGCTCAAATATTCTCAATTTGTGTAGCATACATTTTGGGGTAACAAAAATTATTAATATATAAATAAAACTAACAAACTATTGTTTATTATATACTACTCATCACCAAAATTCACGAAAAAAAACCTCTATATTATGATTTATTAGTTTTCAGATTAAAATTTTGTGTCGGTCTTCCGCAATACAATTTTAAATGCAATTTTTTGGGGTACAAAAAATTATTAATATATAAATAAAACTAAAAAAATCAGACTTTCAATATTTAAATAAGCTTTACAAATGTGTAATTGTTTATTATATACTTTTCATCATCAAAATTCACGAGAAAAAATCCTCTAGATTATGATTTATTAGTTTTCAGATGAAAATTTTGTAGCGGTCTTTCGCAATATAATTTGAAATGCATTTTTTAGATTTGATTGAAGAAGTATTTTCTAATCAAGTTTAGTTTTGTAGGTGATTTTTAAATGAGGAGCATATATTAAATAATTCCCGCTTTGCTTTAATAAACATTACGTTAAGTGCCATTGAAGTAATCTTTTATTTATCCAATCAACTAATATTGTCAATCTTACCAATTTATTCATCGTCTTTCAGACAATGTCAATGAGTATCTGAAACTCGCAGCCAGCGCCGACAAACAGCAACTACAACGCATAAAGGTAAAAAGAAACCAAAGCAAACAAAATAAAAGATGAGAAATTAACAAACAAAATAAAAAATGAGAAATTAACAAAAAAAATCGTTGTCTACTTTCAGGCGGTGTTCGAGAAGAAAAACCAGAAAAGCGCACACAGCATTTCGCAGCTGCAGAAAAAGTTGGACAACTATACAAAACGGGCCAAGGATCTGCAGAATCATCAATATCAGACAAAGAGTCAGCACCGACAGCCGCGCGAAGTGTTGCGTGACGTGGGCCAAGGATTGCGCAATGTGGGCGGGAATATACGGGACGGCATCACGGGCTTCTCCGGTTCGGTGATGTCCAAGCCGCGCGAATTTGCGCATCTCATTAAGAACAAATTTGGCAGTGCCGACAATATAAATCAAATGAGTGAGGCCGAGTTGCAAGGCATGCAGGCCAATCCGGATGCACTGAGTGCGGCCGGCGAACGGTTGCAGCAGCAGCTGCCAGGAATGGGAACCTCAACGGGTTCTGGCGGTGGCAACAATAACAACAACACTGGCACTGGCAGCGGCACCGGAAAATTCAACAGCGACAATGGCAGTGAATGCAGCAGCGTCACCAGCGAAAGCATACCAGCTGGGTAAGTGAAGGACTTCATAATCACCTGAATGACTCGTTTATAACCCTGTTCTCCTTTATCATTTGCAGCTCTGGCAAGAGTCAATCGGGCGCCAGCCAATATCATATTGTTCTAAAGTCATTGCTAACCGAGCTGGCCGAGCGTAAGGCTGAGAACGACAAGCTTAAAGAGCGAATTGAACGTCTTGAGGTAGGGAAAAGATATTCATTTATTTACCTGAATTCAACAGCAGTCCACAAAAATTATTAAGAATTAATAATCAAATTGAAAACAAATACGTTTATTTAACAATTAAATTAGTATATGAGCTTTTTATGATGATAGGATCCTCCGGACCAAAAATCTTTAAATTGATCGTGACATTTTTGGATCTGAGTAGCAGAAAAATACTAATTCAAACAATTTGCAAATTAATTTATCTACTTGGCGACATATTTTTTTTACGTTTTTATTTTATTTTTTACGATATATAAAGTTTAAATTTAAAACAGAAGTGATACTATGAAGTAGTTGAAAAGTCTGCACTAATTTATTAAGTACACAATTAATACTAAATTTTTACTGTACAGACGAGCCAAAAGGAGTTCAACAATTTGACCTCTACTCTCGAAAGTGAACGCTATCGTGCCGAGGGATTGGAAGAGCAAATCAATGACTTGACGGAATTGCATCAGGTTCGTCTAAGCCTCTTTATTAACTTGACCGACTGCCCAGACTAATACATTTGCAATGCCTGTTGTTGTATTTCTTTGTATTGCAGAATGAAATTGAAAATCTGAAGCAAACAATTGCTGACATGGAAGAGAAAGTACAATACCAAAGCGATGAAAGACTACGTGACGTCAACGAAGTGCTCGAGAATTGTCAAACAAGGGTAAGTTCAAATACACACACACACGTACAAGTACACACATTAATAACTAACACACACACACAAACTCACTCTCATCCCGTATAGATATCGAAAATGGAGCATATGTCGCAGCAGCAATATGTCACCGTCGAGGGCATCGATAACTCAAATGCCCGCGCTCTGGTTGTGAAACTCATCAATGTGGTATTAACGATATTGCAAGTGGTATTGCTGTTGGTGGCAACAGCCGCTGGCATTATAATGCCATTTCTTAAAACAAGGTGAGTGGTGCCTACAAATATTTTCTTTGTATATGTAAATATTATATAATCTTCATTTATTTGGTAGGGTTCGCGTTCTGACCACATTTCTGACGATTTGTTTCATCATATTTGTGATACGCCAATGGCCGGATGTCCAGGATATAGGCGCAGGCCTGGTGCGACATCTCAAACAGTCGCTGGTGGTCAAGTAAAACGCTAGCGACTAAGCCTCAATGTTCGATTAGTAGACTCTTAATGTTATTAGTGTTAAGTTAAATAAAAGTGCATATTTTGTATATAGCTTATAAATACACAAAAAACGTAATAATTTAAATTCGAATTAGTTACAAGACAAAACGCGCATCACATGAACGACTCACATATTTACATAAGTACATAAATGAATACAAGTTGTACAAACAAATAATAAACTGAAAACGATATCGCACACACACCCACACACACATTCATATTGATGCATACACATGTATACATATAGCGAAATTCTATGTAAAAGATCTGCTAAAGATTTAGTCTAATAACTGCAATGCTGACAAGTTTCTGTGCATTACTCAATACTATAAAATTACTATGTATATCTAAATACTATATGAACTCTATTTATAGTTATTGTATTCATTAAAAAATAATAAAAACAACATAAAACGTTTGTATTTGTACGAAACACAAACTTATTTGTATTATTATCATAATATACGTGGGGCAAATTATATGGAACCGAAACAGCTGTTGTAATTAGTTGACGACATCAAAAATATTTACTTTTCAAAAAGTACGGAAAACGAATCGATAAATATACCTTACATCTGTGTAAAGAATAAAGTTGAGTGAGCTATTAATGCAAAAATCTGCATTCGGAGGTGTTAAATAAATAAATTAAAGTGCAGCATACTATTAGGAGGTATGTTCAACAGTGTTCTATTAATTTTACTAGCACAACCCCTAGGCGCAATCTAAAATATACATTGGAGAAGTAATACGTTTCATCGTTTATTCAAATGGCACTGTTGCTTGGATCAATTATGTTTAATTTATTGTATATTAATTTAAGTTTACATATTGAAACACACAAGTTATTATGTCTTTATATTTAATTGATTTCGTTTTACAGTATTTGACGTTTATTGTTGTGAACAGTTTTCATCAGTTGCAAGTTCTTTTCTTTTTATATTTTTGGAGAAATTAATCACAAACTAGCGCTTATAACTAGTATATATTCAATTATAACATTTTTTCAAATCACTGCACTATGTGAAATATTTGATTCGCTTAGTTCAATTTTCGAACCGCCTTTAATAGAAAAAAATACGTCGAGTAATTTGGAAAACTTAAAATTAGTTAAATCAAGGATAATAATATACAGCAGCATCATACAAAATATAATAAAAGGGATTATTCGTTATTGATGCCCATTTAGATTTTTAGGTCTAGAACAAATTTTACACGCATATTAAAACTTATGTTTATTAAATAAAATTACACTTTTTTCACTTTTGGTTACCTTAATTTAATGAACGATATCTTTTTACAAGCGACTTTGTTACGGAGTGTTGATTTGAGTAAGTTTAAGACCAAACAAAAAACTATTATGTAATTCGAATCAGGTAAACAATTTCAATCTTATACAGTGATAAATGGTATTTTTTTTTTTTGTTTTTCTTTCATTTTACATTTTGTATGTTGTTCGACTTTAGTTACGTTAGCCAATAATGTTAGTAATATATAAGGTATATAAAATAAATCACAATTTGTATACGCATATTTATGTATGTATGTATGTTTGTAGGTATGTATGAATGTAATGTATGTTGCGGTGCAAACCATAATCATTCATGATCTACGATGCATGATTATGATGATTACAACTACAATTACAATTACATATTATTTATATTAAGGGTAAACATTTGTTAATTGTTTAAAACAAAGCAGCTGGCAGCCACAGTTTGGCCGCAACCAAGAGACATTTATACTACTACGCCTAAAAAAGGGGATTCATTTTAGTTAATTGTCTGCTTGGTGTAGCCTATTGCCTAGAAAACTAAACTCACTAAATCGCCCCTAAATTTGCGTCTAATTCATATGAGAAACTGGCGATCTTCAGAGCTATGAGGCAACGCGGCCACTCCTATGCCGCCTTGGACTGGAGTTTGTAGAAACGCCGATTCAGCACCATCAACTGTTCCAGCAGATGTTGCGTGCTCCGTGGCGGGTGTATTTATTGCAATTGGTTCGTAAATCGAACGATGCGGTGGCATATCGTCATCATCTTTGAATGAGCCGCTTAAATTCGGATTTAGGATATTGTTTGATGTAGGCGTGGATATAGCAACAGTCGTGGCAGTTTCTGTCACTCCGCGTATAGCAATTTCGCTTGGGCCGGACTCAACATGTTCGAGATACGGCGGCGCTGCAACACTGATGCCAACGGGCTGACGACGAAATAGGAAGCTAAGCAGCAAATAAATATAAATGAAAACAATAGTCGATAAGTCTTAAATAATATAGCTACATACTTGAAGTTAAGGCGCGACCAAAGATTGCCTCTTGGTTCACTCAGTTGATCCGCCAAATGAGCGGGTAAATTTGGTGTCCGATCAAACGGATTGACCCGTCGTTGGGAGGTTGACGATGTATTGGCCTGAGGCATGGATCCCAGCAGCGCTGTATATATAAAATTAGATTAATTCAGAACTGTGATTCTAACTTTAATACTAAAAAGATAAATTTCAAATGCGGGCCTTAAAAACCAAAAGAGCCGCATGCATACGGACATAGTTATCACAAATCATTCCTATTTAGTGTTTTCAGCTGATTCAACTGCTAAAAACAGACAGTGAAACATAAATATAATTTGGGAATCCGAAACACATTACACATTCTATGGTCAGATGTATGTTTAGTACACAAAAGCTCGAATTATACTTTAAATAATGCACACACCATTTTCATCATCTGAACTGTGATATTCCTCTGCCTCGGCTGTGTTGCGCACAGTAGTATCGCCGTGTCGAAATGTGCCGTGTCTTGTGGTGCCAGTTGAATTGATGCTGGCGCCGTTGCTCCCACTGGCAGCGCTGGCAGCAGTTGAAGCTGCAGATGCCGTTTGTGGCTGCTGTTGCAATAGCGGTGTGGTATCATCATCTGTATCGGTGACACTATCTAAAGAAGGCTGTCGATTCCGACTCGCACGAGATTCGCCCTTCGTAAAAACCTTCCGCTTGCAAATGGGGCAAACACGGCGGTTCTCTGTTAGCCAGGGATCGATGCAGTGACTGTGATAAGCTGTAAATAAACGTTTTAAATGCATTAAGAACATCAAGCTCATTTTTATGTCAATGATTGATTCACTTACGATGCGAGCAGGGCAGCACACGCAACTTGTCATCCTCGACAAAGTCATCGAGACAGATAACACAGGTCTCATACTTTATGCTTGTATTATTTTTGGTATATCGCAGCACAGGAATCTTCTTAAGCATACTCTTAGGTAATCGATAACGACGTAGACGTCGCTGCTCCCGTATACACTTGTATATCATGTAGATAATCTGGTCAAGCAATATTTAAACAAATGCATTAAGGCCAATAATAAATCAAAGCTAACTATACCACATACCATAGTGAGAAAACAGAGACCAATTAGTATGGAAAATGGCAATATTAGCTGTGTGTTGATATTGAAGGGCAGCTCGTCATTGATGATTAACACTATTTCAGGTGATGTAAATGAGAATAATGCCTTGCCGGTCGAAAGGCCCACAAAAACGGATGGTATGTTAATGCCCATTTGATTGTTGGCGGTCATTTGTTCTTTCAAAATAAACAATCATATTAATTAATGTTAGAGTATTTGCAAATACAAGTATTTCTGGACATACCCAACTCATCGCCTTCATTGTTGTAGATGATCACAGCATAATATGTTGCATTTTGGGCCACACGCACCTTCTGTTCAAATGTACAATCTCCTCCGCTGAAAAATCAAAAATAAATAATGCTTTCATCTTTTTATTAATAAAGCAAAGGTGCTAATTTGCTTACCGTGATATAATCGCCACAAACTTGGCTCCAGTTGGATATCCAGTGCGCGGTGGAGGTCTTAAATGCGTGCAAGCATACTGATTGGTGGTATCGGGGGGCACTACGAAAACTCGAAGACTATTGCCAGAAATACTGGGTCCAAATGTCGCTGGCAAATCATTGAATTCCTCAATCAACTGCGTATTAATAGAGTTGGAAATATAAGATGATTATAAACTAGACTAACAAGCCCTATAAGGTTTTGAAAACATAATTAATCAGCTCGAAAAACTGGGTTCGATTCCCACACTGAAAAAAACCCTCCTAGTGTATGTCTCATGACTCACCTGACTTGTGGTGCGTCTATAGACAAGCACATGTCCCTCGGTGATCGACTGATGACATATGAAGCAGAGACCAAGCAATGCCAGCTGCACAGTGAGACAACGTTTCTTAGCCATGATGTTCCTTGGCTGATCCAGCTAATGATCGACTCAAGTCAAACTTGTCGCCTGTTGAACTGTTTTATATTGTTGTTATTGATTCAATTTGTTGTTCCTACGTCTGCTGCTGCGGCTGCTGCTTATGATTGTTACCATTCGCACTATTCGCATGTCTCATCTGTGCTTATTTGTGCCTGTGTGTGTGCTGTTGCTGTTGCCTGCAAAACAAGTGCATAAATGAAAATCCATGAAAGCCAAGCTGAAGTCAAAGGCAAACAAACAGCAGCGGCCAGAGCCCCGCCATTGCTTTCTGATAAGATAAACGCGTTTGTATGTATGTATGTATGTATTTATGTATTATGGTGTGTATGCGTGTGTGCGAGTTTGATTTCTGATTATATTTTGTTTTTTCATCTTTCTTTTCTATGTTTCGCTTTCTTTTTCTTTGGTTCCACAAGAAGCGCAGTCAGCTGTTCAATGTTTGTTGACATATTATTAGTGCTGGAACTGTGAGCGATAGTTTTTGTCCCTGCTGTAACACTTGCATTGTAATCGATATGCAAAGCAAAAAGCTCAGCTCACGTCATTCAATTTCGAGCCGAGAACTATTATTGCGTAAAAGCTTAATGCAACTGAATAAAAGCTTATTAATCCGTTACGAATGCAGAGTAAACAACACTGCATTGTTGTTGTCGCTTCTGTTGTGATGTGAGAGAGCATTGTTATTATGATTGACTTAAATTCGTATCAATTGAAATTTTGCAACATATTTCCAATTTAAAATTCTTCAAAAAAAAATCGGGTTATAACAAATTACAGCTGCTGACGCTGAAGTTTACAACAAGCTCGTAAATCGCTTTGGTCAGCCGGCTAAATAAAATGATTCATTGCAAATTAGACGATAACAAATACACAAAGAGGCCTACAGTCTCTCACAGCTGATTACACCCATCACATGCACAACAAATATGTTAAATTAGTTTTACGTTAATGGTTTACTTCTCGTTTGTTGATTTTTTTTAAATTGCTTTGCTTCCAGACGTAGCGTCGCCGATCGGAACCCAAAAGTTTTAACTAGGACTCATCGGCAAATATTACCTGCTCACAGGTGAAGTCCTTTTCGATGTGTTCGGTTTCAAGATTACTCGTATTAATCAAAGCCTTTTTGCCTGCAATTTTTCCATGCATATCATTCTTTCTGAGAACTCGACGTATAGTTTCTCCGGAACATGATTTGCCCAGACTTTCCTCCACCACGGTAGCCAGTTGGGAAGCCGATATCGTTGGATTTTGCTTCACTTTTCGAACAATATATCGCTCATCTCTGGCATTAAAAATCTTGTTTGGAGCGATTCTCCCTTTATTTTTCACTCGTTTCTCAAATACGAAACGATGAATTATGCCCTTTACTGTAGACTCTGGTAAATTCACAAGATCAGCAATTTTTCGGCGAGAATTTCCTGATTTGTGGTGTTTTAATACCAACTCCCGTTGCTCGATGGTTGTGCGTTTTCCCATTGACGAAAAGAGGTGTTTTGCTAACGAAATCAAATCATAAATGCTAAATCTGATTTCGAGTTTTATAAATTAAAGCATATGCAAAATAAAAATAAATTCTTTTAAGTTTCTTTTTGTTGACTTCTTTCAAATATTTCATATACTGTGAGGGACTGAATATTTAATAAGATAATTGCAATTTGAACAACACGAGCCTCCGAGAAGTAACATGGAAAATTTACGAGAAATAAAATTAAAGCTGATAATCCATTTAGTATACATGTGGCGGGCACCAAATATTTCACTAATTTTTGTAATACATTCATAATTAAATATATGCAGAACGTCACATATAATTAACACATCGTATCCATGCGCACAAATACAAATAATGAAAATAATAAGAACGTGACTTAGTTTTTATTGTATTGGCAAATATAGTGACATATAATACATATGTTAATGTATGTACAGAAATAAAAAAACAAACACAAAGCGAGCTAAGGAAGAGCGCGTGCCTTTTGATAAATACATACATACGTTCCTATGAAGCTTTAGGTTTGCTCTAAATGTAATGCTCTCTTATCACTTGCTTTTAAGGGTGTTGTCACATTTCAAAGCACATTGAAGTGAACTTTTCAACTAACATTATAATCTGTGGAACCCCCCGCACTACCACCCACAAATTCACACACACACATGTACACAATGCCTTGAACTTTACTCACGCACAATTTTAGCGTCAAGGTTTTTACAATTTACAATTTGACAATGTCTGCTATAAGAACTGAAAACGTGTACGATAACAAAAATCAACTGCACAACAGGTGAAAATCCAAGAAAATACACGGCGTGTTTTAAAAGAAACTAATTGAATACTGCACAGTAAAAAAAAAGTTTGTTTTAAACGGCATTTGCTTTTGTTATGCTTTCTGCGTATCTACAGATGTGTGTGTGTGTGTTGGTCTATGTGAATGTGTGTGGGTGCTTATTAATTGTGCAAGAAAACAGCTGGCACGGAGGTTTAAGATTCAACACAATCAATTGCATTTGCTGCTACTCACTTGTATATATTGTTTATTTTCTCAATTCTATTGAATTTGCCTGCAACTGTTTTCTATCGTTATTGTACTCTGTTTTTTTAGCACTCGCTTTTTCTTCTCATTCGTTTTTCTTCGCACTCGTCGACATCGCAATTGCGTTGCAGCTAATAATTCTGATATAAGGACACAAACACGCACCACCACTTGTAAATATTATAAAATCAGATTGGTATTGTTGAAAATTTGCTGGTTTAACATTTTACAGCAGCTTAACTTGGCTTATTTGAGATATATTAAGATTTTAGAACTCAGCGCAAAGCCCACACACAATAGAACTGCAAAACTATCGATGGCGTTATCGATGTATCGAATATTATGGGTTTCACACTATCGATGGCAACTTAAATTATCGATAGTGTCCCGCAATTTTCTCATTAGTGCTGCCAACTTATAACAGAAAAATATAGATTTCGCATCCCAAAAATTGCCATAATTCCATAATCCTGTTTATTTTGTCAAAGTCGACATTAATAACGGTATTCATTTTTAATATAGCTAGCAATTATTATTCATTATAATACATATTCGGATTTCCGAATTTCAAAATTTTCGAACATTTAAAATAACCTTGATCCTGAAAGTTTCCGATTTTGATGCATCGTTTTGTTTCAGAATCATGGGCCTCTGCTTTGAATAATATCGATAACTATTGCAGGCGCAATACTATTGCACGTCATTTTTATATATGCATTTTATAGTCGATCGATAAGAAATAATCAGGCCAATTGTATTATAAAACTTGTGAATATTTATTTTTGGGATAAAATAGGCCCCATAAGTAGGCAATGACAACTCAATAAACGTCAATCCTATTTGATCCATAAGTACATTTTTCCCTGTATGGTATGCTTGACGGGATTTATTTTCTTCAAAATCTTGGTCATTGTCTCAACCAATCGATCACTCGAGACACCAGTCTTTTTGTTTTTGAATTTCGTCAGTAGCTCAGTGGCAGTCAAGGGCTTACGCTTAAGATAACGACGCACGGCTTCCTCGGTGATTCCATAATCCCTGTGAATCAAATTGAACATGTATTATAAAACCAAAATATAATAAACTCTGCAATTAAATATATGTACGTACTCCACTTTGTTGCTAACAACGCCGGCAAACGACGAAGGCAACGAGTTGCTGAGTTCGCTCTTGGGACGCTTTGCTGGTGTGCTATTGGGACTGTTGCTGGTATCGGAGCCGGTGAGATCGCTGGGCAAACTGTTCATCATCTTGCGTTTGCTGGCATCATTCGATAGAGTGGGCGTGGCTGATCGTGATTTATTTGCATTGCTGCCACTGGCAATGACCTTGCTGTCCTTGTCCTTGTCTTTATCTTTGTTGAGGGCGGATGATTTCTTTTTGGGCGGCCCATTGCTGAGATCATCTTCGGAATCGGTGCTGTCTGAGCTGAGATCCGTTGACGAGTCACTGCCATTATTTGTTTTAGATTTCTTCTCATCCTTCGATTGTTTCTTTTTCTTCTTGTCCTTGGCGGCCTCATCTTTGTTTTTCTCCTTTTTCTTCTTCGTCTCATCGCCCTCCTCCTTGTCAGATTCATCAGATTTCTTTTCTTCATCCTCTTCTTCGTCTGAAGTAAGCAACTTGCGCAATGCATCCTCCTCGGCCACGCCTTTCATGTCCTTCACCATCTTGGACTCTGGATCCGGTTCACTATAAATATGAATCAAGTCATTATTATATGAATTTCAATTTCAAATTCAAATGTTAGTTTGTTACTTACTCTTCGCTTGAGCTAGTATCGTAGTCCATTTCACGTCCCTCCTCGTCTCCGTCGTCGGACTCTTCGAACGCCTCGTCGTCGACATCTCGTTTTTTCTTCTTTTTGTCCGCACCCTTTTTGCCTTTGCCCTTGCCCTTTTTGCCAGAACCATCGTCGCTGTCCTCCTGCTCCTTTTTCTTCTTCTCCTCTTCATCATCGGAGTCGGACTCGTCTTCGGAGTCAATCCATTCATCCATGTCGGTAATTTTCAACTCCTTGGACTTCTTGGTAGCAGCCTTTAACAGTTTGACTTCCTCGGGATCCTGTTCCTCCTCCTCGTCGCCGCGCAAACGTTTCCGCAACATAAGAGAAAAGTAATTCATCACCTTTTTGCGGCGACCAAACTCCTGTTCAGCTTCCTCCGCCGACAAGGACTTGTAGCGTTGAATGGGCTGGAAGTTGTACCACTCATTCAATGGATAGGCCTCAATGGCACCATCTGGAGCATGGGTAAACACATAGAAGGCTGCATTTTCACCGACTCCGCCTTCTCGTATACCCTTGAATTTCTTGCCCGTCTTGCCACCCACTTTCAAAATCCAGGGCTGTGCGTCCGGTCTGTATTTCCGAGCAATTATGCCAAATTTCTTGCGGCGTGCCTCCTCTCGCTGATCCCGATTGTATTCCGATCCAGCACCAAATTTCGGCTGATCTTCGTCCATGCCACGAAATTCCTTCATATTGTTCTCCCGCTCCAATTTCACATTTCGCCATTGCGCAAAATCGACGTTAAGTGTGGCATTGAAACGCATCACATGGTGCTTCTTGCGCATCTTGGGCACTCGAATCTTAAATTCCTGCACGTTGCCACTTGACGACGCCGAGCTGGATGCGGCCGCAGCTGCCGTTGCAGTCGCACTTGCGGACGTGGTAGCTCCATTTCCACTTCCAGCGTTGGCAGACTGCGATTGGCATGAATTGGAAAATGGCAAGGGAAAAAGCAAGTTTAAGTGTTGCAGCACTTGAAAATGCAATAAGCTCACTTACCGGCGGCTTAACTAAACTCGACATGCCTAATTATTGTTTTTAATATTATTTTACTGATTCTATTATATCTATAAAGAGTAACAACTTTGACTTTCCGGATGATAATTTTTTGGAATGTAGATATCGAGTTTATAAATATATCGACAATTGCTTAGAGCTATCGAGCCATCGATAGAAAGAAAGAAATCATTGTTATCGATGGTCAACTTATTTTGTCGTTATTATCCCCATCACTGATAAAAATTGAGTGGCAACCTTTCAGTCGGCTGGCAACATTTGGACCAGCTGTCAACATAGTGGGAAAAGCGTTCTGCAGTTGAAATATTTTATTGCCCATCATTTAATTGTTTATTTCAATTAAAACATAAGAATGTCAAGAAATAGCGTGCTTACCGAAGAGCAGAGCAAATTAAATGCTCGATTAGAGCCACACTTGATTTTTATATGCCCTGAATGCGGCAAAGCGTTTCGTACACAAGCCGAGTGGCGACAGCACTTGAATACGGTTTGTTTATAAAATAAATATTTAGATGAACATTTGAGCTAATGAAAAATATTTTATGTTACTACTGCAGAAGCATGATTACCTAAAGAAGACCTATTCGGATTTCAATTTTATTCAAATTGATGAAAATTTTCACGAGTGCCAGCTATGCTTCAAATGGGTAGAGAATGCACACAAGACAATTGCTCTGTTGCAGTATCATTATTTTATGCATCTGGATCATTGTGAAACATACAAATGTGTACACTGTCAACTATCTTTTACACGGCGACGAGCAATAAATGATCATCTGATGACCACGCACATCAAGCAGATCGAAAAGTATGAATCAAAGGTGAAAATAATGAAACGACAGCCAGGGAAGCGCAATGATTTGCTACAAAAGGCCCTAATGGACATTGATTTAAAGCTTGAAGATCAAGACCAAGAAGCATCGTCGGCAGTATTGACCACAGTTAAAGCCAATCCCAAACCTAATGTCAATGCGAGTGAACAGGCTTTAGATCGCTGCTTAAATGCCTACGAGGATTTTGTGCGAAAGGAGGAGGAAGAAGAAGACCAGACACCGGAAGTGAAGGATGAAGAGGAATTGGATGCACTCTGCCAAGAGTTGTTTGAGGAACACTCAGAGGAGAAAGTCACTGAGAAAGTAACAAAACAAAAGGAAGTGGTAACTATTGAAATTGATGCTGTAGGCGAAGAGGAAATGGATAAGCTAAAAAATGGAATTAAAAGTGATCAGGATACGGAAACAGATGTGACACCGCCAAACAAACGAAAACGTAAATGCGTCACACCAAATCAGGATGTTGATATCGATATCGAGCTATCTATCGAAGGACTCACAAAATTAGTATCGTATTTGTGCCCAAAGTGCGGTAAGGAAATTGTCTCTATGGAGGATTGGCGCCGACATGTTTTTAAGAAGCACGACTTTGAGCACTTTATTGAGAACAGCTTTCAGATTAAAGATGGCCAGAGCTTATGTTTGCAATGTGACGAGATGCTGAACACTACAAAACGTTCTGAATTGCAGAAGCATTGCTTTAAGCATCTGCCATTTCGATCGTATCTAAAGTGCACTCTCTGCGAACGCACCAAGACGAACATGTCCAAGATGTTCCACCACATACGTTACAATCATCAAAAGGAATTACAACGCAAGGATAAGACACAGTTGCTTATAAAGCCAGAGCCAAAGGGGACGACGCCAGCTAAGAAGCTCGATAGTCCTGACTCCTATCATCGAAATGCCGATCAGGATGAAGAACGCATGTGTAAATTTTGCAATAAAACTTTTAAAACTGTCTGGCGTTTCGAGCGTCATGCATTGTTATGTAGGGCTCCTGGAGCGCTAAAGATTCCAGTAAAAACAGACACAACAACTGCGGATGCGTTGCTCGAGCATTTGCGTGAAGGACAAATACGCATGAATAAAATATGGAAACAAATGCAATTGGAGGTGTCTTAATTTGCTGTTTATGTAAAATTACTATGAAAGTGGTAATTAAAGAAACAATAATACATACAAGAAGGTGTTAACACTTTTAATTTAAAATATGCTAAGAATCAGACATCTCAGAAAAGTTTTACTTCTACAATAAACCAAATTGGAATAAATCTTATAATGAATGGCAAAATAAGGATACTTATACTACTTTTTATAACAAAATGGGGTAAAATTGTATTGTAATTTTTTATGATTCAATAAATTCAGTATTTAATGAATTTCTTGCATTACGATTCAAAATAAGAGTTTAATTTTGATAATAAAAATTAAGAAACTTTACTTGTTGAATTATAATTTGAATCAGTGTCTTTTTATTCAATATGCGAGTTTCATGCTTGACAGACTTTATCAAAAATTGTACGCCATTTAGTCATACTACATAATACCCATAATATTGGGCTGTCCCACCTTCTGTATATTAAAATCTAGACACTACGAAGGGTTTCTTGGCACGTATGGATTTTCGATTATGTAGAGGCTTCTGTGGTGTTCGCATAATGTTCTTAACGTGTTTTGTGGGTAGTGCTAAAAGCTCCTCTTCAACATTTTGCTTGAATTGAGCTTTAGCGTCAACTTCATGGTTTCTGGTAATAATTACAACTTTCCGTTTCTTGGCATCTTTTTTCGCCCTCTCAATTTTTTCCATAAATCGGTCAAACTTGTGCAGATATATCTCGTTTCCCTCATCGTTATTCCTAGAATTATCTGTTGAGATGTTAGCAATGTGCTTTGGTGAACCCGGTACCGGGTTTTCGGCAAATTTCTCTTCCATAGTAGCAGCGGAGATATCTTCAGGTGACTCTTGACCTTCGTAGGGCTCGTCAGGATGGCAAAGCTCTGGAAAATCTTGATGGTTGCCCTTTTTGCAGGATCCGCCAGGTTTACCAGAAGTCGGAGTATATATGGGTTTCCCCACAATTGGTGAATAAGCAAAGTTACAGGTAAGAAAGGTTTCACGAAAACTAAATTGGGTTTGTAACAGAACTGCACAGCCCACTTGATTGGAGTTCTCCAGAGCCAATTGCAAAAAGGGCGCGTTCCGTTTACTATAAAAAGGCAGAATAGTACCTTAACTTGTGAATCATTCTGTACATTTAAATCTTACCCATAAATGAACGTGTAATTTTGAATATCCTTCCAATCGTCCTCGTATTGACTATATAACCAATGGTACATTATCAATGTGATTTCCTTATGTAGGTCATACTCCAAATACGTGTGCGAATAAGTATAACCCACATTCTGTCCAACATTTTTGTATTTTGCAGTATTACGACATAAATCACGGTGCAGGAAGCACTGAAGGACATTCATCTTTGCAAGATAAGCAAGCTCCTCATTCCAACGCAACGATGCCATCCGGGCAGCTGGAATGCCGTGGAAATCCTGAAATCCTTTAGCCAGCCAAGAGCGAAGCATATTAAGTTGATGTAATGTATATTTCTGTAAATTATTGAAATGCAAACATAGTTAAGGCCTTCGAATAGTGATTAATTATTTTGAATTAATGAAATAGCCCCGATTACAGGGGCAGGATTGAAAAGTAATTTTCGAAGAAGCCAATTTTGGCCCAAAATGAAAAATTTATAAACATAACATAGTGAAAATCGATTTTGTAAATCGGTGATCTATTTAAATTTATGTACGTCAATACCTGTAATTGTTGTGTCATGGGAATCAAACTAGCATCTATATTACATGTAACACCGTAATGCTGCGAAAATAACACATCAATTATTAATAAAGATAGTCCATGAAATGTTAGCTATGACGTTTTACACTTCGTCACATTTTATTGTCACTAACATTATTCTTATGCACGGGTATATGTGACGCAGTGTTATCCTCGCATTACTTACGCTCTCATTAACACCGCAAGCGACATGTTCTTGACTATGACACAAACTAGCATCGCAGTAATCCTGTGTGGGCTTGAAAATGGATATGTTATGCAAAGCCAAAACTGCTCCACTGAGGTAGAGAATAGTGCATATTATTGACTTTTTCACTTGACAGACCATTTCGATTTGAGCTGAAAACGAGTATCCATTAACAATTTGTAAACGGTTCATTATCAATAAAATTTTAATTTAACGCTACAGTGGGAGCTCGCACAGCGTTATGAAATACGATTAAGTATAGATTATTTATATAGTATACAGTCTGTCATGTAATTGTTTCGGCAACACAAAAATAATATTGGCAGGCAAACATTTTTTTTAAATAAACATTGTTAAAATTAAAACAGCTATAAAACTATTCTATATCAAATATAACACTATATTATATATAAAACTATATTATGTATAAAACTATATAATATATAAAACTATATAATATATAAAACTATATAATATATAAAACTATATAATATATAAAACTATTCTAATTAAATAATTTTTAAGCTTACAAAATAATGGTTAATAATTTTATAATTAGCTTATAACGATCTGCTTCTAATGCTACGAAGTTGCCCGCCGTTGCTGATCCGCCTGATGAGAGCGTCGAACACTAACTGCATGCCTACTGCGAGATGGCCTCCTTTTATATGCTGCGTGGGTGGTCAATTAGCAGAACTCTGTTATCTAAGCAGTGCCAACTCACATTGGCACTGTTAAACTCACATTGGCACTGTTAAACTCTATTGGCACTGTTAAAATCGATTAACACTGTTAAGCTCACATTGGCACTGTTAAACTCACATTGGCACTGTTAAACTCGACTGTCACTGCTAAACTTACATTGGCACTGTTAAACTCGATTAACACTGTTAAGCTCACATTGGCACTACTAAGTTAACAGAGTTCTGTTAACAGACCCCCCACGCAGCAAATAAAAAGCCGGCCTTTCTGGCAGTAGGCAGGACTCGGAGTTCGGCGCTCGCGGAAGACGGATCAGGAACGGCGGGAAACTTCGTAGCATTAGAAGCAGATAGTTATAAGCTTATTATAAATATTATTAACAATTATTTTGTAAGCTCACAAAATTATTTAATAAGAATAGTTTTATATATAATATAGTTTTATACATAATATAGATTTATATACAATATAATTTCATATATAATATAGTTTTATATATAATATAGTTTTATATATATTATATTTTTTTTAGATAATATAGTTTTATATACAATATAGTTTTATATACAATATAATTTTATGTATAATATAGTTGTATATTTAATATAGAATAGTTTTATAGCTGTTTTAATTTTAACAATGTTTATTTAAAAAAAAAATGTTCGCCTGCGGCGCTTATTTTTTAGGTTTTCACAGACACCTCATGTACAACAGTTTTCTGCCAATGGTCCTCGAGCTTCTTGACCCGGTATAACTACAAGCTTAAAGAAAATAGTATTTCAAATATAACTGCTTCTTATCAGCGTTGCCGTATGGACGTTTATATTAGCAAGCCTTAGAGGGCTGCAAAATTTATATTTTAAACCGGTATAAATAATTATTTTGTGCCCTGCCTCATATTCTAATGATGAATTTTATTTATTTATTTAAAACTTAAGCAATTGTTTTAATTTTAAGCAAACTATTAATATACAAAGTACGTATTTTAGTATTTTTTTTATATATACATGTTTTTTCAAAAATGTGTACACACTGTAAATGGTTGCCCCCAATCCAAACTCGATAAAAAAATTATACGGTCGGTCAATATTTATCGATAGCGGCAAAAAAAATTGTAGAAAATTTTTCTGATTCGTAAATGCAAATTAATTAGATTGAATTGTGTGACAATTGTGCAATGGAAACAAGTTTAGATGAAAGCATGGATGCGGATAGAGCAAGTTTAAGTCCGCAAGACTCACAAAGTCAATCTCCACCTGCCATAAACGGCAAAACTACGGCTGTCAATGCTGGTAGTCAAGACGGTACCAATGGGGTAGCAATTGCTAAGGAAAAACCAAACGCCAATGAAGTGCATTGGTAAGTGTTTGGCTTTGAGACGTTTTCTTAGTGTACATTTATATAAAATATTGTTAACTTGAATTTTTGTATAGGAGCAAGCCATTTAATGCGTTTAGCGGTCGTCCCATAGGCGAACACACGCAAATGCAGCAGCAACAACAACAACAACAAAAGCAGCAGCTACAACAACAACAACATACAGCTCAGCATATAGCAAGCAATCAGCCGGCTGCCGTTGTCAATGGTGTGGCACAAGCGCCAGAAATTTGGGTCGAAACAAAAGCCGAGGACGGGCGTTCGTATTATTATCAAGCTGTTACACGCGAGACAACTTGGACGCGACCAGATGGTCCAAACATCAAAATCATGACACAAGTTGAGGTTGAAGAGCTAGCCAAACGGCAGCCAAATGCAGCTGCCAAGCCCGAGACGAACCCGGGTGATCGTGCTGAAGGTTCAGCCGCAGTTGCTGCTGTGCCTGGTCATGCACATTTGACCTCACAGCCGCCGCCGCATCTATTGAATCAGCCACCGCCCAATAGTGGGGGGCCGCTGCTTAGCCAGCCGCCACCGAACGTGCGTCAGCAGCCGCCACCGATGTTCCAGCAGCCACCCGGTATGCAGCCTCCACCTGGTTTTGGTCAACCTCCTCCGTTTTGCATGCCGCCGCCTGCGTATGGGTTTCCGGGCGGGGCACCGGCAGGACCCTGGGGCGTTGGAGTGCCGCCCTGGCAACAACAACAACAACAGCAACACATGCATGCACCGCCAACAGGATCACAGGACAAGCCCGCAAAGAATTTAATCATCAAGCCGGGAGTCATTGATCCAGCGGTCATAGCCCGCGCAGCCGAATGGTCTGAGCATCGTGCCCCTGATGGTCGTCCATACTACTTTCATGCAGCTCGTGGCGAGAGCGTATGGGAGAAACCACAGGCGCTTCGAGACATGGAAGCTGCGCGCATGGCAGCTCATTCGGGAGCATCCCCTCAGGCGCCACCAGTTGGTGGTCCCGCTGGAATGCCGCCCCATTTGCTACCCAATCCACTAATGCACATGCCGCCAGGTGCAGGTCCCGGATTTGATCCTCAAATGGCCTTTGCCGCAGCTGCAGCTGCCATGAAGGCAAACAGTGACAACAATAAGGCAGCACAGGCCGCTGCACTGGAAAAGGAAGCTAAAAAGGCAGCCGAGGAGAAGCGCAAAAAGGAGGAGGAACAAAAGAAGCTAGCAGCGGCAGCTGCCACTGCCAAGCAGACTGACAAATCACGTCCTGTGACCAGCACACCTATTGCAGGCACTCCATGGTGTGTAGTTTGGACTGGCGATGCGCGAGTTTTCTTTTATAATCCATCTACGCGGACTTCTGTGTGGGATCGACCCGAAGATCTGATGAATCGTGAGGATGTCGACAAGGCGGTCAATGAACGACCTGAGCAGCTAAAAACAGCAGTGGAAAAATCCGCTGAGACGGATCCAAAACCGGGGGAGAATACAACTGCGCAGGAGCAGCAGGCGATATCACAGCAACCACCGCAACATCAGCAGGTGCAGCGCATGGAGCCGGATGAGGACGACGACGATGAAGTCATTAAAATACGCACCGAATCCGAGTCCAGTGTCGAGGAAGTGCCCACAAAGCGTGTGCGCGCGTGTAAGTTGCTTAAACAAATTGATTTCTAAATATATACACATATTCTATACACATTTATGGTAATTGCAGTTACCAAGGCCAAGAAAAATGAGGATGCCGTGCTGGAGGCTGAACAGCGGGCGGCCAAGGAGCGCGCCTTGGTCCCGCTGGAGACCCGCGTCACTCAGTTCAAGGAGATGCTGCGCGAAAAGGATGTGTCCGCATTCAGCACCTGGGAAAAGGAGCTACACAAGATTGTATTCGATCCGCGTTACTTGCTGCTGACATCGAAGGAACGCAAACAGGTATTTGAAAAGTATGTGAAGGATCGTGCCGAGGAAGAACGCAAGGAGAAACGCAACAAGATGCGACAGAAGCGTGACGATTTCCGTAAACTCATGGAGGAGGCCAAGCTGCATGGCAAGTAAGTAAAACAATAACCTATCCGAATTTCGAAAAATAAAAACTAAGAAACTTTAAATTTTATTTATGAAATGATTTAAGGAAACTAAAATAAGGAATTAGTTTAATTAGGAAATTTTAATTTACGAATCAAATATAAATATCACATTCCAAATAAATCTGTCTTATATTTTAATTAAATAAACTTATAAACTTAATATTAGATTCTTCCAAATTATTGTACTTTGACTATAATTGTTTGTTTAATTTCCTAGATCTTGGTTCTCTCTATATTCTTATTTTGGTTCCTTTAAAATTATTATTGTTTGTTTTTGTCTGAAGTAGCATTGGTTTATGTTCCAGTTTTAACATTCACTTTTCCATTCTTATCACAGATCTTCGTTCTCGGAGTTTAGCCAACGGAATGCCAAGGAGGAGCGATATCGGGCCATTGAGAAGGTGCGTGAGCGTGAGAGTCTCTTTAATGAGTTTATCGTTGAAGTGCGTCGTCGTGAGAAGGAAGACAAGCAGCTGAAAAAAGAGCAGGTATGTTTTGGCTTCGGATGTCTGAACATTCAATTACGTATCCATATCCATTATATGCATATCTATATATTTTTATATATGTTATATTGACTCTTATCATAATACTTGTATTACAAACGTATTCTTATAATGCTATTGATTTTTGTTAATTAAACAACATGAACCGATCTCCTTCCATCTGAACGATTGCCCCTTGACCGGTTCGGTTGCGAATTGTGGCAACATGTTGCCAATTATGGTTTCGGCCCAAACCGACCACCAAACTTTTTAGCTACTAATAGCTAACAGATACAGATTACAGCACAAAAGCACCACCCAACAAATGCAAGCACCAAATTTACACACTGCCGTCGTTCCTGTCGTCATCGTTGTCGTCGTCATGGTCCCAGTTCCAGGCCAATGTTGATAGCTCAAGATCAAGATCACCACGCACACGCTTGCAATATCTGTTTGTGTGGTGAGTTCAAAATGAAAATTCAAAACAAAAATATGATAAATTTGTTTTTCTGCAAATAAGAAACAAATTTGGAATCAAATAAAAAACAATAAAAAAAAATAATTAAAATAATAATAATTAAACCAAAAAAAAAAAATACAATCACTAAAAATCAAAAGGTATGCAAAAAATTGAAAATTACCTGATAATCGTTGGTGTGATTTCCACTTCCCGCCCCGCCCTGCGTCGCACGTATCGCCTAGGAATGATGTTGTGCCAATGAAGATGATGATTGATGATCAATGATGGTGATGTTGATGATCGTGATAATGATGTGGATGTGGATGCTATTTGCCGTTATTTGTTCATACATTATGATCTGTTGATGTGGGAAGATCAATGTGTGGGTTAAACGAAGCGGAAGCAGCCAACTCATCAATGAACGGCCAGCAGCAACAACAACAGCAACCATAACAACGACAACAACAACAACAACATAACGTGTACAGGTGGCTTCGAGGCTGAGCAAACAGTATGAATAATGCATAATTTAATTAATCAAATATTTTTGTTTTTACAAATTATCAAACTTGTAATTGACAGCGTCCAATATAGGAAATTGACCCAATTCAATCCCATTCAAGCTTGTGCAGAGCAAAATGATTGAATGAGTCCATCTATCTCTCTTTCTTATGGTTACTCTCACATTGCTCTCACAAGCTTTCGGCAACGGCACCAGCACGTTGAAAATATTCTCTGTCTTTTTCTCTGGTATATTATAAAATATATTTAACCTTATGTATATCTACTTTAGTTTAATATTGTTCACTTCGGCCAAGCTGGAGCATTTTCCCTGGCCTGTAAGCTAACGGATAGAGATATGCAGCCTTAATATGTAATCCGATTTAAATGCAAATTCACTTTCTTATTTATTATTAATCGCAGTTTTAATTAAAATATTTACGAAGAATTCTTAAATAGAGTAAACAACATTGTTTATTATAACAGGTCGAAAAGATCAAAGTAGTATTTGTAATAAGTCAGAAGCTGAAGTTAAAAATAGCATTTATTTTCCTTTTTAGTCCGTTTATTTCCTGTAGACATGATTTTAAAACTTATCTGCATTTCTCTATCAAAAAGCACAGCCTACACTAATCAAAAAAGTTTGTTTCAGTTACGTCTTTTATAAAGCTAATCAAACCATTCTTTTACAGCGAAACAAATTGTGTAACTATGTTTATTAGCTCTTAAGTAATTTACAAATTTAAGCCAAGTTAAGTTAGTATTTTAAGATCTTAGCATTATAAGGAAAATTCGCATCAATGCCAAAAGCCTAACTAATTAATATTTTCATCCGATTTCTTTTCTCTTCCGCATGGCTGTCATGTTGAATTACATTTTTGAATATTTAGATACGAAAAGAGTTTATGGACATGTTGCGGGAGCGTCATGACATTGAACGTCACACGCGATGGTATGACATTAAGAAGAAATTCGAATCGGATTCCCGTTATCGTGCTGTGGACTCCATATATCGAGAGGAGTACTTTGAGGATTATTTGCACATCATGAAGGAAGAGAAGCGCAGAGAGCGTGAGCTGCGTGATCAGCGGGATCGAGAGCGTCAGCGGGAGCGCAAATCTGATCGCCGGGATAGAGAAAAGGATAAAGACAAGAGTCGCAAAGACAGTCGCAAGGATCGCAGTCGAACCAGGGATCGCGATCGCAAATCACGGGAAAAGGATGAGAAGAGCAAAGATCGCAAGAAGCAAGAGTCGCCTGTGAGTGTAATATAAGAAAAATGTGATTTGATAGATGTGATAACTTATTCTATTTGTAGGAGGAGGGCGAACACCATGAGGAATCTGATCATGAGGAGCGAGCAGGCAGCGAGGACAGCGAATTGGCGCGTCAACGTGAAAGCGAGGCGGAGCAAAAGCAAAAGGATCGCGAGCGCAAGCTGCGTGCCGAGCAGAGCATACGGGAGCGTGAGAAGGAGGTGCATCGCACATTAGCCGGACATCTGCGTGACCGCGACAAGGAGCGTGAGCATCACAAGCGCGACGAGTGCATTGGACACTTTACGGCGCTGCTGACGGATCTGGTACGCACGCCCGACTATACCTGGAAGGAGGTGAAACGACAATTGCGTAAGGATCATCGCTGGGAGCTAATAGAGACACTCGATCGTGATGATCGTGAGCGGTAAGCAAACAATTGATCAAAAAATCAATTTCTTTTATTGAGATATGACATTTTTCATTGCAGTATCTTTAATGAGCACATTGACAATCTGATGAAAAAGAAACGTGAGAAGTTCCGCGAAATGCTCGATGAAATTGCAACGCTGCAGTTGACCAGCACCTGGAAAGAGATTAAAAAATTAGTCAAAGATGATCCCCGATATCTCAAATACAGCTCTGATAAGGGAGAGCGCGAGTATCGTGATTACATTAAGGACAAAACGATGCAGGCAAAGACAGCGCTGCGTGAATTGTTGCAGGAATGCAAATTCATTACACACAAGAGCACCGATCTCATCAAGGAGAATGCCAATCATCTTAAGGAAATCCAGGACATTCTCAAAAATGACAAGCGGTAAGCTAATTATGCATACTCTTAAACTGAGTTAAATTACTCAATCTGTTATTCTCTTTGCAGTTACTTGGTACTGGATCATTTGGAGGAGGAGCGCAGTAGCATCTTGATGGCATTCTTGGAGGAGATGAACAAACGTGGACCGCCACCACCGCCGACTGCCTCCGAATCCACTCGACGCAATAAGTAAAGTAAAGGTCGCAAAACAGAAAACTAATTAATAAATAAAATATAACTCAAAACCATTTAATTTAAGCATTGGAATTATATGTAGCGCCTAAATAAATATTTTAAACCTTTTAAACCACATGTAACTAATTTTCAATAAATGCAAAAGGAAAGAATACACACTCAATTATATATATATATATGTATATTTTTTATTGATCATATATGTTAAATTAGATTTGTATCTGTCAAATACATGTACATATATCTTTATCTGTTTTAGATTTCATTTCGTAATTTCATAATTCTATCTCTATTTATATAAATGTACCGCATGTACTCATATTTCCATTCATCGCTACCATTATTGTTTAATACACATTCGTTCCGAACCATTTGTTTAGTTCCTAGTCACTAAAAAATACAATAATTTCAGTTTTATATTAATTTTCAACGTTGGCGCCACACAATTTGGCGCTCTTCTTTTTTTCTCTTCTTCGAACATATTTCAAATTATTGTAGATATATATCTGTACTTCAATGTAAATGTCTGTGTGTCTGTTAGGAACTAATAGCGAAAATAATGCGCTCCGTTTGTTTTAGAAATTATGTTTTATTGAGTCACTGCGCTGTTAACCAAAGTTTCACCTAGTCGAATGTGTTGCGTTTTAAGGATAGGACTTTTATTCAGCTGGGGATCCCAATGCAATAAATTGCTAGGTGTGATATATATATTTAAGAAAGGTTTGCTAGATTTTCTTTTTAGAGTTTCCCTCGAAATTGCCTTCTCAATATTCACTAACATCAACTATATTCTTTTAAAATTATTCCATAAATGGTCTTATCAAAACAAATTCAAATTTGTAAGCTGGCTTTCAACAATTTTAAATTTTCAACTGAATGGAAATGATTTCTGTTGGTATTTTAGTTAAGCTATCTATTGATCCTGAAACTTGTAGCTTTTTGTGTAGAAATTAAGCCTTCTTATATATATCAAGAATTATCCTGTTAGTACTGACATGCACACAAAATGTAGAGATAATATAAAAGACAGTGACTGAATAGCCGATTCTGCTTGTTACCTTCAAAGTTAAGATGGACGCGTGTTTTGTGTAATCTCTTTCTTGACACGACAGCAAGATAATTAGACAAAAATAAAGAATTATATCTTAATCCGCCTTTGATCACAGTATTCGGAAGCAATGCTCCATACGTAAATATATACGAAATCAGAATAGGAAATAAGAATCGTGTCACACGCTTCCACCTTTATTTAAAAGCAAGGCAATGAAGTAAACTGGTGTTCTCCATACCAAAAAGTTGGATTTAGCTGGTGTTTTGGTGTTTTAGTTATCTGCTCTACGCTAAGTGCTATGTAAATCGATTCACTATGTTTTAATCTATATCAGTTAGTTGCTATTAATATTTAATATTAATTAATTGTTGTTCTTGTTGCTCTCATTGAACGCACTTCAATTGTTTTTGTTTTTGGTTAGGCACAAAGTAACTGGTTTTCTCATGGTTCACGATCGTTTTTTTACAAGCTATTTAATTACTAGTTATTTTATATTTAGTTGCTACTATCAATTTATTGAACAGTTTAGAGTGTTTCTCTTTTATTTGCTATGTCTAATATTAGTTCAATAAATTGCTACAATTTGTTTCAATTTCTCCACTGTGTTTTGTTTATTTGAAAAATACAGACTCTTCTAATATAATGGTAACCTCTTTTTCAATTACACGATTTACAACTACATACACAGACATAGTACAAAAAGGATGTTGAGAGGTTGTATTTGGTGTGTGAAACGTATTTAGTTACTTTGTGAAACACAAAAGGAAGAAGAAGCAAAAGCATAAATAATAACCAGCGAAAAATTCAAAAGAAAATCAACAAGCACATATACAAAAATATATAATTATGTTTTTATTATTTAAAGAAATTTATGAAACTAAATAAAACTTTTACTAAAAGCAGCAAAAGCTTAAAAATGAACCAGTTAAATAATACTCTTAAGTGCTTACAGTTAGTGTTAGAGCGTTTTGCGCAAGAATTTCGAAAGTATATCGTCTTTCTCTTTTCAAATTGTTTCTTATAGAAAATGAATGAATAACTAATTTAGAAATTATAAGTTCTTTTTTGTTTTTGTTTATACAATTCTTGTAATCAAATATTTTATTATTAAATTTATTTTCATATGGGGTTTTTTTTTTTAAATGCAAATGCCAACTTTTAATATAGTTTAATGTTAATAGTTTAAATGATGCTTGATTAATCAAATTGTTTTCAGAATAATTTTCAAAGGCATTTAAAATGCCCATTAATTTGGTATAACAAATTAGCAGCAAAATGTTGGGGGAAAACATTTCAAAATATGAATCGAAAGAAATGTCGATGTAAATTGATTGGGAATTGAACTACGCGTGTGTTGCAACTTCTTGATTTCATATCTCTCGTTAGAATAGTTAATAATGTATATATATAATAAGTATATATGTGTATGTATATAAATACGTTTATATAAATTATCATAATCACTAATAATATATCATCTGTTCATGTATACGCATCAATGTTAATGTTGCTATTGTTGTTGCTGCTGCTGCTGTTGTTGCTGTTGCTTGTTGTAATAGTAATTCATTAGTAATGGTTAAATAAGCTGCTGTTTCTTGGTTGTCAATCAGTTGCCCTTGGTTGCTTCCTTGGCGGCCATAATCAGAGGAGTCAGACTCGCCAATGGACGTGCCAATTTGAGGAAGGGATGCTGTCAAAAAAAAATACATTAATTTAGTTAAAACTTTTAGAATAATATTGAATGTCTGCTCACCTTTAGCAGATCCATGGCGCTGGCGCGCCGCTCCACCTCCACTTCTAGACATTGGTCTAGAAAATCTTGAAATGCTGCCGTCAGTTTGTCTTTTTCTTTTATCTCCGGTTTGCCGTTTGTGGCAATGAGGTACAATGCTTTTAGCGGATTCTCATTCAAATACGGCGGCTCACCCTCGACCATCTCAATGGCCATTATACCCAGCGACCACAAGTCGACCTGCAAACATTAAAAATGCATAATTACTAATTATACACACATGCGATATTTAATAAAATTTTATAATAAATACCTTGGGTCCATACTGTTTCCGTGTGACGACCTCGGGAGCCATCCAATAGGGTGTGCCGACCATTGTTGTGCGTTTGGATTGTTCCGGCGAGATTTGCGCACAGAAACCGAAATCAGTCAGCTTGACGGACCCATCCAGACCAAGCAGTATGTTATCACTTTTAATATCGCGATGGATTACCTGATTTGCGTGCAGAAACTCAAGAGCCTGCAACACCTCACGGCAAACGGCTGCAATCTGTCCCTCATCCATGCAGGTCTCGGTAACAACATCGGTCAGCGAGCCACCAGGCAGATATTCCATGACTACCCATAGCTCCTCCGATACCAAATAGCTGTCCAGATAGTTGACAACATTCGGATGTTTATTCTCTCGCATTACCAAAATCTCATTGATGATTAGCTCCTTTTTGGGCTGCTGCGACAAGTTCATCTGCTTGATGGCGACCTCCATGCCCGTTGAGGATTCAATTGCCGTGTACACGGTGCCCGAGGCACCTTGGCCAATCTTCTCCATTTTGGTGTACTTTCGATTGGGATCGCCCACAGAGACAATGGTGCGCAGTTTTTCCAGTATTTCTTCATCCGACATTTTCTTCTTCTTGGCATTTGCGGCTCGCGCTGTCGTTGTTGTTGTGGCAGCCGCCGCCTGTTGTGGCACTGCGATTTGGGTGCCTGCCGCAGGTGTTGCTGCCAACGCAGTTGCATTGAGGTTGTTGGCCGCCGGATCGTGATACAGATCTGTCGCAGGTGTTGCAGGTGTAACCATTGTAATTGTTGGCGTTGGCACAACGGCGGAATTACGTACGGAAGACGGTGGCGTTGGACAGTGTATTGAGGACAAGGCGTTGACGGAAAGTGGCGGCGTTGCATCATCATGAAACGAGGGGAACGATGAAAAGGAGGAAGCAGAAGAGTCGTGATTAGTCGTTGTTGCAGCTACAACTGTAGTTGTTGTTGTTATTGTTGTTGTTGCATCTGCAACTGATGCTGTTGCTGCTGCAGCATTGCACTCAAGCAGCTGCTGCTCCTCTCTGCTAGGAGCAACAGTTGCTGTGGTACTAGTAGAAGTAGGAGGACAATTAGTAGCATTTAAAATAGCAGACAAAATACGAGTTGTTGCAGCAGCTGTTGTTGCATCGCTGCCTTCTGTTTCTGTTGTTGTTGTTGTAGTTGCTGCTACTGTTGTTGTTGCTGTTGACGCTGTTGCTGCTTCTGACGCTGCTGTGGAGCTGTCTCCTGCTGCTGCTGCTGTTGCCGCAGTTGTTGCTGATGTTGTGTAGCAGCAATTTTAAAGCAATTTCAAAACAGAACAGAACACAGAGGCGATACAAATATAACAATTATAACATTAACATTACACATTACGCATTATTGAATTTCTTCAACTGAAAACTAAAACAACAACAAAACAGAAACCATCTTCGAATCATACCGAAGTCCCAATGCCCTTGCAGCAAAAATCAAACTGAGATATATACATACAAACATACAGAGAACGTATATATCTCTTATACTAATTATTGGAATATGACCACTTAGAATATTTAAAATAAAAATAAATAGAAAATAAAAATAAAATAAAAAGAAAAATAAGATCCTTGCTTTTCTTCCTCCAAGCAATAACTGACTTTCAAAAACAGTCATCAATTATTTAACCAGACAACAGTTGTTTAAATTAAATCTAATTAATACTTTTCCTTAAGCTGCAAGAACTTGGTCCAACTCTGACTACAGCTAAGAGATAAGCTTAAGTTTTATTTAACTTGATTCACTGGCATCTCACTCACTTGCATTGTTTTTGTTCTTGTCCAGCGTTGTTGTTGCATTGTTGATCAGCAGAGGTGATGACGCCACCGCCGCCGTCGTCGTTTTGTGGTTTTGCAGTGGCGTTGTGGGTGTTGTAGCCGGTGCCGCTGGCATGGGCGCTGGCTGCAGTTCCTCGATGGGTCGCGTATAAATGGACTTCGTACGCTCCGGTCGAGATGCCACGGGAGGCGGTGGTGGCTGCTGCGGCACTGGACCCAGCATATCATCCTCATTAGCTGATGAATGTTGCGATGTGGATGAGGAGGCTGTGTGACCGATATAATTATACGAATGCGATTGACTCAGGCCAATGTGATGCTGATGTTGCTGATGCAGCTGCTGCTGTTGCTGCTGCTGTTGTTGCAACTGTTGTTGTTGCAGCAAATGCTGCTGCTGTTGTTGGTAGTGATTGCTCAGCAATTGGCCAGCAGCTGAGACGTTGTTGGCATTGGGACCTAGTGTCATGCTGCCAAGTTGCACGCCAATCAAGTTGCCACCACTGTTGGAGCCATGCAACTCTGAGTCTGTGGGCGTGCTGCTTGGACTGCTGCTGCTGACGCGACTAAGCGAAGATCCTAAAGAGATGACGTAAAGTTAACAACAATTTTCTTAATGATCAAGTTAAATTTTGTTTTACCTGAATGCGTCGTTATGGCATTTGTCATGTACTTGGAACTTGGCCTCTGTTTGTTTGTATTGTCGAACCACTTGAGCACATCGAGCACGGCCTGCGGATTCTTCTTTTGCTCCTGTTTACTGATGTTCGAGTTCATCAAGAGACGTGCCCACGCCTCCGGCATACCCTGTAAAATGCATGAAACGCCCATTAGATTAAAAGACCCACCACAATTAAAAAAGAAGCCCAGCTAAGCTGAGCACAAACACACAGAACGAGAGAACAGCAAGAGGAAGCGTGGATTGGAATTTAAGTATTGGTATTTAGGCTGAATGTTCAATCTGGGAGTTTTATTAATGGGCCAGCGACTAAAAGCATCTGAACTACTAATTTTAAGCTCAGCGATCATTTAATGTTTATTGTGTGCTGTTTGGATTTTGTTTTGTGTAGAATCTTAAGTTTAAATCTTAACGAAATGTTAACTATGGAATAGCCGATTTTAAAATAGAAAGGAATGGAGGAGAGACAACGAAACAACAGATGATCATTGGAATTTCGCTTGGAAAAAAAAACTAATGAAGGCAAGTTCCGTTGTTTTAGACGTGGCGTTTACTTACTTTCATTGGCAGCTTGAAATTATAATGAATAATACAAAAATTGATATAGAACTTAAGTATTTTTAATAGGGGTTCCAACAAAACAATTGCGCATAAACTCGAGTATACTATATGTATGTATGAATGAATTAAAACAGTTTCACTTTTAAGGGATTTAAGCTTTGTTACACGATAAATAAAAATGAAATAAAATTCAGAATTCAAGAGCTTAAAGCTCCTTTTTTTTATTTTTTTTTATTGATATTTACTATCAGAGATCCTTTGAGTTAAAAGCTAATTAATGCAACTGGTTTAAAGCTTTTATCAACAAAAACAGTAAAAGCTCAGAAAATACTCCAACTTCACTGCTTACAACAACCCTTTAAAAGCTTTTATTCATCTGGGAAAAGTGAAAGATGATTTTATGGATCTCTTGAGCTTTACCTTAAAGCTTTTTAGGTCTTTATTTCCGATGTAAGCTTACAACTGATAGATTTACCCCATTTTGTTTGCCCTTATCTACAAATTGTTATTATACGTGTTTAGGGATTAATCAACATGTTTACTTAAAACCTTATCTAATATTTGAGGTGTTTCGAACGAATCGATGAATGTTTAAGTGTTTCCATTGTATTTAAAGCTTTCAAGCTTATCGCATGAATTTGGCGAAATTATAAGAAATTCGCAATTCGCAGTAGAAATAATAATTATAATACCGCTTTTTGTAAGCCATAAATAAAAATAATTGCGAGGCCGAGAAGCAAGCATACAACAAAGTACCTCAATGTATATAACCAAACAATCCGACACGAACTCACCGTAAATTCACCGGTGACTGCATCGAATCCCACATGAACAGTGTGCTCAAAGTTTGTGGGATAGGATATATTTGGTTTGGAATCCATATGAGATGGTTTCGATCCTTTGATCTTATTCTTGAGCGTCTTTTTATTCTTTCGATCCGCATCATCCGGTTCTTAATTGAAAGAAAGAGATTTAAAACAATGAGGGGTAACCACATACTGAACCAACTTACCCTTTGGCAATGGACGCATATCAACTGGTTGGCCATGGCCATCGCCACCCGCTCCGCTGCCCGGGATGGGAACACGTTCAATGCCCACGCCGCCACGATTACTGGTCAGTCGCACTGGCGGCGCCGGTGGTTTATCCTCCTCGCTTGACATCTGTGTTTTGTGTTCTGTCTTCTGATTTGGCTAGATGGTTAAACAGCTGCAACTAAAATAAAAATCAAAATGCAATCCATGTTAAAAAGTTCCATGCAACCAAGTGCATTTGTTTTAAACAAACTAAATGATTTCATGCATTGAAAAATGCGTCACGACAAGGGCAGGGTCAGGGGGAGGGACAAGGCCTGGGGCGAGGCATTTATCTATAACAATGCTTATCTAACTTGCTTTCTACTGTTGCTTTACTTCTTCGCTTGTATACAGTTAGTCAAGAAAATGTTTTAACAAGATAAAATCAATGAATATTATTTATATTTATTAGTACCTTGTGCTTAGCACTGTAAACGAGAAAAATAAAATAAGAAACATATTTTGTGCAAGAGAAAATGTGTAAATTTTTGACTTTGTCAAAACAGTTTGTTGACTTACTGTTTATATATTTATTTATTTATATAAACGTCATACAACTTTAGCTTTGTCATAATTAAATACACAGAATTATATATATATATATTTATACACATATATACGTATGTGTCACATAAGTATGCTCATATATATAGATTACGGTGAATTTTGCTTTTTTCCACTTAATGTTTTTTTTTTATGATTATCTGCAAAATCGCTTTTAAAATCATCTGCTCTCAATTTGAAATTTGGCACACAAGAAATTCTATTTTGTTTTTGTGTTCAAAATGGTTAAAAACACCCACACGATATATTTTTTTTTGTGGTTTGCTGCAACGCCAACAACAATAAGAACAACAACAACAATAACAACAATTAATATCAATATGGGCCGTCCGACGAGCTGACTCTGACTGCCAAGTTGCGAGACTCGGACTTGCTTTGGGTGTCACTGCCACTGCCCGGTAGACAGCGGCAGCGGCAGCAACAGAAAAAACTACAACAGAGTAAGGAAGAGAGATAGACTGAAAGAGCGACCGATTGCAAGAGAGCAAGAGCGTGTGAGAAACAAAACGATCGTGGGCAGCATAAGAAAAATAAACGACACTAAGCTTGTGCGATAACAAGATTCACAGCTGTTATCGATTAGCACTTAAGAAATATATATTTCTGTGAATGTTAAATAAAAGAAATACAAATGAGTTTAAATGCGTGGGCAGTGAAGCAACAACAATAAAACATATGATACAAGAGAGCATGCACACTTTTGCTCTCTCTCAAGTTTATTCTCTCTCTAGTTCACTCTCTCTGTCTGCCTGTCTATGCGTTTGCCGGTGGTGTTGACTGCGCTGCTTTTATGATTCATTTATCAACGTCAAGCGTCAAAAGTCAATGCAGCGACAGGCGTCGGCATCGGCAGCGGCAGCAGCAATAACAATAACAACAAAGCATTACGGTGGGACTGGGGTGTGAAAATTATAAGCAAACAAGATATTTTTTCTTTGTGTGCATTTGTATGTTTGTTGGCCGTCTGCCCAACATCAAGAAGAGAGCATTGCATACGTTGCGATGACGAACATTGTCTATAGGTAAAAATTGCTTTTGTTGCCCCCAAGACGTTGATGTCGGCGTCGGCGTCGGCAACTCCAAACATTTCCTGAGTGCTGCGAGTGGGCGCCAAGAATTGGGTTAAATTTTGTCAGTTGTTGGTATTCTATGTACTATACATGTGTTATTGTTGCTGTTGTTGAAGTTCAAGTAAAATCAATAAAAATGTTATAAGTATTATGTATACCATATGCTTGTATGCGTGTCTCTATGTTATTGTTGTTGCTGCGACGAGTTTCTGCTGCAACGCGGCTAATGCAAATTATTCCCTAATGAGCGACAGCGCCACAGGAAACTCAACAACACTTGCGGCATTCAGATTAGTGTGTAGAAGTGTAGAATAGCAGACGACCAGCTCCTCCTCACTCCACTTCTCCCCTTGTGCCTGTTCAAGTGGCCCAAACATACATACATATTTGTATATATATATACATACAAGCATAGGTGCATGTTGCAAAGAAAATACTAGAGTGCATTATTTGAGAGGGAGTGCACTGACAGATACCCTGCAACTGTAGTCTATTGCCAAGTTTATAAGGCAGCGAAGTCCGATTTAACTAAAATCAGTTTAAGTTGCATCTCTTTAATTTTTTTAAGTGTTTACTGGCAGTCAGCGGATTTATTTTAAATTAGACCAAGTTTAAAAAGAAGGCTAAGTCACTGCTCTCTTCAAAACGCCTTAAAAATTTGTTGTTTTCTTTTAATTTGAAGTATTTGCGTAACATTCCAAGAAACTTTACATCATATTTCGGATTGCAACATTATTTAAGGACAGTTCTTTGTAACAAGGCAGGGTGGGAATCGCACCCAGTTATATTTCAAACTGAAAGTTCTTAATGTGACACGTCGTCAACTTTGGCTAAAAGAGCCAGAGAACGCCGTTTAAAAAAGGATTTAACTCAGTTATAAATTTGATCATATGTCATACAAAATAAACATGTAATACCCCTTCACTAAGGTCTATGTAGGTGCAGAGTATAAAAAAAAATACAACAGTAATAACAACTACAAGTGCATTGAGTGAACTGCTTCCAAGCACGGAGAAGCCACAAACATCCTAACAACACACACACACACACATAGACACGTTGTCGGCGACACTGTCGACGCAATGTGGGACCATCATTAGATTAAAACAACGATCAACATTAGTTTGTAATTAAACAGAAAACAAGCTGTTGACAAATTTATTACTATTTATATTTATTTAAGCAAAAGTTGCAAAAATAATTTCTATTATTATTTTGTAAATAATATTTAATTTATGCGTTTATGACAATTGGTCAACGAATTGGCCCCACTGTGCGTTGTTGTCTATTTTGGTTTGTTTGCTACCGGGCGGAAATGTGTCTTCTACTATTTCTCTTTGCCTTTTTTTCTTTCTATCTTTTTTTGTACCATTCAGTTGCAACTTGGCGCTTTGCTTTCCGTTTTACGTTATTACCTGTCCGGCGGAGGTTTGGGGTCTAAACAAATACATGTATGTATACTTAAGGGCATTCAAATGCCGTTAGCCAAGAGGCCGCTAACCGTTAAATGTCAAATTGCCATACTAGCATTATAATTATTACGAAAATATACTACACACACATTCATTTCAACATATGTGAGTACCTATGTATGTATTTACATTCATTCAAACATTTGTTTGTATGTATGTACATATGTATTTTTATTTGCTGCGCTTTGGCACGTTTTGCTTGTTCTTGTTGTTCTCTTTATTTTTGTTGTTTGCATTGCTGGCGCTTCACGTTGCACGTGCGTCGGTGGGAGGGGGAAGGAGGCGATATGGTGGGGGCACCCTGTATGCACGCTTGTTGACATTTTTCTTTGTGGGGAGTGGCGATGATGGGAAAGGGGAGGGGGTGGGTTGGGGCGCTGAGACTCTATAAAGCGGTTTATTTTTACACCAAAATGGAAATGGAGCAGCAGCAATGCGTTAATCTCGCATAATCTTAAATGAAAAACCACTTGAACAGTTTTTCTGGCCGCACACATACACACCCACACACACGCAAATGTACTGTTGGAAAAATCAATGCACATGTGTGCGTGAGTATATTTATATGTGTGTGTCTGTGTGTGCGCCTCCCTAGGTATTGCCAAACAGCTGCATGTTGTCGTTTTGGCCGTCACTCCAATTGGAATTTGATGTAGTGCAGTTTTTTATGAATGAAACCTTGAGCAATAACAACAGCACTAAACTCACTGCAGGTATGTATGTTGCAACACCCTGTATGTCCGACGACGTCCAAAAACTTGATGATCTATGTATTTGTTGTTGTTGTTGTTGTAATTTACAGCCTCTCCTGCCGCTTTGTAGTTGTAATTGCTAAGCTCACTTCAACCTTCATTGCACATTTGCTTGGCATTTGCAGTAACTGCTTGCTTGCTTGCTTTTCAGCGTCTTCTTTTCGCGTTTTCACTTATTGTTGTAGTTTCTTTATTAATGGCCGTCAGAGAGGAAAACCGCACTGGCAGCAGGCGAACGAGAAGCCACAGCAAACACAATTTGCATACGGTTTATTAGCTTGCCGTTTATATGGATATAATACGCGCGCGATTGTGCCGCTTATTTGCAATATGAAAGCTTACATTTTATTTTATAAACGTTTCTTGTAATACAAAAAACATGACACATGTAAAGTACAGAGTTGTATCGAAACTTCGATTATTGTATCAAATTAAAGACGTTGCCACCTTGCAGAAAATTGTCGCCGTTTAGTTGGACGTTACCTGACTTTGGAATTCGCAAAAAGATCTAAAAGGGACGTTTTGGAAAAAAAGATCATTAGGTCCAATTTGGAAATTAAAAATGTTCATAAAATTATTAATTTATTGCAAGATTTTTATTAAGTGAACTAAAAATAAATTCACAATAAAATTGTGCGCTTAACCTTTTCATAACGGGAGCCGGCGTTGAACGTTGGTACCATACATACCCAAAAAGGTGGCGCCACAGTTATTGAAACGTGTGGCAGCCTTCGTTTCAAGAATGATCGTGGAACGGAGCGCTATTTAAATTCACAAATTAAAAAACAAGCAATTGTTTAAAAAAGTAATGAGATCAATTTTGAAAACCATTTAAACTCGAAGTTTGATAAAAAAAAAATAAGGTGATAATTTGTATGAATTTTAAAAATTCATTAATAGTCGGATGATAATTTGTATAATTTAATTCTATATCAATTAAAATGTAAACTGTAGTTGCTGAATATTTAAAGGCGATTATTGGTGACAAACCTCTAACTAACAATTAAGTATTTGGGAAAAGTGTCAGTGTCCTTAAAAGCACAAATACTCATACCACAACTACAACCCCTAATTGTCAACATGTTGGATTGAAGAACGTTACGCGACGCTTCCTTTTATTTACACAAAACGTCATTTCGCTGGACATTTCAAGTGTACGACGCTGACCAATCATAGAGCAAAACAATAATTGTTTACAAATTGTTAACACGTTGTTCGCCCATGCCGATGATTGTCACTTTTGACATGTTACGCCCCCGAGAAGCAATGAAATTCCAGGTTATCCGACTTGAGCTCGGTGTGAGTTTGAATCCGCTAAATAAATAAAAAACCACAAATCATGTTGAAGTCTTGAACTATCTTTGATTTGCATATCATTTGTGAACGTTGCTCTTTCTCTATAAAACCACCAATAGACTGGTAATTTCAGCTTAGTTCAATTTGAATCCTTGCCACGTCCATGTCGCTTGTGTCTATTTATAACGCCTGCCAGGTGTGTGGAGATCAGAGTTCTGGGAAGCACTACGGTGTCTCCTGCTGCGATGGTTGCTCCTGTTTCTTCAAGCGCAGCGTCCGTAAGGGAACTCACTATGCATGCATCGCCGTAAAAGGAAATTGTGTCGTGGACAAGGCTCGTCGCAATTGGTGTCCCTTTTGTCGCTTCAAAAGATGCCTCGCCGTAGGCATGAATGTTGCTGCCGTTCAAGAGGAACGTGGACCGCGTGGACACCAGACTCACTCTAATCATGATCTTAATCCTAATCCCAATCACAATCGAAGGCTACTGGTTGTCACCCCGCCACCCCCATCTCAATCGGGTGGTCAGGCGTTGCACTTTCAGATTTTAGCTCAGATTTTAGTTACTTGTCTTCGTCAAGCGAAGTTAAATGAACAGTTTCGATTGCTGGAACGCGCTCAACAGGATGCCATTCTCCAGGTGGTGTGGAGCGAGTGCTTCATCCTGCGAGCATCGCATTGGTCTCTCGACATTAGTGCCATGATTGAAGGATGCGGAGATACTCAACTAAAGTTGCTTCTTTCCGAGGCACAACAATTGCGTGCCGATGTCATGGAGCTTAACTTTCTGGAAACGCTCATCCTAAGCCGTAGAGGTATGTTGATCTCATCTTAATTTCAAGACTGGGCCACAGTTGTTTTAAAACTTTTAATTGTTTAATTTCTTTCTTTATATTTTCAGTTTTCATACGTTTTTGAAGAGTTTTACTCAATATTATGATTTTATTTGTAATTTCCTGCTTTAAATGGCATTTTTTCTAAAAACGCACTAATTCTAACGAATCTGGGTTCTGGGTCACAAAACTTAAAGAACAACTTAATTTCATGTATTAATTTTTTTTCTGAACCAAATCGTTATTTTAAAATGGGGTAAATAATTTTTAAGTACGGGCTTGTAATCCGTATTTATTGCTAAATTTATTTATTATATTATACATAATTCCTTTACAGAACTCGCCTTGAATGCCGATTATGCGTTAATTTTGGAGACACACGCCAATGGAGCACTTTGCTCTTTGGCTCGATATACGCTGCATCGTTCCCATTGGCTCCGCTTTGGACAACTTTTGCTTGGCTTACGTCAACTTTGTGTACGGCGTTACGATTGTGCGTTTTCTTGTATGTTTCGCAATGTTGTGAGTGATATTTTAAAAACTCTTTGAGAGCAAAAGTTTTAGATTTAATAAATAAATGGCTGTAAGAATTTTATGAATGCGAATTTAATTATTTCATTTCCAAGGGCTCCAAGGCTATCTTTATAAATTAATGCACAATTTACATTGTTTTTATTTTTATAAATATTTTAGAGTATTTATTTATTTATTTTTTTCCTCTATTGTAGTTGTAATATTCAAAATATTTTGACGGAGAGCGATATATCTCTTATTGCCTCAATATTGAAATTTAATTCCATATAAAGGCCTATTAAAGAAAAAATAATAAAGTAATAATATCAAATCAAAATAAACGTAGTTCTCATTATTTCAAACTGTGCGGCTTTGTAACAGATGTATTGTTGTGTTTCGTTTTCATGCAGTTCCATGATACATGTTGCCAAACTTAAAAATGTTGCAGGGAAGCAAGTCTTGGACTAGGTGGCAGCCTTGTGGTCAAACAGTGTTTTCCCACCAGTGCTGCGAAGTTTTCAGGGAAAACAATAGCTGTTTCTGGCTAGAATGCATTTAAACTTGTATTTGTTTGCAGTTTTGCACAGTTTTACCAAAAATATTAATAACAAACTTGGCTGAAAATGTATTTAAAATAGTCAGAGTTCCAGATAATAGCAATTTTGAAATTTTGAATAGCAAACGAACTCTGAATATAGCCAGAACTAGCTATAAAATAGCTATGTTGGCAACAGTGAAAATGTTTGTAGTTGTGTTTAGTATCGATACATCGATGTTCGCCCCCCAAAAACATTGAAACATCGATGTGGGCAAACATCGATGTTGGTTCCAGCACTAGTGTTTACCTGAGCTCGCTGTTCGGCATTTAGAATTCTTGAAATAAAAGAAAGTTGTGGATCGCGCGTGATAATTAATACAAGTATGGCAGATGACACAAATGAGGATAGCTGGTTGTACGGCACCTCGAATCCAGATTCCACAACCAATGAAATATCCAATGGCAGCGATGCATTGGCTGCGGAGCACGAGGCACTCGCAGCGGTGACCGGTGAAAAGCCCGGAACCGGTGGATTGCCCGCCTTTCCCAAGGAAGAACTGCTGGAGTATGCTGAATTCGAGGACCCCGCCAAGGAAATGGAGGAGGATGAGGAGGCGCTGCCGGACACAACGGACAGTAATGCGCCCAACGCTGGCGGCATTGGCTTGGATGACGCCGGGTCTCAGGGAGACGATGCCGATATGACGGATCTGACGGAACACGCGCCGGGTACAATGATTCGCAAAGAGCGCAACGGCTCCGGTTCAGATGATGATGACGATGACGATTCCGACGATGACATCAATGTTGTTATTGGCGATATCAAATCCGCGCCCAGCACATACAATATCAAACAACGACCCAATTTATTGGCCGGTGGCACAGCCGGTGATAAGGCCAAACCAACGGCGCAGGCTGGAAAATTCAGCATCGAGGACTTCGAGGGAGCTGGCACCATCAATGGAGTCGCCGTGCATGAGTTCAGCATAGACTCGCTAGAGGAGAAGCCATGGCGTAAGCCTGGTGCTGATATAACCGACTACTTCAATTATGGCTTTAACGAGGAAACGTGGCGTGCGTATTGTGAGCGCCAGAAACGCTTCCGTGTCGCCGAGAGCGGCGTTGGCCTGGCCAGTCTTACCCAGAATGTGAATCAAGGTGCCACGTCAATGGGCCTAGCCGATGGTGGGAGTAGTATCATTAGCGGAGTTATGGGCATGGGCGGTCCCATGCATCATCATCAGCCAATGGTCATCTTGAGTGATGGACCCATGCAAATGCCACCACCTGGCATGCCACCCATGATGCAGCATCAACCGCGTACAGGCATGGGCATGATGGCGCGACCGCCACGTCCCATATCCACAACAGGTGGTGTTAAAGAGAACGCCATACAGGTTATGACGGCCGAGTGCCGTGAGTATTCGCGAGGTGGCCTAGGACCAATGGCGCCCAATTTCCCTCCGCCGGGTGCCGCCGATGAACCCTTTTTTCATGAACCTGAGCCATTTGATTATGGCTACGAACCGACACAGGAATCCCAGTGGAACAATGATAATCCCGGCTGGGTGCCCACTGGCATCAAGGAGCTAACACCCGGTCCAGCACACCACCTGCCCCAGCAGCAGCAGACACCGCCGCAAATGGGCGGACCACCAGGCATGCCGCCACAAATGAACGTGCCACCGCCCCAAATGGGTGGACCACCGCCACAGCTGCGGGGACAACATGCACCACCCGGCATGATGCCACCGAACATGCGCATGCCACACAACATGGGTAACTTGACGAGATCCAACAAAGTTTCAACACATATTAATGAATCTTTATTGCAGGCATGGGTCCACCACCAGGCATGATGCGTATGCCACACAATATGAGTAAGTTACAACTTTAAAGAGAGTAGCCAAAATATGAAGGAGTCTAACATTATATTTATTGTAGATATGGGACCACAGCAAAGGATGCCCATGGGCGGCAACGGTGGCAACAATAATAATAGCAATATGACATCGTCATCCTCCTCGGATCGCAGATCCGATGGCTACGATGATGATCGCGAGCGGCGGCGTCGTGACAAGGACAAACAGCTGAAAAAGGAGCAGGTAAGACCGGATATTCTCGACACTCTGTGTGATCCCTTTGAATTCAATTCCCAAATGTTTGTTTTTAGTTGCGCAAGGACTTCCTGGACATGCTGCGTGAGCGGCACGATATTGAACGCCATACGCGTTGGTATGATATCAAGAAGAAATTTGAATCGGATCCGCGCTATCGTGCACTGGACTCGGCCTATCGTGAGGAATACTTTGAAGATTATTTACACATACTGAAGGAGGAGAAGCGCAAGGAGCGGGATCATAAGGAACGCGATCGGGACCGTAGTAATCGTGACAAGGAGCGGTCGCGTGATAAGGATAAAGATAAGGAAAAGGAGAAGGACAAAGAGAAGGACAAGGACAAAGAAAAGGACAAGGATAAAGATAAGGACAAGGATAAGGATAAGGACAAAGAGAAGGAAAGCTCACGACGTGAGGCTCGCTCTCGTTCCCGCGACAAGTCGAGTCGTCGAAAATCCAAGTCACGTGAAAAGGATCGCAGCGAACGAAACAGCAAACAAAGCAGCTCCTCAACATCTGGCACCTCAAGTCGCGGCGATAAGAAGAAATCGCATCGCAAGGACAAGGAGGAGGAGGAATAACAGTTACTTAGGTACTATATGGAAGAAGAACAGACCGTTCCTTGAGCTAGCCACACACATACACACAAACACACATAAAAAACAAACACTGATGCACTCACACAAACGCAGACACAAACACTGCAAATACACTTCCAATAATAAAATCGTACAACTTAAGAACAATTTGAAATGTTAAGTAAAATTTAATGGACGCTTTAAAAGTTTTTCAAAGGAATATTCTAGAGTGATATATCAATTTCTGATTCTTTTAGGTCTATTAAAAAAGTCTTGGAATATTACAGTTATAGGTTACATTTCTTGCTGTCAATTCATATTGTCGGGTTTCGCTGTCAATTTCTGTTCGTATTTAATTTGAATATATTCCGTTAATATTAAATAAAGTGGAAAAGTATTATGATAGAACTTTTAGACCAGTTAGACATGAAGTCAATCGAGAGTACTACTAGTACATGAGTCATGAGTTGACACAAATGATCGGCACTTGTCCGCTCGACTGCTTGTGCGTCTCTCTGGCACCCCTTACCAGAACAAGAGCAGGAGCAAAGACGTTTCTACCGCTGGAATATGGTGATGCCATATTCATGTAGCCAGATGATGGATCGCATTTCTACCTAAATACCTTGACACTTCAAAGTCCGGAATGATGAATCTTAATTTATAAATATTTCACGAAACTAAACAATTGCAATTTTATTTCACAGGTAAATTTCCATACATGCCATTTTAAATAAAAAATATCCATTTATTCGTGTATTTTGATTTACTTAAACATATTTTTATCATTTTGAATTTTTGTTCTTACACATTCATATGAAACTTTAAATTTATTTAAATCAAAAATGCATCAACAACTGCTGCAGTATCAGATTAAGTAATTAAAACAAAAACACGTATATGTATGTGTCTGCATAAATGGAGTGAGAAATGAAAAACTCTGTTGAATTGATTGCGGGCTTTTATTTAATTGACATTGATTTCTGTCGGTATTTAAGTAGTCACTGAAGATTAAATTAAATAAAATAACTCAATTATGGTAAACTATTGAAGTTAAATAATAAATGGTGTGTAATAAATGGATAATTTCTTTGTTTGATCTTATAACTAGACTTATGTAAGTTATAAAAGTTTTGTTTTAGTGGGATCGACTTAAATTTGAATTATATTCCGGTTGAATTCGCTATTTTCTTATATTTAATAACTGATATATTTGATTTTTTTTGCGTCTTGATTTTAAGTAAATATAGTTAGATATATATATTAATATCAGTTAATATTTGACACAGAGGATGAGTAGTTTACAATCCGATTAAACTATTATAGAGCTGCTACAAAATACTAGACAATAAGATCAACAAATTTTGATCATTAACTATTTTGAAAGTATCATCACTTTCGTGTCTTAACTTTTCCATTTTTTTGTTTTATAAAATTAATAACGATTGTCTTTAGAAAACTAAATTCACGTATAGTATTCCTTATATGTTACTATGTTTTTATTATTTTGACAGTATCAAAGGTATTTACATACTGACGTATATAAATCATTACTTTGTTGAGAGGAACTTTATGTAGAATCACTAAGCAAATAACCTATAGAGAAGTCATCCCATACAACTGAAAGTGTCTCAGCTAAAAGCATGACGGGGCGTCCACTGGGTAATTTTTCGGTGGACGCGTCGTTTGAGGGAAATTATTTTTGGTTTCGATTCAGTTGGCTGGCCGAGCTCGTTGCTGGCACAGCAAGCGAAACACAAAACATGCATGCTATGAAATACCCTTTAGCTTTAAAAAATGATTGTCTTTAATATTTTATAAAGAAAAACATCGTAAATCTAATAAATTTATAAATGTAGATAATAAAAAAATGCGATGTGTTGCTTTAATAATTTTAAATATTTATTTGCGCTTGAAATTTCTTCATTAAAAAATTTTTTTGTACAGGGTATTAGAGTTTACATACAAAATTTAAAGGGAAGCAACTTATAAACAAAGCGATGTTGTCAATTCTCTCAGTACCCCATACATATGCACACCCTTATTGTAAGATGCACGCATACATACAGAGGAGCCTGCGCGCCCGAATACATCTCTCTCCGTCTGGCTACATAGGGACATGTATGTGCAAAGAGGGCGAGAGATGAATATTCTCATTTTGTATGACTTCTCGACGCGCGCTGCTTGCGCGCTATCAGAGCACTATGGGGATTTTGGGCAGTTTTAGGAAGTTAATTAATAACTTGTAAACTGCGCAAGATATTCTGATACTGTTTTTTTAGTATTTTTATTATTTGATGTTGGAAACGCCACTGATCCATTTAGCAAAAAAAAAAAATAACATTTTCTAAAATAAAATTATGTTAAATTTTTCTGCATTTATGTTGGTGGCTGATGTGGTGATATTGTTCCTCCTCTATTCTGATCCAAGTGTATAAGTTAAATTTTTTTTTTCTTTATAAAATATTAAAGACAATCATTTTTTAAAGCTAAAGGGTATTTCATAGCATGCATGTTTTGTGTTTCGCTTGCTGTGCCAGCAACGAGCTCGGCCAGCCAACTGAATCGAAACCAAAAATAATTTCCCTCAAACGACGCGTCCACCGAAAAATTACCCAGTGGACGCCCCGTCATGCTTTTAGCTGAGACACTTTCAGTTGTATGGGATGACTTCTCTATAGGTTATTTGCTTAGTGGTAGAATGTAGAGTGAATGAAAGAATCAGCCCAAAGTTCAGATCAGATTTTATTTTTTTTGATTACGCTTATTAGTTTTTTTTTCAGTTCAGGAGTTTTATGTACTTAATTACACAAATTTGTATATGTATTTTTTGATTAATACTTAATATCGGTAATCGACCGAATGTCTACTGAAGCAAATACAAATATTATGGCATATTCAACCCATTAGCACAAAATTTATTACTAAGATTTTACGAAAATTATGCTCTGAAAATTAATTTAGGTAATATTTAAAACAGTTCGAATATATTTTCAAATTGTTAAAAGACAAAGAAATTGATATTTTGAAGTCTGAACGGTGAGAAAATGGAAAATATACGTTATATGTATAGAAATTGTAATGGGCTAAACTGCCATTTGACATTGACTAGATTGACAAAGAGATACTAGACCATATATGCTATCGGTCGACGGGCAAGATAACCACAATTTGAACTAATCTTGAACTAAATTGTACTTTGATTTTGCAGCTGGAACCAAGTTTGCATGCATCGAGGTACTTTGCTTTCCACATCACAACACTCAAAAATTCGGAGACTCTCTCACATGGTATCATCAGATATACATATGTAAAGCTTTAATAGTTGCTGCTAGGCCTAGGGCCTTAAACCGTGCCCTATCTGCTCAACAGTTGCTCCACATTCAGTGTAATCTCTGGGCCGGGTCTTGTGCTCTCCTGTGTGACATTAGAGCTGTTGCTGCTGCTGTTATTGTTGTTGTTGCTGCCGCTTAAACTGTGAGCATTTAGGCCATTTAAAGTACGCGACGGCGCCGGCGATGTGGGGGCCGAGAGTAAAGGCGGACTGAGCTGGGATGCACCAACCAAGGGGGGCAGCGGTGGAGATTGTGCCTCCAGTGTGGAAGGTGGACTGCGATTGAGGTTGCTGTCCAGACTGCTGTGATGTTGCGATGAGGCTGGTGATAATGGTATTTCCTCAATCTTCTCCAGATCCTGAGCAATCGAGTTGGAATTTTGTTTATGCACACGGGTCAAAGTGCCCTTCGGACTCCGCGAGGTGTCATGGAGCATCGGTATGTCCAGCATGGAATTCTTGCTGGCATTCAATAATGCTGCATAGTTGTTTGCCTGCAATGAGTGTTGATGTTGCTGCTCCACCTTGGATTGCTGATCATCGCGATCCAAGCTGAACTGACGACGCAACAGACGACTTGAGCCCGGCTTGCTATCAAACTTTGAAGTGCTGCTGGTAACGGAGCACCCTCCACTACCAGTTCCAGCAGTTCCAGGGGCATTCCCCCCATGGGCATTATTATACAAATACTTGCCATCATAGAACTGCGACAGATTGCTCTCGCTCGGACTGAGACACTTGTAGTGATTATACGGTGAGCTGAGATCCATCATTTCCTCGATTTTCTTGTAGAGTCGTGAACTGGATCCGCCCGTGGAACTGGGCAATCGATTAAAGCTATTCGGATTCAGCAGACTATCCGGCGTCAGCTCCGATAGCTTCCTTGACTGTAGACTCGGATTACTTGGTGTTTTGTTGGGAAACTCGGGACACAGCGTCGCATTGGGGCTAATAGTGTTGGTGGAATTCGAGTCCAGCGAATATGAGTTTGGCAAATTGCTCGAACCCATGTCCACATTGGTGGGTGGTGTAATTTCCACTTTGACCTCCACGGATTCACCTGCCAGCGACGAGCTCTGTGATGACGAAGGATTTGTGCTGGTTCGCGATTTATTCGCTTGAGCTTTCAACCCTATGGAGTTTCGTATTAGTGATTCGTCTAGGCTGCATAAGAGATTTAAATTAATGAAAAGAAAGAACTGGGCAATGTAAAATGTTTACTTACCCATGCGACTCCCTTAAGTAGTGCGTTTTAAATAAAGAAATATAAACGTTGTCATTAAAAATCTAAATATTTATCGGTGTTTAAAAGCGACACTTGATAAAGTGTAACCAATTAATTTGCAACTATAGTTGGGTTTTTATGGTAATATAAGTCAAAATAGTCTACGCTTATAAAATTATGTTCCAAAATCAAGATTTTGGTCTGAAAACTATGAACTTTGGTCTAAAAAATGCGTCGAGAACATAAAGTTCTTAAATTATGAAAGCACATCTTAGTTTTAGGAACATTTCACTATAACATATAAAGAGGGTCTGGGAGCGTGGCCTGGGAGAGGGGTCTAGGAGAGGGACTGGGAGCGGGGCCTGGGAGAGGGACTGAGAGAGGGGACTGGGAGAGGGGACTGGGAGAGGGACCTGGAAGCGGGGCTTGGGAGAGAGACCTGGGAGAGGGACCTGGGAGCGGGGCCTGGGAGAGGGACCTGGGAGAGGGACTGGGAGAGGGGCCTGGCAGTGGGACTGGGAGCGGGGCGTGGGAGAGGGACTGGGAGAGGGACTGGGAGTGGGGCCTGGGAGAGGGACTGGGAGAGGGACTGAGAGAGGGACTGAGAGAGGGACTGGGAGAGGGGCCTGGTTGAAGCTGCCTCCTGTCATCCTGTCAGGCGGCGAGAGGCGAGTGAGTTGACTATTAATTAAAGTGTCGTTGCTAATGAGTTAGATTAAAGCGCACAGAATGCAGGACACAGGGACAGAGGACAGCAGGACACAGAGCAACTATAACTGATCCCATTGCGAGTGTATCTGTGTGTGTATGTGTGTGAGTGTGTGTGTGTGTGTGCGTGCGTAATTGGCTGCAGGATAATATCGACTCGAGGCTGACACACATAAGTTAGTCTTATACATCCTTACCAAAGTTGGTTCAAATCTGAGCACTATAACATATAGCTGTCATAGGACCGATCGGACGAAAATTATGTCTTAGGATGTAAAACATTTTTGTTTTATGAGATATCGTAGCCAATCTGATAAGATTTGCATTTAAGTTAACTAAATTATTTTTATTTTTTTTTCATTATAAGTTTTTTCCATAGTAAGTACGGGGTCTCCGACTGTCGAGTATGCTCGACTGTAGCACCGGCCGACTAGTTTAGATCAATATTCTTATAATTATTAATATGGTCTTAAAATGTTTTTATTTCAAAAACAAAATATTTAAAATGAATATTCTTGATTTTATGGGTTGGTCTTTTTTTTCAGTGTACGATATGCACAGATGGTCTTACCCAATTGGTGGCGGCACTGGCAACGGTTTGTCAAATCCCTTCTTGCCCAGCAGCCAAAAAGTGTTCATCATGCCTTTGCCCTTGATGTCAATAAGTCCGCGAGGCTCAATGTAGTAACCACCACGTGCTTCCAGCCGGTCGCGCGTCTCTTGCGACATGTGAATGCGCCAGGACGAGCCTGAAAAAAGCACAGAAAAAACAAAAACAGTAAAGAAAGAAGCATTAAATAAAAGGAAGATGAGTATATTGTACCTGTTGATTCCATTCTGGAGGCCGTGTTCACTGTATCACCGAAGAGACAGTAGCGGGGCATTGTTAGACCCACCACACCAGCACAACAGGGTCCTGTGTGCAGTCCAATGCGTAGCTGGAGCGGCACTCCAGGCAAATGCTTCACATTAAAGCTGCCGCTTCGATGGAGCAAATCCAGTGCCATAGTTGCAATCTGCTCGGCATGATCGGGTATCTTAACTGGCAGACCGCTAACGACCATATAAGCATCTCCAATAGTCTCCACCTAGAAATCAAAAATTAAGATTACAGCCGCTATTTATTATTATCAATGAAAATAACGACCTTGTAGACATTATAAGCATTAATGGTGGCATCAAATATCGTATAGAGATCATTGAGCAAGTCCACCACCTGAACGGGACTGCAATGGGCGGCAATTGTTGTAAAACCAACAATGTCGCTAAAGTAGATTGTAACATCGGAGAATTCCTCTGGATCGACGGCTAAGCCCATTTTCAGTTTTTCAGCAACGGAGCTACAAATAAATATCGCCAATTAAGATCAGATTAATTTTAAATGATATTTGTTTCAGATACCTTGGCAACATTCGAATCAACAGCTGTTCAGTCTTCTTTCTTTCAATGTCCAATTGATCGGTACGCTCGCGGATTAACTCCTCCAGATTGTTCGAATACTTTTCGAGCATTTGGAACATGGTGTCCACAAAGTTCACTTTACGGCCATGATTAAGCATCTTGAAACGCTCATAAACACTACGGAAGTATATGTCAATTTAATGCCTAGTGCAATAATTTATTTACTAAAAAACACCAAACTTGCGAAATTGATTATATAATTAAAAAAAGTTATGAAAAGTAAAAATATCAAATTATTTATTTTAACGACAACTGCTATATTCAAGATTACAGAAAAGGATGTATTAAAGAAAATATAAAAACATTAAAAATATAAAATCTTAAATTAACAGCAATATTTTTAAATTTTTCAATAAATATTCGGGGTGTTTATGACAATTTTGGCTTTAGAAGTTAGATAAGCAATAAGCTACCATTTATTTTTTATTTAAGGTCAAAATAGGCAGTCGATTTTAGTTGAGATAAATAAAGTTATGATACTTAAAAATTAATAAATATTTTAAACTAACACGGCACAATTTATAAATTAATTTAAAGTCAAATTATTAAGTTGAGTCAATAAATTGGGTAATCTTCAATATTTACCCTAAAAAAAATGATAAATATATAATAAAATCTTTATGTTGTATGTTGAATTATCCTTAAATTATAAATAAAATTATAAAAATAAATAAACAAATAAATGAACGTTGAATAAATAGTAAAGTTTCAAACTCTTACGAGTTAAAATCAGGTCGCATTTCGGGTTGCTCGGCCCAACATTGCCGCATAATGTTGATAGCCTCCGGTGGGGCAGCGCCTTTGGACACCGATGGTCTTATCAGAGGCGGTGGCTTCTTGATTTTGGCAATGATATCGTCTGGTGATAGCGAGAGCATGCAATAGGGTTCACCTCGCACCACGACTTCCTGCATGATGATGCCAAAGGAGTAGACATCACCCAGTTGTGTGCCCAGCTGGACACGTCCATGCTGATTATTATGATGATGCTGCTGTTGATGGGTTTTCATGGTGCGCAGCAATTCTGGTGCCGTCCACAGCAGCTCCTTGGCATTGCGTGGACCGGGAGACACGCCCTGTGATTCGTAGAACGAATTCAAGCCATAATCGGTGATCTTTAGCACCCATCGGGCATCCACAACACAATTCCTCGAGGTTAGGGCGCCATGGACGCGCAGCGGTGAGGTGTGCAAATATCGCATGCCTCGCACAAGATCAGTGAGCAGGCTAAGTCGGAACGACCAGTCCAGCTTGATCTCATCCATGATTAACACATCCTGAAGGGAACCACGTGAACAATAGTCAAAGACCATTGCCGTGCGATTCGGATCCGATAGCCAGCCGATTAATGGATTGATATTTTCGTGCCGCAATCCATGTGCCATCACCAGCAGATCCATCGCCTTGGAACGCAACTCAGCGGAGCCATTCAAATGAATCTCCTTGAGCTGCACCAGGTCGCCATTGTACCGTGCTCTCATATCCAAATGCGCCGGATTATGACGCGCCAAGCTGCCCGTTGCCGATGAACCATTTTTGCCATTGACCGTCGCCGTTGTGGTCGCACCTCCGGCTCCGATTGCTCCACTGTTATTGCCAGTTGCAGTCGCTCCAGGTATCGCGAATCCCAGGTTCTTCAGGGAGCCAATGGAGCCCTTAAGTAGATCTGGCTTATCCACCTCAGGACCGCCAAACTCCTGTAGCTGTTGCAACCAACAGCAGAGCATGGCCTCAATACCCTCGTCCACCTGTAAAAGCTGTTGTAATCCTGGTCTAGTCCATAAGTTGATCTCTTGGCTTACCCGACGTGAGTCCACGGGAAACACAAAATCGCTGGGCGATAACACAATCTTGTTGGGTCCTTTCGAGAGTCTTTTGCGTAGAAAGTAGTTTCTGTCGATTAGAAATAAGGGAATGTATCTCAATTATTGCTAAACTGGCAGATATCCTACAGATATATTCGCTCGACTCTCAAGTCCTTAACTATTCTTAAAAGCTTTTTAAAACATACTTTGTTTAGTTGAAGAACTGATTTTTTCTACTTCATTCAAACTTTTTCTAGTCAATTGAACAGTTTTATCAGTTCAATTTAACTCTTCACCTTTTCAATTGTTATCCAAACAACTTTGTTTCACTTGTCATCTGGTTTCAACTCTTGCACCTCGAGCTCTTTTTGCAACAACTTGTGCTTGCAACAACTTTTAACAATTTAAACAAAAGCTTACAACTACTTTGCAGTTAGCTCAATTAACTGTGCCTTGAAATCATGCAGATTCATTGCCAGCTGCACCCATTAGCCTAGTCAGCCCTTGGCTCTTGTGGCTGGACCATAAAAACTTTTTACTGTTTCCATACATACTTACAACTAGTTGGCAATACAACGCACCAGCAGGTGCCTGAATAAAGGGAGTCTGTTGGAGGAGGTGTTTCCCGTCCCACTAACAGCTCCATGGAAAACCGCAAATTCATGCAACAATTGTTAAGCCAGAAGTTTGCCACGTGTCCGAGTCAGGTTCAGGTTCAGGTTAAGCGTATAATGCACATTAACGGGCTTTATCTAGACCCAGTCTCAGTCGAAACTCTTTGGGCACACGTGTAACGAACGGCTGTTAAGTAGCTTGACCCAAAAGCCCATCAAAGTAACCATTAAAGTTTTTCTATTTATGACACAGCTTTCCCCTTAACCACAAAAAAAAACTTTTACCTGTGAGTTAACCAGGCTGATAATCAACGGAAACATTCAGCATAAAACAGCTGCGCGTGTGTATCATTTACATATATCCTTTATAGCAAATTTTGCTCAGCAGATTTAATTTAAGCATAGCTTGAAAGGTTTGTAATTTCTTTAATTTAATTTGACAATAAACTAGATCAACGGTTTGCCAAAATTACTTATATACCAAATAGAAAGGTCTTCAAACCAACAAATTACCTGTATTATTAAATGGATTTTTACATTTGTTATTTAGAAATATGTTACCTATAATTTTAAATAAGCTACTGGAAAATAATAAAAGCTTTCCCAAGACTTTTATTTTCTGCTTTTAAAAGTATGCTTTATAGAAATTCTTCCTTTGTTTTACTTAAGTAAAAATATCTCAACAGCAATCCATCAAATCTGTCTTTGTTCTACACTCGATTTAATTTCATAAAATTGAAACATATCTCAAGAATAATTTTAATTTATTAATTAAACTAATTAATTTTCTGCTTTGTTATTTGAAAACAATTTTATAATTCTGTAGGTAGAGTATCCAAAGTATGTTTCCGTTTATTCGCCCAGTTTTTGTGTTTATCTTGTACCCTTTTCAGTTTGGTGTCCGCCCGTGTTTTCAGTTTTTATACGGCGCACGCTAATTAAAACTTCATGAATTGCATTCTGAACGTCGCATTGTGTTACCTCGGGCGTAGGCGGACAAAAAAACAAAGTTTTTAATTGTTGTGGCATAAAGTTGGACATGTAACTAGTTTAAAGCCTGGCATTTAAAACAGAATTTGCAGCTGCAATAAATGAGCTCAGTTTGGGGTGGGAAAGATTGCGGAAGGTTGTGGGGAATGTTAAACTCTCACGGGAAGTGTTGCTGACATGTCAAACAGTAAATGATTTGTTTAACCACACTTGGCATGGTATTGTGTATTTCTCTCTCTCACTTACTCTCTCTTTCTCTCTCTACTCTTTTTACCTTTCTTTCAATTTACAAGTGTATGTGTCTGCGGTATATAAATGTCAACTGCCAGACAGCATTTTTAGTATGGCGCTGTAACTTATGCTACGCTTTGATGAATGTAATTAATTTAATGCTTGTTTTAATGGACAACCATTCTGTGCAGGTGTGTGTATGTGTGAAAAGTAGGTGTTTGTGTGTATTTCTGTGAACACACTCGTAATTCATCTGCGGTTCCTCTATTGATTTTCTCTAAATGATTTCAACTGCGCCACAAACTATCCATTAAACGATATCTGATAAATTTGCACTAATTTGTGTTTTGCCAATTAAAGGAAGCTGATTGCTGATTAGTAAATGGCATGTGCAGGTGATTTCATTATAAATGCTACGGTTATTAAAATGATTGTTGACAAATTAATAAAAATAATGAAAAAATTTAATATAATTAAAACACAATTGATATCAATTTGAATTCAAGCAAATTTCTTTGTGTATCCGATGAATATTCTTGCTTTAAATCAATAATGATTACCTGTATAAGTACTGAGTTGCAGTATTTATGATTAGATTCATAATTGGAATCGAAATATTCCTCATAATCAGGATAACAAGCTGAATAGATAGAACTCAATTTATCTGTCTATCTCAAAAAGACATATCGCATTTGCATAAATCGCAATTGAATTGAAACTAAATTGTTGAGCGCTAACTGCCCTAATTTTAGGTGTGAACTCCTTTACTATTTACTTAAATTTAGGCGCTGCCTAATTCCACATTTAATATAATAAAGTGCTATCTAATTAGGTTCATAACTAACATTTTGGCTCTAAAATGTACAAAATTCTGCCAAAAGTGCTTTAAATGCAAAAACAGCAGCCAATTAGCAGCTGAAAAAAGGGGGAGGAAACCGAAACCGAGAAAAATCCTAATGATGGAAATTAAAATGGAAATTGCCACGAGCAAAATATATTTCGGGCGAAAGTCAAATGGGCGTTGCGTGGGCAAAAGATTTTCAACAGCCTGGAAGTCTTTTTGGGTGCGCTAATTGATTATTCCAATCTGAATAAGGAAATTGACATAAAATATTACAAATCTGAGTGCAAATAATAAACAACAGCAAATTGAAAATGCTCTGAAATTTAAATTCAGCTCAGCAATTCATATTTATTAATTCAGCCTGCAGATAAAAACGATGCTTATCTTCCGCAAAATGACTTTTCCATTGAAGTTATTAATGAGTTTCTAGACTAAAAACTGTGATTCATTACTTCTGTTATGGCTACAAGATTTCGGATGCTCGTGTACAATCTGTTTTTTTTTATTATCTAAAGACTTAATAGCCTTTCTATTGAAAATGTTCTACAAATGTTTGCGTACTTATTTTCTGTTGAAATTTCTAATAAGTTTCCACACTGAAAAGTTAAAATAATATGTTTTTCATAGTTGCGTGTATTTACAAGTCCGGTTTGGAAGCTTTTTCATTAAAATTTCTACAAAAAAATTGTAGATTGGCATTGATTGAGTTTAGTTTAATATATTGTTACTTTAATTGGATATATACTGGTCGAATAGACTCTATTATATATTAGTTAGTTAATATTTTGGTAAGATTATCTCTCATGCCTACAGGGTATTGGAAGCCGAGTATTTTCCAGGATCTTTCTGATATTATTATTTTAATTTTTAAGACAAGTTCTTGTAGTTCACTTACCTTACAGCGACGCCGACCGCAACGCTGGCAGCGACAATTATGAGTAGCAAACCGATGCATATTGCCGCAATTGTCCAACAGATGGCGCCACAATGCCACATTTTGACGCTGCTAACCAAGATCCATTCGTCGTAGCCCGGCTGTATGGAGTGTGTTACATATTTGCCCAGACCATGAACATCCTTGCCATGCTCCAATATCAACAGTGGCCGCCATTTGTATGTAGCCAGTGCAGCATCCACTACAATATCAAGTACCATGAAATCGTATTTGGGTATTGTTGACGTTGTCGTTGTTGCATCGCCCCTCAACGCAATATCGGAGAGCAGCAAATCGTAGAGTGAGAACAGATTCATAAAGGGTAGCAGCTTGTTGAGACTGGCATTTTGATGTGGTTGAGTTGACAGTGTTGGAAAAGGGGTCACAGACTCAACTGGAGCCTGCTCTGCATTCATTGGTGTACGAAAATTTTGCACCATGTTCATGCCAATTCCGGCCGCATTCAAAAAGTGTCGATGCTTATCGCTTAGCAGCGTCAGCACCAACAGATTGCTGGTCACCAGTCCGGAGACGGGCAACTGTGGGTTGCTACCATGGCCATTACCAGTATTATTACCACTGCCATAGTCATTGGCATTGCCACTGCGTGCCAAATATTTGTAGAAACGATGCTCGACATTCAATGAGCTGGCCACAATATCGATGAGTACCACTTTTGTGTGCTGCTGTTTGGACCATTCTTTACTTTGCAGCCAACGCATTGTGCTATCATCATTCAGAGGTGCCGTTATAATAATTGCTAAAGTCAGAAATGGGGAGAAACACAGAGAGGGAGAGAGAGAGAGTAAGAGAACGAGAGAGAGTGACAAAGTGAGCTGTGGTTAAGGTACAGTATGTCGCGTAATTATTTTGATAAATAACAACTAATATTTTCGTTAATTCCTTTTTTTTAAGTTTTTCAGTTTTAATGAGAACAAATCTTAAATATGATTTTTCCTTTATTTTGCAAAAAATATGTGAATTTTTGTTCATTGTCAAAACAATTGCTAGACATACTGTGAATGCATTTATTCAACTGTTCTGCCGAACTGGCCAATTTTATTGACATTTGCTGTACGTAGTACGTTGTACGCTGTACGCAATACGTACCTCGTCCTGGGTTATCCTGTTCATGCAGGTCACGTACTCTGCCGCCAATTTCAATGCGATAAGGTATATGCAAGTTGGTCGCGATGGCCAATGGTAGGCCCCAATTGTCGTCTGCAAGTAGAGAATCACATATCGGTAGTGAATAAGTGTGGCAAGTGGAAAGTGGCTGGTGTCAAGTGTCAACTCTGCAACTGTGCAACAGTGGGTGGTCAAATCTCTGCACACAATACGATTTTACGGCACATGCCGTACCACGTTGTGGTTAATGTCGTTTCCGTTGATTGTCAATTTCGACTCCCAACGCATTTCGACTCTAATATTGAGTGCTACAAAGGATTTTCGTGCTGTTGATTAAGATTCATTCTAGGAAAAAATTTCATTTGCCATGCATTTCTTGGAACTATTTGTGTTGCGTTACTATTCAGCGCAATCAATAGTGCATTGGCTTTAAATTTGTTTCTGTGGAAAAGTAAGAGAAGAGATTTCAAAACCTGCCTCTTAAATATCATGTACATAAGTAACTTTATTGTAAATTTTTTAAAATATTTTATTTTAAAAACATGTATTTTTGCTGCACAATAGTTTTTTAAAAAAAGCTTTTAGTTAATCAGTTTTTCATTAATTTACCTGGTTGTGTTTTTCTTCTAAAATTCAAATGGAAAATGTCTTAAATGTTTTTGTGTTCCTTTATTTTAAGATCTTTATTCATATAGATCAATTCATACAATGGTGAAATAACTTGACAAAAGTGAAATAGTAATGAATGTAGTCAATTATCGATTGTAACTACAGTTATGTTCAAAAAGTTAGCTGCGCTGTGAAGCAGTGGAAATGGCACAGTTTTATACATAACAAATGTGAATTTTATATATATATTTGTTGCCAATTTTTGTATAACCGACTAATTAAAATTACATAATCATTAAATTCTATATGCACTACACCAAACTACAATCTTAACGTGAACCAATGATCCAAGTGTAGATTTCTATTTGCAGTAGCAGTTTTTGAATGCATCCTTTTGGTTCTGAGGCACACCATCTCCTGGTGGAACTTCCTGCTTTTTAGTTGGAGCTACGATTGGATCATCCTTACAGAGTTTGGCCATATAGGCGCAATCACGGCGTGCGGCTTCAGGACAAGGACATTTCTCCAAGCCGGCATTGGCAATGAGTTTATCGAATTGGGCTTGAGACATGGGAGGCTTGGCGACATATTTGTCCTTGGGACAAGCGTATATTTTCCAATTGGGATGTGGAGTAAGATAGTCGGTACCTTCTTGCATAAATTGAGCAGCTAATTGAATGCAAATCTCTGGATCATTGACAGCCTTCATCAGTTTCTGTTCGAAACGTGCCTCCTCTTCGGCCTGAGTGCGTTTCATTTCAATAATTTGGGCATCCAAATCATTGCGGATCTTCTGCTGTTTACAGAGTATCATTTCTCGTGTAACTTCCGGATGGACAAAACGATTCTCCAGCATCTTGTTCTCCCGCATCTCAGCCTCTTCCCGCATTTGACGTTCGATTTGCTCACAAATCTGTTGCTTGAGGAGACTATAGTAACGTGCAGCTTCCTTGCCCTTGATGCGCGTCCTTTCGGCAATATTGTTCTTGCAACAAACATCAACGTGATAGAGATCATCAATGCGATCGTTCATCATCTTCTCGATGCCAAGCTCAAGACTACGCATGCGACGCACATAAGCGATGTATTCGTGTGTGGCACGACGCAGTTGCTCCTTGCTCTGCAGGATGCGTTCCTTGGCCAGCGCTTCGAGGCGTTGGGTTTCCTTAATGAATGCCGCATGTTCATCCTTATCAGCTTGCCATTGAGCAAGTTCTTGGCACTTGCGTCGTCTAATTTCCTCGAGCAGCTCATTGCGATATTTCTCCTTATCTTTGCTAGCCGCTTGATGGTTTTTATCGAACTCTTCGAGACGCAGCTCCTCAATTAATTTATCCACTTTGATTGTGTCTAGTCGCTTCTCTTCAAGCTCTTTTTGTCGTTTCTCCTCATGCTCGGCCAACTGCACTTTGAGTACATTACACACCTGTTCCTGCACCTGTTCACGTTTCTTCATCTCATAGTTATGCAATCGATCATATTCCTTCCAGCGTCGCTCTTCCAGCCTCAACCAATAGTTGTCTCTCTCACACTCACGTCTCTGCTTGCGAAGATTCTCTTTCATCTGCTCTTCGAGACATATTTTGGTATTCTTTTCCTCCTTTTGCCGTATCGCCTCGCGTATTTCATAGCAATTTTCCATAGCTTGCTGAACTCGCTTTTTATTAACAAACTCCTTGTGGCGTTTGTCGCTCTGTTCCTTGATCTCTTGCAGTTGCTCCTGACGCTCGCGAATGTCCTCGTCGAGACGATTCCTCACCTTGCTGGCAAACTCCTTCTCAAACACCATTTCCTCCTTCTCCAGCAATGACTTGACGCGCTTGCTCCGATCATTTAGCTCCTCGGCAGCCGTATCCTGCGCCTTCTTCACTAAAATCCCGATCTGTGTGAACAAACTCTTTCGATCGGTTCGTTGTATGAACTGAAAGTGTTCTGCACCTCTGCCATTCGACTGCATCTTAAAAGTAACAATTTAACCAAATATATTATAATACACTATACACTTCGAAGAACAATCAGCTAGTCAATTTAAATTCTTTGGTTTTTTAAGTATTATTCGAATTGTGTTGAGTTAATACGAAAGCTAACTATATGTAATTGAGATTTGAGTTCTACTAATTTCAAAAGCTCGTATTTCAAATAATAGCAACATTTTCAAACAAATTTTCCTTGAATCGAAATTACACTTTACTCAAAGTAATTTTTAATAATTAAGCACGCCTGTATTATAAAAATCAAATTAGGAAAAATGTTAAAATCCCTGCAGAAAAAAATAAACTAGTGACAAAAATGAATAGTTCTAGATGTAGTATAAAGGCAACTAGTACAAGAAAAAATAGTTTAATATATAGTATAAATTTATACCCATAATATTTGTTTTTCTACAATTGCTTAATTTTTTGCGATATTTGTAATCAACTTGAAAGTATCGAATTCAGTTTTTTGCTAATATTTTCTGTGATCAATCAAATATAAAATTTAACGTTACAGGAAAATAATCAAATATTTTCTTTCAATTCGCTTTTTCTGAAATTTAATATAAGTTCATCTATTTACTAAGACATTTCAAATAAATTTTGGTCTTTAACTAAAATATTTTCTAAGATCTGGTGACACTTAAACAAATCATCGGACAAAAATGTAAGTGTTAAATAATTTTGTCATTTTATTTTAATAGAAATATTTCTCTATATATGATCGAAGAAGAATCTTTACATTGTATAGAGTATGCACAACTGGAATTGGCATATCCCAAAACGACTACTCCTACACGGAGAAGTTTAAATTGGTATCTACAGTTTCCCCTATATAACGATGCAATAAATCGTTTTTATGGTAAACTACCTTTACTTAACCCCTTGGCATTTTGTGCATCATAAAAGTCAATGGAAAGCAAACAAAGAGCGAGTGGCCATATAATCGTTCTCATACTCATACATACATTGCCATGCATTAATGGCCGATTTTTGGGAGCTCGAAAGTGAGGGAGGTGCATAATTTATGGACATATGAAAATTGTGGTAAAAGATGTCAGATGCAGGGAAATACTGGAAGCTGAAAGTGAATGAGAGACAAGGCTTATTGGGGCATTTTACGGTCGTGCATTAATTGGCAATGAACGGGTCGAGAAGTGAAAGCTAATGAGACATTACGCATACGCAGCGTTGTCAAAAGCGTTTAAGGCAATTGTCGGCAAATTGTGTGTGCGCGTGCCAAAAATTGAATTAGCTCTGAATGTCAAGCAAAATTTCGTGGGGCAAAACTGAGTGTTGCCACCAAAGTGAGACACCGAATTAATTATTTAAAACATTCACACACAGCTGAGAGGGAGAGAGCGAGAGCAAGAGAGAGAGAGAGAGAGACCACCTGTTGTTGTTGTTGTTGCTCGTGTTACGCTTTCTGTTTCTGCTGCTGTCTGTTGACGTTGTTTTTCATGCATTCGAGTCCCTGGGGCTATTTTTCTTTAACAAGAGCATTTGGCACTTGTTGTGGCTGTTGCTGCTGTTACTTTTGCTTCTATTGCTACTGTTGCTGTTGCTGCTTCCCTTAACTCAATTAGCAATGCAGCTGACACACTAATTAACTGAGTTGCAAGATGAAAGCTTGTACAACTTTTGGCCAGCTGCTGCACCTCCGTTGAGTATTGCATTGCCACTCACACACACAAACACACACACACACACACACACACACTTTCGTGTTGTCAACTGTTGCCAACTGTCGCGACTCGGCTCTTCACTTTTCCCAGGCGTAATATTGGCAACGCATGTGTTTGCTCAAGTACAAAATTGTGCAATTACGCAACGGTTTTGCACCGCGAAGCTGTCAGCAAGCTGCTCCTTCAGCTCTCAGTTCTTAGCTCTCAGTTTGGCAGTTCTCAAGTCTGCATTTTTGCACATGATTTTGGGCTATATTTGTTTTGTTTTTGTCACCACATTTCGCTGCGAAAAAGTTTATGGTTTGTGCGTCTGAAGGCAATTTAACATAGTTTTCTCACTGCTTTTGAACTTATGAAAAATTGCCTCAATTTAAGGCCCTACTACAGATTGTTGAACTAATGTATATTTATATATATTATTATTTTAGGGAAAGTATCTGTATATTGAAACTCTCAGCAAATGTGCTTAGTTTGTTTTAGTAATGGTAATTAAGAGATGGAGGTACCTGACATAAGTTTGTTTTGTCTAGTCTAGCTTATATTATTTGTCAGTAAACAAGTGGACTTAAATTTGAGACAAGTAACAATCAATCTATGAAAATTAAAAAATTTACTTACACTGTTTAACTAAAATAATTAAAAATATAAGAAACAATTTCTGTCAATACTTTCTGTATACTCAAAACACCCTTGATATCGATAGCCAAGCAGTGTGAGTTTTAAATTTGGCGAATTTGCATATCAATTCAATAGGTTGTATTTTGCAAACTGATGCTACACAACCAAATTTCCGTTGTATTTTTTTACATAGAGCCACTCACACAAACAAACATAGTTCTAATGCATTTTTATGCAAATAACATGACACATACGCCACGTGTGACATGTGCTGATTGCATTCGAGTCTGTGTGACGTTTTGAGTGGCGTGTCCTGTACACAATGTAGCTACTATTTGCGCTTTTACTGGGCTTTTGCAATACGGCCCTACCAATTTATTTACCAGCCTGGCCATTTATTTTTTGGTAACAATAAAAGCGAGAAAAAGGGAAATAAAATTTGTGCTTTTCACTTTAATTTTTATACCCTGAGCCCCTTGAATATGGGCAAAAAAGGGTATAATATGTTTGGCAGGATGTATGTAACAGGCACACCCCCCAAAGTATATATACTCCTGATCAGGATCAACAGTCGAGTCGAAATATGCATCTGGACTGGTATTATACATCCTGACCAAATTTGGTTCAAATCGGTCCACTATATCATATAGCTGCAATAGAGAAGGTCAATCAAAAATTAAGTCTTAGTATTAAAAAGTTTTTTGTTTTTTAAAATATCTTAACCAAACTGTCAGAATATCCATTTAAGTTGGTTTTGGTTTAATTGGGTTCCATATATCATATAGCTTTCATAGGAACAATTGGGCGAAAATCAACCTCAGTACAAAGTGCCTGGGCGCAGGGTAACCTACTGTCGAGCGTGCTCGACTGTAACTGCCCATTTGTTTTTTCTGTTTTGGATCATTTGGCCAAAATGGAAAAATGTTCTCAAAGCATAGCATGTGAATTTTATTTTATTTATGTGGGCGACGTAAGGGGTTATAGATATTTCAGATCCCTATAATATTTTTTGGTTTTCCTTTCACATTTGAATATATCTACATTTTTGTGTGTTGATGGTAAATAACAAAGCTTGGTTTCCCAAACATGCTGGCCAACTCATACTCAAAATGCCATTTTTATAAAATGTTTGTGCATTTGGTTGCCACACAAACATACACACACTCTTTTTTCTCTCTTTCTCACACATATACACACACAGATAGAGTTATGCATCCAACTAACTAACTTATACCAGCTGCGACTATTTAAATTTTGAGCATCACATGAATATTTAAATGCATAAAATGGAAAAGCACAAATGTAAATAAGTGTGAGTATATGTATATCTGTGTATGTGTGTGTGTGTGTGTGTAAGCATATGCTAAGTGCAGACAGCCGGCTTCAAGTATGCGCTTTTTACCTATGTGTGCAGATGGCCACAGAACAAGTCTACTCTTAGCCTTGGCAACGACGGAAATGCACAATGCACAAAGCATTTTTAAGTGCCACACATAAGATTCTTATACTTAGTCTATTATTTTATTAATTCTCATCAAACTCTTTAATGTAGAAACAGGGCAATTATATATTTCTGAAAGCATATCCCTTTCAGCCAGTTTTAAATATGATTTAAGTCCAACTACTGATACACCAAATACTCAATTCTAGTTTATGCTACCCATATCAATCTGGACTAGCGTCCTCTAATCCTCTAGTGCTCTGAAAAACAAAAACTTGTCTAAGCTTGCTATGTACGTGGCTTTTGCTTTTCCATAGGTTGTATTAAGCTGTCATTAAAAATGCTTTAAGCTGAACCGAAAATAGGATCCCAAAAGCCGAACAAGTCGCATTAATATTGTCATGACCAAAAGTTAAATTTCAGAACTTAAATATTTATGCACACATACTGAAAGCTGGTTCAGGGAGACATTAAAATAAAGTTATAATTCACTTAACGTTCCAGCTGGCAACAGCGCTGAAAGATATGAGGAATAATGATGTAAAAACAGTTAGTATTCAGTATAAAGTGTGCATAACGAAGGAATACCCTCCAGTTGGGACGTATACTTAATTTCTTTTTAGTTTAATTTTGTAGTCTAGTTTAGTATACATCTGGGTTAAGGGAATGCAAGTCAGACTTCATACTTTATGTAATATTCAGTATATGCAGGTAAATAGTTACATTGCATAATAAATAGATACTTTGCAAACAGAAAATTTGTGATAACTGTTGAAAATCAAATTTTTACCATATAAAATATTAAATTATCGCATGTAATAAGATTTACATTAATCATTAGATAGTGTAGAGTATAACTGGGATTGCGCATAGTTAGTAACTATAAATAACATTAAAGAGCTAACTAGACAATTTTAAAACTTTATTTAATATGAAATATTAAGTATACGCATACACATAGAACACCCCCTGGTATTTGTCAGCGTAGGGTATAAATGCTGCACATAGACTTAACTTGATGGCACCCTGAGCTTATCAATGCCCGACACGCCTCATAGTAACTGTTTGTTAATTACGTAAGTGATTATTAAGTTAATTATATTATTCAGTTGAATGTGTGCGACAGAGAACTCGTTTTGTACTTTTCAACTGAAAAATGTAAATTTTATGAAAATACAGTTGTTTGCTTTGCACAACGTTCGCTTTATGCGAAACTTTCGCTGTCTATTGAAATGCAATTAAAGTTTCAAATTGCATCTGTCGCCATATTCTTGTAAATTTACATAATACATGAGATATAATCTTAGTACGAAACTTTTGCGTTCAAAAAGTAGTTCAAATTGATTGAGTCTTTATCAACAGTTGTTGTTCATCTTGATGTTGTTTTGGAATTTCGTATACTTTGTATTCTACTTATAGCCCGGGGTGGACTATTGCCAATAGTATAACGATGAAGACAATGATACAATATTTCATTGAGTCGTACTCTGTTCTTTTGTTGAGACTCCTTTCTGAATTGATGGTCTGGCAATTGAATGCGATTTAAGCCAAAGTGAAATTCAAAGCACTGAACTGATGCAATCAATATTGGCATATGGCTTCCAAGGGACCCAAAGACACATAGCCACCTTTTATGGTCTCAAGTCCATTAGCTGTCACTTAGCGTAAAACAAATCATAAATAAAATGTGCCTCGGACATGACAGCCAATTGACTATGCCAGGCGATAGATCCAGCTAATTATGTTGTCATAAAAAGCAGCTCATAACAAGTAAGAAAAGGCATCTCGGATATATATACCCTGTAAGTGTGGCAAAAAAACTAAACAATAGGTATTTCTCCAATTTATCAAAGGTTTTCATCTAAGACAACAATAATTAAAAGTTGCAATAGATTAGACGGCTTAAATAATTTATTATACCCTTTTACCGTAATGTGTACAGGGTATAATGATATTGCTAAGTCAAATGAAGTATCTTGTCTGAGCAGTTCTGAGCCTGGCACATAACGTTAATTGTTAAACACTCGAGATTAATGCCAGTGCCTGCGAGAAATCTATGACTTGAGTTGAGAGACAGAGACAAAGCGAGAGAGAACGAGAACTTCTCTCATCTATATGAGAACAAAATATGAGCTTGGTCATCTCGGTGTCTGGTCAGCAACCGTGTTTATGGGCTATTTATGAACCGAGTTGTTGCCCCATCGTTCATAAAAATGTTTGACCGAAATGCGCACGCACATCCCAACAGGAATTACTTTAACATTTATATCTCCTCTTCTCTGCTCTTCTCTGTAAGAGAGTGTGAGTGCGCATAAATCAGAGAAAGTGAGTGTGGCCTCCGTTCATCCAACTAAGCGGTCATCAGGGTCTGTTCTCCTCCTTCTTTCTCTCTGTTACTGCCCAGTTGTGTGTGCCTGCCTTTTGGGAATCTCAACTGGCTCACGTACTAAGAGCTGAGAGGTTAGCTCAAGAAATTTATGATGTGGTATACATAAAAAAAATTAAATTAAAGCATAACAAACATAGAATAGGTATATGTTAAAAGCAATTTATTTTTTCTATTTTCTATAATAAATAGCAGCAAATAAAGGGAAAAATAAATTATTATTTAATTAAATTTGAGACATATATAATTAACTACTTTAGGGATTTTGGTTTTGCTAAAGTTTTTACTAAATTCCAAGCATATTTCCAAACAATGTATTTTAAGCTTTTGAATATATATTCTTTAGGTTAGTCACTATAAAGTAGTCATGTAAAGTACATCGAAGAATATTCAATTAGATGTTTTCGAATGCAATTTAAAGTTGATTTTATATCAATTCAATTCATTATTCAACTTTCCTCCATCCCTGTTAATTTTTTTCCAAATTTTCCAATTGACGCTTTTTCAAGAACTTTAAGCTGTAATAACTTTGTTAAATCGTAGCCAAATTCGTAACGGAATGTCACGTTAATTATTGTTATTGTTTGAACAATAATTTGATTCTACATCAAAATTGGAAAATACAATTTATTGACATTACTGTCCGCTTTTTTCATACTTTCCCCTTGTCACTTTTTAAATAAAAAGCATTTTTGGGAAAACTCGATTTACGTTACTCGATGTTTTATTTTTCGACTGACAGAAAACTCGATTTTAAACTAAATTCACAGTTTTACGTCACTATTGTAAAGCAAATATTTTTTTTGACCAGTAACAAAAGTCAAATTGGCTTCATCGTATGTTGAATAGAATTGTATTATCTTAAGATCATTTCCTTTTAAAAGCTTTTAAAGTTTGCAGTTCATGGCTTTGTCTTTAAAACTATTATAGAAAGAATTTTCCGATATTTAAATTCGATTTTTTGTGAGACAAGCAAAACTTTTACATACACAAATATTCTTACATTCTTTTTCCGTTTCTTTCCCTGCTTTATTATGCGCTCTGTGGTTTATTTTGAGGAGTACGCTTTAACTTGGCTGACTGATTTTATTAGCTGGCAATGCCAGTTATCCAGTTTCTCCATTTCTCCACGTGCTACACACAGCTGCTACCCTGCCACTTGCTTTCCATATAGTTATGACGTCTGGAATTGGGTTTTGCTATCGCTCGCCTGTTTGGCTACCAAATTTACATTTTTTCCTGACATTTTTGCCTTTCTTCGTTGGTTTTTGCACCATTTTTGGCTTTGTTTGTGGAACTTGGCCCAGCTATAAGTGTGTATATATGTGTGTATATTTGTATACTTTATTTTAAACTTTGTTTTTATAGAATTTTTCAACTGATGTCACATAATTTACAATTTTTGTTGGGGTCAACAAACTCGAGAACGAACAGAAATAGCAAATACTTAAGATTATACGACAACTTAAGCAACTAGTTTACTGCAAGCACATATGTATTTAATATGAACTATGTAAACAGATACGATAGTCCCCCTGCTATGCTCCTCTCAATATCTCTGTTTTTTTCTCTATCTCACTTTCTCTCACTGTCACAGCTTTTTTCTTCAGTTTGATCAACGCTATAGCGCCTGTTTGTATGCAATAAACATTGTATTTGATGAGCTGCGTCGTTCGCTCGACTGCTGGCTAATTAATTAATAAAACTGCAATGGCTGGGTCCCATTTCGATATCTCTTCATTTTGCTTGCCTGTCACATGTTTATCCTGCTGTTTAATCTTTAATTGATAGGGGCGTGACAGCAGCAGCTGCTTTAAATTAATTAAGCATCGCGAATACGTAGAGAACCATTGGCATTATCTGCTGGCGTTTGCTGGTCATGTGATTAGCTCTTGCCACCTAATTAAATCTCAGATGCAACAGCGCAACAATCTAATGGCCGTGTGTGTTGTTTTGCACTGTTGTCAACATTTGCGCAAATACGTACACAAATTCCCATATACATGTGTATGTGATACACCCACACACATATTTGAGATTCACGGTCGACTGGGGCTCAACGTTAATCATAATAATGTCACCGCTAATTGCATTGCGTATACGCACACGTGTACTGTGACTTGACTACAACTGTTGTCTGTTTGGTTGACTGCCTGGCTGACTAGCCACGTTATCCCAGCACAGCTTGTTTGCTATCTTAATATCCGGACCATAATTTGGCATTAGGTGGGCGATGCTGGCACAACGCGTCCCCAAGAGACCCCAAACCCCATCTGACCGTATCCTATAGACTGCATGGGTGTATTTAACATTATCTAGCTTTGACTGGAAACTTGTAGGGATAATAACTAATTTAAGCTGCTTGCAATTGAGGTTCATGAATACGGATATTACTGGGGATAAAAGGAATATGTATTTAAGATTCATTTTTACGACGTTTAAATTTTCACAATTTCACAAAAATATTTAAATCAGTTTTAAAATGAAAGTGAAACAAAGCCAAATTTTTAAGCAAACAATATGTAATTTTTCATCAAAGTTTTTTACTTGGCTAGAATGTTGCGCTCATTAAGTATTTTAACATTATATTTTCGTTGGTTTTGAATTTTCAATTTTAATTTACGTTTGTCTAATGGTTCATTACAGCCGTCGTTAATGTTTGACAGTTTGGTGAGAAAGGAAAATAAATGGAATGCAAATTAATGCAGACAGTATTGACAGCATTGTGACTGCAAATCGTTAAGACTTTTCACGTATTAAATCGATGGGAAAAAGTAAGCGAAAAACTTACCGCCAACATAGATGTCAACCTGCGTCCAATTTAACTTGCTGGAAATACTTCGCACGGCCAAGGAAATTGCCTCGAATGATGGCAGAAAATTGCTCGAGATCTGTAAAATAAGATATGGAAAATGTTAAAAAAGACGGTAAACGGAAAACGGCTCAAATTTACCTCAGACCAACTTAAATTACTTATATAAACGCTACTTAGAGAGGCCCAATAGAAGTACTAGCTGACATGGTAAGCTATTTAGTTTTTTGCTCTTTTTTCTTAGTTGCCTCGCCTAACATTTGTTTGCTTTTCGTTTCGTTTTACCTTTTGTCTGACTAGAAGTGTGGAAAGGTAAAGCTAAATAATGGTAGTTGCTCTGTTTGTTAAAGTTAAACAAATTAATTACTTAAGCACAGGAAAAAGGAAGGAAAAAGCTTATAATAACAAAATAAATTCTAATTGGATAAAAAAAGAGTAAATATTTATATTAACAGAATATTTTTGGCATTGCCTAATTTCTAATTTTAAATCAATAAATGAGATAAGCCAAGTCTTCTTCTTGTGTTCTAAATAATAATAATTATATAAATTAATACTTAAGTCTTAGTTATTAATATTGATTTGTAGTATAAAAACATCATCAATGTTTACAAGATTAATAACTTACGTATTGGTATTTCGATGAAATATATTTTCATTATTTATAAAGAAAAATAAGCCAAAATTCCCATGTTTTTTATCCTATAAATCATAATAATTTTCATTCTGTCTGCACAAAAATTAACTTTAATATGAAACAAATTGTATTGGGTTATTGTAATTGTACTGAGTTATTTACGAGACTGTCAGTCGGTCAAATCGACCACATTTCTTCTCTAGACAATTCAATCAGGTTTAATCAAAGCATTAGACTCTATGAGAATTATGTTATGTGGTAGTTTGTATGAATGTGAAACTCAGGGCGTATACGTAACGCACAACGTACAACGTACAACGCACAACAAAGTTCAATCAATAATCAAGCCCCATACTCAAAATATTATCGTGCTCGGGCATAAAAAGGTCCCTGTCCGTTGCCATTGAATAAGAGAAAAAAATATTCGATATTGTATTGGCATTGATGAGGGCTAGTTGAGTTTGGTTTGAGTTTGGGTCCGCAAGTCAAGGGCCAACACGTAGCTTAAAGTTATTTGGTACCTTTTTGACCTTTTTTTTTTTCGTTTTATACTTATTGTTGTTGACTGTTTCTCACATTTTGTTTGGACTCATTTGTTGGCTTGATTTGAGTTTGCGCTCTGGATAGCTGGGTTGTCTAGCTGCTGCTGCTTGCTTCATTATTTTGGCAGACGAAATAAATTGAAAAACGTTTGAAATACGTTTAGGCAGCTCGGGCACATACAATTTTCAACAAAATTGAATTTTAAACTCAGCAACAGGAACAACGGAAGCAATCAGCTTGACTTCCATTTAGGTGGGTGGCATGCCTGATATGATTAGGCAATGATTTGCCTTTTTGTATTCTTCGTTTTTATTCATTATTATATATATTTATTTTTTTTATAAAATTTGACACATAAATAAGGCACAATGACTATTACTTTGCCTTGTAGGGTAACAGTGCGTATACATAATAATGGATAATACAAAATAATGTGCATGATTTGTGACGCTGTTAAGACTTCAGTTATTGCGCTTGCGGATGTATTAGTTATTATTATTTATAAATTTTTAAACATTTATTTTAATTTTATAGTAATTGAAGGTGCAAATAAAAAAAGATCCAAACTTTTTAAATTATTTTACGAGTAGTTTGCCTTTAGGAGTTTTTGTCTTTGACCATCTATCGCACCGCTCAATTTACACTTAGTAAAAAGGCAACTCTTTCATCGATAAGCCAACTCAATGTGCAACACGAGCAACTTGCACATTTTCCTAAAATACAACGTGAAAAACAAAAGGAAAAAAAAAAACATTATAAATTGTTGAAACAAGTGCAACACTTCACATCAAAGTGCATTTTGGATGTCTATTGACACAACGTGACCAGCCATAGTTGTTGAAGCATTTACTTGCCCAGTATTTGAGAGCAGCTACTAAGTGCACTTGAGCCCTAGGATTCCCAGAGATGTCTCTTAGTTTTATTGTCCCTCGCTTGTTATTGCACTGGCACTTTCTTTTATTGTTGAACAGATTGTTAAACATTCAATCAATTTAATTAATTGCCACACAAATGCCAAGCCAAATCAGAATGAAATCGAGTCTTTATTCTCTGCTCTTGTTGTTCGCATGCAGGAAATGAGTTTCCGTTGTCATCGCTTTCATACCTTTCTTTTGCCACAGGTGAATTGTTCCACAAGACGACGCTTAGCAGCCAAAATCCCATGCAAAGAGCTAAGAAGCGTGCCGTAGAATCAACATTAATCACAGCTCAGCAAATATTTGACATTTGTATGCTCCATAAGATTCTCAAGTCTCTCCTTGCCCACGGCTTATCCCTATTCTCAAGTTGCCCCGTAAGCAGCGCTACTTATTACCGTCCTCCCTCACTCATCCTCTCTCTCTCTCTCTCTGTCTCTTTATTTCTGACGTGCTCTTCCGACAGACAGCTTTTGCATATTTATTCACATGTTAATAATTTAGTTTAAACGCGTACGCATATTTAAAAGAATTTAAGTTGGTTTTTTTTATTTAGCATTTTGAGGGACGTTTGCTAATCTTCCTGAGATAAATAATATATTGATTGGGGTGGCAAGCTAAACAGATATGAAAAGAAATTATTTGAATTTGTATTTGAAATTATTCTTTAATTCTTTAAATTCCCATGCTTTCAAAATACATTGATCAGAGTTTAATAAATATAAACATTGCACTTATAACTTATTGTGTTGGCATTTTTTCTTGTCAATAAAACTTTGAAAATGTTAAATTAATGAGATTGTGCGTTGAATGTTAAAACTTTTACATAATATTCGTTGTTGTTTTCGTTGGTCTTTGTCATCTTCAATAAGCAGCAGCTGTCGTTTTCAGATAAAAATTAATGTGTGCACACTTTTTATATACAGTCATTATTATCAATATAGTACAATAAATGGCAAAGTTGTCCCGGCCACTTAATGTGCCGTTATTTAACTGAAAATAAATGGTCAAAATATGCGTCTGCAGCAACAGCAGCAACGAGCATGAAAAAGAGAGAATATTGTGAAACTCTGGCCTACTTTTGGTCATCTCTTTTGCCCCTCGTTTCTTTTCGATTTGATGAAGCAGAAATGCAGAATAAGAGAAATAACTGTTTTTATTGTGTGGCAAAGTGGCAACAAACATTGAGGTGCTATAAGGTTTCACATCAACCAAATGGCAGTCAGATAGAATCACACACAGCACACACTTACACACTCACACACTGACACTGTGCACGTGTTGTTGTTTACAAATTGTTTTCAATTTCGTTTAAGCACATGGCAAATTTGTGTGTGTTTCCGCTTTGAATTACGAAATGTTTGTTTGATGTCTTTCAATGCCTGGAAAATTGGTTTTTAATGTCAATTCACTAGTTTTCCTATCTCTTTTCCTAAGCACTCACAAATCATTTTCATCATCTGCATCTGTTTACCATCAGTTTATTCTACGTTGAAATTTATTTGATTATAACATGTCGAGATCCTGTAATCAATAGTTTAACATAGGTATTATGCTCTCTCACTAAGCTGAAGTAAATTGTGTGATTTGTTTACTTTGTGTTTGGCATTGTGTATTGGGTGTCCATTGTGTTTATTCTGACGTTAAGCCCGATATCGACTGAAGTTGATCTATTGACAAGCCAATACATATAACTCTGACATCTATAGTTTTCTTTAACAATATTTATTTAAGCAAATATATAAGCTGTATGTAGACTTTATTTAAATATTTGTCAGCTATGTATTTATTTTCTTTTGTTAAGAAGTTGCCACCTAATATAACTAGTGGGCCGGTGCTACAGTCGAGCATACTCGACAGTCGGAGACCCCCTACTTACTCTATTCATACTTCTATTAGCATTTGAATTATTTCTCTATATTCGACCTCGTACTTCTTCCTCAGTTTCTCTTTGTTTTTCTTAGTCTCTCTTCTACTGCTACTATAAATACTACTATTAATATTACTCCTCCCAGTCCCTCTTCCAGGCCCCGCTCCCAGACCCTCTCCCAGTCCCTCTCCCAGTCCCTCTCCCAGGCCCCGCTCCCAGTCCCTCTCCCAGGCCCCGCTCCCAGACCCTCTCCCAGTCCCTCTCCCAGTCCCTCTCCCAGTTCCTCTCCCAGACCCGCTCCCAGGCCCTTTCCCAGGCCCCGCTCCCAGACCCTCTCCCAGTCCCTCTCCCAGTCCCGCTCCCAGTCCCTCTCCACGTCCCTCTCCCAGGCCCCGCTCTCAGTCCCTCTCCCAGTCCCCGTTCCCACGCCCTCTCCCAGTCCCTCTCCCAGGCCCCGCTCTCAGCCCTCTCCCAGTCCCCGCTCTCAGTCCCTCTCCCAGGCCCCGCTCTCAGTCCCTCTCCCAGTCCCTCTCCCAGTTCCCGCTCCCAGTCCCTCTCCCAGGCCCCGCTCTCAGTCCCTCTCCCAGTCCCTCCTCCAGTCCCGCTCCCAGTCCCTCTCCCAGTCCCTCTCCCAGTCCCTCTCCCCGGCCCCGCTCCCAGGCCCTCTCCCAGTCCCCGCTCCCAGTCCCTCTCCCAGGCCCCGCTCCCAGTCCCTCTCCCAGTCCCTCTCCCAGTCCCTCTCCCAGTCCCTCTCCCAGTCCCTCTCCCAGGCACCGCTCTCAGTCCCTCTCCCAGGGATAGGGGAAAAAATCGAATTTTTGAAATAAATAATATTTTGATGCAGAATCAAAGTAGAGGCCAAAAAATTATTAAAATTATATTCCGCATGAAAATCGGACAAGTTTTGACAAAGCTATGAGAGCTGGAAGTTTTTGAGTAAGTGTCAAAGGACAAGTCAAGGGAAAATATGCATAAATATGTTTGTCTGACTGTTAACAAGACAAAGAGTTTTATGTAGTCAATTTTGGAAGCTTTTCATTATAGCAGAGCAAAAAATTGTTTTTTTTTTGCCAATTTTCTACCCAATTACGTCCACACATTTATTGTTCCCTAATGATACTTTCGTTTCATTTATGCGGTACTTTGTAAATAATTGAGTGACACATAAGTGACTAGGCATTTGCTTACCTTTTTTTATGATTTGGCATGAGAAAGGACCCAAAAAGGTTCATATAATGAGCACCAGAGTAAGTGTCACTGAGTTTATGTGGATGATTTTTTATGCAAACAGTTTAATCCTACAGTGCATTTCCAGTTATTAATGAAAATATACACTTAGAATTAACTTTGACAAGTACAATCAAGAACCGCAAATATGAGCTGTAAGTGCAAATTATACCTATAAAAATCGACAACATTAAGTTAAACAAAATTACTATTGAAGTCCTATGTACTTAATTAGCGATATCAGTTTAAAACTTCTTTTTGCGATTTAAATACCTAATGTAAATTATTATTGATTCTTATTCTTTAGTTTTTTTTGAATAAAAACAATAGACAACGAGTTTTTAGTTATAATATATTTAAAGAGTTATATCGTTACTTTTTGAGGTATATTTTGGTATTCTTAGTATGAACAAAAAAAGTCTGATCCCTTATATTCCTTTTGACAACTATGCTATTTAAACTTGAAAACTTTGTTATTTTCTAAGGATTGGGTCGCAGTTGTCATTCTCACTAATTGCTATTTAAGACAGCTTGACATTTGGCCACGACCACACGCAGCTGTCAACAGGCTGAGCTTAAAGCCAAGCACAAAGCCAAAAGAAGAAGGCTAAGAAGGTTGGTTGGAGGATGCTGCTGCCAACTTCTGGTATTGGCTTACGATATCAAAAGGAGCGCTAAAAAATTCTCATGGCGAAGTTATGTAAGTTGCAAACTTACCCGGTGTAATTGTTTGATAATAAGAATATGATGGTGTGCTTAAGCAAAAGCGAGGTTTATTTCAATTTTTAAATTAAAAATAAAATGAAAACTAAAATTATCAACTGGTTTTCTAACAGACTCTTGATTTGCCACATTTAATTGTCTAACCGCAAACAAGTTTGCCACAAAAAGAGTTGCGTGGTTGCGGCATTCTCGCATAGCTTATGCTCTCTTAAGACAAGTGGCAAACACATTGACTTTGTTGACTCTATAGCCGTACATCATGGTTTGTCATCCTGCTTCCACATTAAATATGCATATCAACTATTCTCTTGCCTTTGCATGCCACACAATCTTTTGACACCTCGTTAGCCCGGTAACGAAAGAGTACATGAGGCATTTTAGTTTATGACAATGAAAGTAACGGCCAGAATGAGGCGTCTCAGACACTTTTCTTTTTTTAAGAATCTGGGCCAATGTTTAACTGGCTATAATATCTAAGGTTCTGTGTACAGGGCCTTAAACAGTCGAGCACACTTGACTACAGCGTTCCTACTTGTTTTCACCTGCATATATGTACCTCGAGTTCTGCCACACACAGACTCTGTGTGGATTTTGCGGAGTTGAATTGATTTTCGATGCGTATCACGCAAATTAAGAACAATTTCATTTTCATTCGACCCGGCTCATGCGATTGGCATATTTGATTAGACCTCGACCTCGGGCAAAAAGACCAACAAGTCAGTTTGAATGGCAAACCGAACAAACACCGAAAGCAATTAAATTCCATCAAAATTAACCTTTATATGCCATTTTTTTTTTCTCTCGCCTCTTCTGATATGACTTTAAATCATTGCGTATACGCAACGTGTGTGCAGTCCAGTTGAGCAGCTTTAAACATGCATAAAGCTGCAGCGCTTCGACATACATCACAATTGTTAATTTTCAATGCACAACAAATGACTTTTAAAATGCTTTTACATTAAAAATCCATTAAATTGGACACGTAAACAGATTGCTTTTAATGCTTAAACGATGTCTGTCAGTTTTTTACCCGGGAAACAATAAATTCATGGAGCTTAAAAGTACTTTCGACAACGATAGAAAATTTATAAATTGGTTAAGTAATATCTTGACTTTATTGACGTTAACTTAAGCAATAAAGCTATTAAAAATGTCAAAATAAACACACTTCCTTTGACTTCAGGGAGATCTTAATTTTTTGTCGTTTTCATAAAATCTCAAAATTTGTAAATGAGTCAAGCGAAAAGAAGAAAAATTTCGGCATCTTTTCCATTTAATTATTCAAAATCTGATATTAAAGTCGATAATTCCCACTGTAAGTATTCACCACATTTGGAACATGTCCTCTTTTCGTGGTCGTGTGGGCGTGTCCACATATGGGGTCCAATGACCCAAGAGCTTATCGCAGCGTCACAATAAATAAGCCAATGCCACCGTTGAGCTGATGCTGGCAAACAAAGCTCTATTTGCTTTGCCATTTACTGCAAAATATTACGTATACGTAAACTGTTCTTCTTTCTTTCAACTTACTTCAGCTTTTTAGGGCAATTGCATTGAAGCGACATAGCAAAAGGAGAGTGAGATAATGACAGAATTGTGTGGTATTTATAACATTCTGACAGCAACAATGCAAGTCTTTCTTACACACACTCACGCACGCACACACACAAACGCAACATTGACAAAGGACATTGGACTCACGAGTGCACGTAATTGCGTTTGTGTCTGGTACGTCGTAATGACCTCCAACTACAGCTGCACGAGTGAGTTGAAAGTGAAAGCAAAATGAAAAAAAAAAATTGGTTAAAGATATTCTTTAAGAAGAAATCGGCGTATGAATGGGATAAAGTATCGCTTACAAGTTAAGCAATTATAATTGATTCTCAAACTGCGGTACTTATAGAAACAAGATGAGAAACAAATCTAAACTAAAAAAAAAAATAGAAAAAAGCGATTGAGAAAATATATTAGTTAATTTCTTATTTTAAGTTGTACAAATTAATCAAAAATATCGATGATACTGTGCTTAACTAATTTTTGTTATTATTAAAGAACTGCCTCTCACTATAATTTATAGTATTATTATAGAAAGCAGTAATTTATTTACAGAAATTATTACAATAATTTATTTAATATCCACTAAGATAATCAATAATCAACTAAGAAAAAATAATTATAATTTATACTGAATATAATACATTCTATAGTCTTACTTTCTCTTTGAGCATAAATATCGATGAATTTCTTATCATATATATTGTCTTTGCATATAAGTAAATGTATCATTAAAATGTTACGGTATCCTCTGATGATGTTGTTGTTATTGTTTTTACTATTGTAGCTGCTTTTGGTATTATCGCAGCTGGCTCTGTTGCAATAAATCTAGCATGCAACACGGGCACAGCCACCTGACATTGTGCAAAAATAATTACTTGCAACGGGTTCGGCGGAATGCATGCGAGGCGACACGAAATCGAATTACGTAATGCTAACGCTGGGGCCACAGTAATCAAGTGACAGCAATACGAAAAAGAGGGTGGGATGGAAGGAACTGGGAAGAGCGGACTGTGGGATGAGTTGGCCTGGTCAGGCGCGTAAACAGCAATCAATCATGTAAGAGAGCGAAGCTATACAACAACAACAACAACAACAACAACAGTAACAACAATGAGCAGTAAATCAACAAACGAGCAACGAAAAGTCCGTCAACAGTTCTGAATTCACATTGCAGATAGCTCAAAATTTAACTAATATTTATGATTTTAATTGATTCGTACACTAGAAGTGATAGAATATTATTAATTGAATAAATACAAAAGTTGACTCACGATGACAAAAAATAAAACTATCGTTAAGTTGTTATCAGACAGGTTTTTAATTTATTTTAATTTATGATCTGTTTAATGTTATAAGGTCAAATACTTGATCATATTCTACTTATTCAAAAAACATGTAAAAATGTATTATCAACATATATTTTGCATAAACAGGACTTTGTTATTTTTGTTATTTATTTGCAATTGTTGTTTTGAACGGATGTCATCATCGTTATCAGCATCACAGCTTAGAGCTTCCGATGCGATTGTCACTTGTCAAACTGATTGAGTGAAAAGGAAATGCCGTCTTTTATCTGTCCCCATGGCTAAGATGAGCATTTGCAATCTACTCTGGCTACTGATAAACTGCAATGACTGTTGCTAACTGCTTGACTGGTTGACAGACGGACAAACCGACTGACGGATTGACTGACTGAATGAGTGAATGAATGAATGAATGAAGGCCACATTGCATTTATGTAGTTTCTGTTTCGATTCTCATGTGATTTGCCCCGCAACGGAGCATTGCAAATAGATAGATAAATGGCAAAGTCGATCAAATTACATGCAGCGATTGTCTTGTCAGCTGGGGCAACATCTTTTTTTTATTCTTGCATCAATGCTTGTCTCACGGGTTTTAGCATTGTGAAATGGCATTAATCTTTATTAAATTGTTTGCATGTTCTCACTGGTATTAAACGCTTAATAATAGCTGCACATTACGCAGACTGCACGCATTATTTATTCACATTTAGGTCCCGCACACGATCCCATATTTCAAATGGGGTCAAACTCAATTTGCCGTATTAAGCAATTCAAGCGGCAGTAACACACTATGTAAAACAATAGTTGACTGGCAAGCCAACCTATGTGATTGACGTTAAAATACCCTGTACGAGTATTTTGTTTCAAGTAACTTCAAAATATGTCATACAATATTTGGGTGTAATCTCTGTGTGCGGTTTGCTAAAAATTTGGTATACCCATTTGCTGCATTCAGCTACAGGGTAAAAAAAGCCACAAAACTTTAACAAAATGCAGCAAAGTTACAAAATGCTGCAAATTGCATGAAATGGATATGAAAGAAAAAACGAACTTTAGTTCCTGTTTTGTTGGCACTTCAAACTCAATGACCATTATGGAAAACTAAGACCGTAATGTGTTTGATGCGGGTTTGTGCTATTTGATTTGTTTTATTTGTGGTCAGCATCCATGTACCGAGAGTGTGGTGAGTGTTTACACCAACAAAATGGTGTGTGGGTTGTGAGTTTGTATTCTGCTGGGTTAAAGTGTTGATAATATAATTGAGACTTATCAGTTATACTTAATACTGGTACAAAAGTAAGCTAGTGAGAAAAGATCTAAGGAATAAACTTAAATATTAGACAAATATACTATATCTTTTATTTAACAAATTCATTTATTGAATGTGTTTTCTTTTTAAATATTATTGAAATTGTTTCTAAATTATTTGTGACATTTAACTATTTCTCAGTCAACAACCAAAAAAAAAGGTTCTCTAAGGTTATTTTAAAGAGTTATCCGCTTGGCTGTTGTAACTTGGAAAATTTTAATTTGAATTTTTATTATAATTTCTCAAGTCATCTTTATAGTCAGTTAAATTGGTTATTTAAGTGTAAAGACGAGTTTCGATAACGAACGTTAATTTTACAATGTCAGACAATGAATAATGAAAATTGGAAGCTTGCAAATTGGTTTTTCGCCAGTTTCACTTTATTGTTTCTATTTCTGCAATGTGGGATGGACTACAAGGCGTATGCGCAATTCCATTTAAAGCGCTCACTGTCGTTGATATTAAAGCATTCATTGCCCGTGGAATTCGCATTGCGTTTTTGTTGTTGCCTTTATCCCAAGGCGATTGCAGAATTTTGCAAATTCTCAATTCTCTGCAGAGAATTGAGCGACAAACTGCAACTTTTGCATTGCGTTTGCTGTCCCTGATTTAGGGCATGCCCGATGGACTTTGGACGCGGTGACTCGCTGGTTTGATGGTAGTTGAGGGAGGCCAACTGTGGGTTTTATTGGACTCGCAGCGCATAAATATTGCAGAAGGCATAAAAATCATAGTTAATTGCACGTTTTGTTACTTTGTTGTCCAGGGTCGCTGATTTTATGGATGTATTTTCCTTTAGTTACAGAACAGTTTAACATTGGTCTCATATGCGTTGCATACCTTGCAATGCAACAACTTTTTTTTTATCCGTTTTGTGTTGTCAATTTTAAACACTTTTGTGGGTCCGCATCAGAGATGACATTTTGGTATTTTTTTTATTTACACTAAATCTTTTGAAATATAATTATTAAGATGCTTTGTAATGCCAGAATTGCAACTATACTTCGAGGTATTTAATTTCATTGCTTGCAACAGTAAGTAATAATCAAATTCAAACTCCTTCAACTACACATGATAACAGTCGACGTTTTTTAGTGGTAATCTTGTTATTGTTTACGAAAATGTTGGTGGGTTTTTTAAAAGGCAAAACGACAACACTGGTCCGCTCATACATATAAACGAAGCTCAGTCGTAGAGCTTACATTTGGATCGTCACATGGTCACATGGCGCAGTTGGTTGTTGCGGTTTAATGGGAGTCCGTGTGTGGGTGTTTTTAGCACTTAAATACTTACATGCGCTTAGTTTACTGCAGGTTTACTTTTACGTTGTTTCATGCTGCCTTTCACTTTTTTAAAGGCAACTTAAAGCGCAAAAAGTAAGCTTTATTGAAGATGAGCCTTTATGGTATTATTATTCACATTATAACAATATATATTTACACAAATCAACGATTCTTTCAAATGATTGACAATGCTCACTAATTTTATCTATTTTGCATTGTCAACTTTTTTTTATAATTATTCTAATTTAATTTCTAACGAAAAATATATGTTTGCATTGACAATCAGCCCACTTAATTCAATTTTGTTGAGGCCGCAAAAAAAAAAAACCAAACAATTTAATTAATTCCCGCAGCATCATCGCATAAATAAAAAAATTACAGTTTGTTATTCCAAGTAACATAATTATATATATTTCTACTGCGCACAGGAAAAAATGAAAAAATGAACAGCAAGTAAATATTTATGCGGCGACTTTATTTTTATGCAGGATGTGCAAAACTTAAGCTGGAAAAAACGAAATAAAATGAGGAATTCTTGACAGCAGAAAATGTTGTAGCTGAAATTGTTGGCCTATACATTGGGCTTAGAGCGGTTTAATTTTATGCTGATTTTGCACGGCAACTGACTGTTGTAATAAATATATTTCTTTTTAGACCGCGTACTTAAAAAAAATTACAGGAGCGGGGCCTGGGAGAGGGCCTGGGAGAGGGACCTGGGAGAGGGGCCTGGGAGAGGGACCTGGGAGAGGGACCTGGGAGAGGGACTGGGAGAGGGACCTGGGAGAGAGACCTGGGAGAGGGACTGGGAGAGGGACCTGGGAGAGGGACCTGGGAGAGGGACTGGGAGAGTGACTGGGAGAGGGGCCTGGGAGAGGGACTGGGAGGAGTAATATTAATAGTAGTATTTATAGTAGCAGTAGTAGAGAGGGTAAGAAAAACAAAGAGAAACTGAGGAAGAAGTACGAGTACGGAGAAAAGTAAGAGATCATTTCACAATATAACTTTTGTCTATTTCATAAGATTAACAAGTTTAAAGAGAGTTCTTTTAAAGGTTTTCACTATCGTTTTAGCATCCATTTATCGTGTACTTTTGAAACAACTGATAACAAGTGCTCGAGTGCTTAAAGACTTCTATCTCAAGTATTTTGAGGTGCATTTGATGTGCATTTGCATTTGTTTAATAACCTTCCCAGCTTTCTGTTTGCCAGTTTTTCCCCTCCCCAGTAACCCTCGGGGTGAGTGCTTTGTTGCTTTACGACATTACCATAAAGCGAAGCTCAGCTGAGCTGCTGGCGCCAAAAGCGGCACATAAAAAGCAGACAGCTGCCAGGCTAAGCAACATTTTGGTTTATGATTGTGCAGCACTTTTATGTTAACTCTTCAGCAAAAAAAAACGAGAAAAAGTAAAAGCTGAGAACACAAAGACAACAAACGTGTCACCTTTCAGCTAAAGGCAACGTGAAGGCACGTGCCATAGCTCTAAAGGTATCTGAAATATGGGAATATTTTTGCAGATGAACACCAAGTCCATTGACATGTTTCTACGACTCTTGTGTGCTGTCATGTCCTGAAACTGAGTGATTTAAATGCTCCGGCAGCCAACAGCTTAAGGCCGTTGGTATGCATAAATAAAAAAAAAAGATGAGAAGTTATGAAGCTTTAAAATTATGAAATATTGTTGCATGACTTGACTGCAGTTTACTGTTGTTGTTGCTGTTGCTACATTACAGCATCCATCAATTGCATGATGCTGGCATGTCCATAATCATGTCTATACCCTTTTCTCGTTGTCGTTCTCGTTCTCATTCTCGTTCTCTTTCTCCATTTGCATTATGATGAGCTTTGCTATCTCATTGGCCGATTTGCATGAAAATTATATGCATTTGAGTTCTCGCTTTTGTCTGGTTGCTTTATTCTCAGTTTTTCTTTTGCTCGTCCTATGCTATTTATCTTGCAGCTTTTGTTTAAGCTGCACATTTGATGCATCTCCATCTCCATCCCCGCAATGGAGACCTCATTAAAAAGCAATGGCTCAGTGTACGCTTGGCATTCTCATCATGTTTGTCCGCATTTCTGTCACAATTCGTCAACACATTTTCGAAAAAACTTTCCACAAGTTTTCATTAATAATATGTCATCGTACTCAACAAGTTTATAAGACTTTTAAACATTTGTCAGTCAATTGTCAAAAATTTTCTGCTCATAAAATATGCAAAAAATACAAAGAATACTTTTGCAGCTTGTTTGACATTGTGACAGTTGCCCAACTTACGAACAAACTTCGATTCACTTAATGGAAATTTTCTAGAACTCGAAAATTTCTGTGCACTTTGACACTTTAAGCTAAGAGCAAATAGCAGATTGCAACAACAACAAATTCCTATGCAGTTGCCACAAAAAGTAATTTCATGCCGTTACCAAATTTTAGCAAAACAATTTTGTTCTAACATATTTGGTATAAAAGAGTGTCCCCCTTCTCTTAAATTGTTTGCCATTTCCGTGCTGTATTTGCATCTCCTACTTCTCCCTCTCTTACTTCTCCCAGTTTGCCAACCCTTAACTTGATGAACTTTGTAAGGAAGATGCTTGTTATAAAATTGCAAAATTTCAAATTTGGCTCTAAAATGCCTGGCGGTCATCGTGGGTTTAGATTCAACTCTAGGAACGGACGCTGGCGATTTAGTTCATCTAACCGGTTTCAAGCTTTGGTTAATTAACACACAGCTTGGTAATTCATTTTACTTGAAGCATGAAATATTATCGCTGGAGTCAGTTAATCTTTGGCAAGGGTTGCACTTGTAAATGTACAGTAAAATGCATGCACCAATTATTTTAAAACCCTAATTGGCCCTAATGACACCAGTGTTTAGATAAACCCAGGGGATTTGAGTTACAATAATTATGAGGCAATTATTTTCTTAAGCTAAAAGCTTAAGACCTATTTTTTACAATGTCTAATTAACGGCAGACTCAACTAAAAGATATTTTGACATATACAAAATTACGTATAATAATTAATGTTGAAAAAACAATATTATAATATTTGAGTTTAATGTTTAAAAATAGCCATACATTTATCTTATATTATAAGGAATTTTAAGATATCTGTAATTTCTAAAAAGGTTGTATTTTTGTTTTACTTATAACTAAAACAGGGTTTGCTTGATATTTGAAATACAAAAAAAGTATAAGCTTTATAAAAATGTTGAACATAAACTTTTATCGGGAGAGTCTAAAATTATTGAGAAAGCTAATCGAGAACCTTTCGATCATAGATACATCTATAGTTATAATTGAAATGGGTTCTGGATCAAAATAAGATAGCTTTGTCAACTTGATATCAAGATTTTTGAATGGAAAAAGTGAAAGCGAAAGCCAAGAGCTGTACTTACCTTCATGTGAGGACAGGGCCAAAAGATGACGCTTTTATTATAATCGTGAGCAAGTTGTTCAGCCAGTTGGTGGCAGTGACCCAAGCTGCGGGTATAATCCTCCTGCTCCTTATCCAGCTCTTGTTGTTTTTGATGTTTTAGTTGTACTTGTTGTTGTTTTTTGGCTTGCTGTGCCGATGCTGATAAAATGTCTGCTGACAACTGTTTCAGTTTCAGTTTCATTTGGGTTTGCTGCTGCTGCTGCTGCTGACGCGGCTGCTTTGTTGGGTCAACGCCATCGTCTTTGCCTTTGCCATCATCATTGTAGTCCACGTCGGTGTCTACATTAATGCCCGCATTTAAAGTCTTTACAACGCTCGTGTATTTGGGTAGCTCGAGTAATTTAATGAAGCCACTTAAATCTGTGCGTCAGCATCGCCATCGAATGAGAAGAAAAAAAGTGAAGAAAAGAGAGAAACAAGATACATTTTATGTAGCATATAAAAAGCGTTGCATATTTAAGTCCTTTGTATATGGAAATGCGTGCGTGCGTGTGTGCGTGTGTATGTGTGTGTGTGTGTCTGTGTGTGTGTGTGTTTAAGAGGTGAAGTAAGAGCAACTGCTGATGAAGGCAGTAGACTATAAGCGCCTTCTGTCAGCAGCTTCATTCAAGTGCTTTTGAGTTTCTCGGCGTTGCCTGCTAACTTTAGTTGTTGCTGTAACTGAAACTGTAAATGTAACTGTAACTGGCAAGTACTATGAGTTATAAATGCCATGATTTACATGATGCCGGCTCTTTAAAAGTCATCTTGTGATACTGTACTTATTCCAAAGTTTCACAAGACACTTGACAATCTAGCTGTCCTTTCAGTTAGAACTCTGAGCTTAGCTTTCAGTTAAATAAATCTCTAGTGAAGGTGGAATAAGAAGAAGATGAAGTGGTCTAAGAATTCTAAAGTTCATCCACTAATTACAATGAAATAAATAATATATATTTGAAATAGTGAATTTTAAAGATAAACTTAAATTATTTATTTCTAGTCACGTCGACATTTAAGGAGATTTCATCAATCTGTCATAATTGTCGTGAATTTTCTTTGTCTTAAATCAAAAGTTGGTTTTAATAATAAGGCTAAGTCAGATTTAATAGCTTTCTCCAGAGAATATCATATTAAAATTGAATGGCAGTAAATCTTTGCTGACTCATGAGCCAATAAAGTCAAGTTTAAAGATTAACTTGCCACCCTAATAGCATTTGAGCAAAGTAACTTTTATATTTAGATGTATTTTTCCTTTTTATTTATTTATATTTTTCTGCAGGGTCTTGCAGAATCCATTTTGCAGGCTGGCAAATGGCAGAGCAAAGGCAAACTGGCAAGTTTGTCGCATTCGTAACTACGAGTGTACTATATAGTATACAGTATATTCTGACCCAGGTACGGTATCCACCTTTTAATTTGTCGCTTTTTCTGCAGTGGTAGACGATCCGGGGCAATACAACTTATACATTTGTCCGGCCTTTTGTGCCGCCACAAAATGTGGAGAACTCTGGGGCAAGTGGCGTGGGCATAAACTATGAATTTGCTGTGGTTATGTGGCGGTGGAGGAGAGAACGAAAGATGCAGGACAATAACTTTTACCCATGTGCCCATAAATTGCGGCTGAGTGGTATGAGGATGAACTAACTGCAGCATATGCAACTAAAATCAATTTCAATATTTTGCAACATAAAAACATGCCAGACAATCGACACAAAGAGACAAAGAAATAGAAATAGAAATAAAAAGTGGAAGAGAGCGAAAGAAATCACTGCAAATAGAATTTATTTAGCATGTGGACAACACAATTGAGAAAGAGAAAAACCAAGTTACGACCTTAGTTTGAAAATTGAATTTCTTTGTCCAGGCACTTTAATCAAAATCTGTTTTGCAACTTAATTTATTTTATTAAAACCCCTGGATGAGTGTGGAGTAGAGTAAAAAGTGAAAACTTTTATTTATGACAACTAACGGTAGATTGTTCATATAAAAGATATCAATTTAAACTTTGCTATACCAAGAAAAAAAATGTCTTGCAATTGGCGAAAACTTTGGCGCCAAATAAGTGAGCAATGCGCAAGTTTTCCAGTAGACAACTTCAAGGTTCTTCTTGTTCTTTAACATCTCACTCATGTATAGTCGCCCATGTTTACTTCGAAACTAACTAAAAGAAAGCAAATTGAAAGAATATAACAAATAACGAGACAGACAAACAGTGATACGAAGGAAAAGAGGAGGAGAAAGTCAAAACTTCAGAGACTCAACTTAAGCGTTAGTTGCAAATTAAAGTAACCATTTCAAGTCTGGCCAAGATATAGACAAACTTGGCTTCATCCAGATTTTTGGCGAGTCCTTTAAGGAAATACTCAGAAAGTTATAAAGCATAATTTGATAATAAACTTGATAAGTTTTTAAATTAAGCTTATTGCAAGTTTTTTTTTACTTATTAGATATATTTTATCTCGGTTGTTGGATTTACTCTATTCGGTTTCCGGTATGGAAAACTTCTACATCATTACTGAGAATAATAACGATAAAAAAGTAATTTAAGTAGTCTTGATCATGATAAAGAGTTGATTCTGTCTGTTTATACTTTAAAGTTGGTAATGATAATTTAAAGTGTTAGTTCAGACTGCATTTAAATTCCCATTAGTTATACTCCATGAGCTCTGTCAGAAATAAACATCATAAAATTCTTGAACGATAAAAGCAAATGAACATGTTGAAAATGCTTGGCCTTTAAAATGATTGAATTAACTTTGTAAAAGCGGTCGGTGAAATAAAATAAAATAAAATATACTCATAAGTCAGTTGCAGCTGCTATTAAGTTTTCAACCGGAAATTGTAAGCTGTCACTTGCCTTGCCAAAGGCTAGAAATGTGTATGAACTTTCTCTCCCTCCCTCTCTCTCTCACCCTCTCCCACTCTCTCTCATATTTATGACATCGATGGCCGGTAGAGAACTCAGGATGCAGGCAAGTTCTTCAGCGTTACTTTGCTGCGCGCCTGTAATTGATGGCAATGTAATTAAAGTTGTAAGTACACAGGAAAACATAGTACGCAACTTGATGAAATAAGGAAAAGCGAAGGAAAAGCGACACAACACGTGAGCATCAAATTCAAAACTTGCTCGTTGCGCTTTAATTAGTTTAAACAGCGCAAAAAAAAGAAGAATAATTTTTGCCTTTTACTTAAATTTGCCAAGCAGCCCAAAGTCTGCGCATAATGCATGCAATTTGAGTTTGCAATGGGGACACATTTTTTATGTGTATTCAGAAAAAAAAACTTTCTTTATAAAACTTGCTTCTCTTGCTTTTGTTCTCATTTGGCTTATTGGACTTTTCATTCGCCTAAAGCTTAGTTAAATAGGGTTAATTTTAGGTCAATTTTATTATTAATTACATGGAATTATTATTTGTATACATTGCTTGTATTACACTTGCGTTTTTAAATTAACACAAATTTTTTTTAAAAAAGCTAAATATGTATATGATGATATATGGACAAATAAATTCCTCCTTTATTGTAAACTTTACATTGCTATATCAAACTCGATTTGCATCCCTACTAGGAGAGTTCTTTCACATTTTATTAGGAAAGCAACACATACAAATATTTTTGGCTGTCAATAGTAAGGTTTCTGAAAATTTAACTAAACGACCCATCAGTTGCTATTGCCAAACAAACTGTCTTTCAATACGAAATGGAGAAATCAGTGATAAAACGACGTGTAAATTCAAAAAGGTTCTTAGACTAACATTTAGATACAAAAACCAACAAAAAAAAAACAAACTAAACTGTGGGGAAAGTACAGCAGACTGACGTAAGAAAATAAACTAAATGGTAGCATATAGTCTAACTGACCACATGTCTGTGGGTGTGTGTGCGTGTGTGTGTGCATTGGTGTGAGTGTTAGTGTTAGAGTGTTGTAGCGTTGGTTTTTGCACTTACCAACATCATGCAGAAAATCGACGCTGACGTTAGATAAATGCACTTGAAAAAACTCAACAAAATGCTGGAATCCCTGTTGCACATGCATCATATCAATGTGCAATGATGAAGGTATTAAAACGGCTACACGCTGTGCCACAGAACCTGCTGCAGATGCCACACGTTGTTGCTGTTGTTGTTGTTGTCGGCGTTGACGTGGTTGTCGCGGTTCTTGTTGCTGTTGTTGCTGTTGCTGCTGTTGTGTTGCGGGCTTTTGCTTTTGACGTGTCTGACGTTCAAATTCTCGCGCATTACTACGTGATCGTTGTTGTTGTTGCTGTTGTTTTAATGTTCTTGTTGTTGTTGTTGCTGTTGTTGCTCTGCTCAAAATTGAATTGCTGCTAAGCGTTGTTGCTGTTGCTGTTGTTGCTGTTGTCGCTGACGTGAGGAAAGTTGCAGTTGTAGTTGCAGTCGCATTTGACGTTGTCTTGAGCACTTTGCCAGCTTGCGTTGTGGTCTGCTGGACAAGCAATGTTCTTGGCTCCGTGAGGTTGCTGATGACGGTGGTATTGGTGTTGTTGTTGTTGCTGCTGTTGTTGCTGCTGTTGTTGCTGCTGTTGTTGGTGCTGCTGTTGGTGGTGAATGTCAATGTGGAGGAGACGTTGTGGGAATTGAGAAAGAAGAAGGCTGTCAACAGCAGAAATAATTTAGCAATTTGACAGATTGTTAACTTCATTTATGTTGCGTATTTTGTTTGTTGCTGTGGTTGTTTTATTCTCGTTGTTGTTGTTGTTGCTGTTGTCGATATTGTTGCTTTCCTGCTGCTAATGCTGTTGTTGCTTGTCTCAATTTTATAGTGCCTTTAACTTTGCTTAGCTGCAGAGCTTACGGACCTGACTGTAGAGTCCTCACATTTTGTTGCTGTGGCTGTTGTTGGCCGTAACTATTAGTATTGTTGTTGTTGCTGTTGCTCCTGTTGTTGTTGTTGTTATTGCTGCTGTTGAAGTTAATAAGATTTGCTCGTGCTGCGTTTAAATTTGTCATAATTGCGTTGTGAATGCTGGCAAATTGCGGTTGACTGCAAAGAAAAAAAGAGATGGAAGTTAAACAACTGAATTACTTCTCGCATTATTTAAATGAATTTGTTAAAAGGTAAAAGACAATTAAAATAAAATGCATTCCACAAATTGTAGTTCTATTTTTCAATAGAAACACAAAATAATCTTCGTACATATTAATAATGCTTTTATCATTTTAAGTTTAAATCATTAATTAAATTAATAATTTCATTGAGAGAATTTTTTAGCAAATCTTTTTATTTAATAGAAACAGAATAATTGCACTCGAACCTAATGTTATTTCTATGTTGAATTTATTATTTCACTATTAAGATGGATTTATTTTAAAAGAACATTGAATTTGACTTGTTTTTTTAAATTTTTTTTTTAGATACTTTTCGATAAATTTATGTTGCTTTTCTCATTATGTTATTTTCCATCAGGCATACATATACATGCACAGTGCCGGTGTTTAAATTAATTTATTCAATAATGCGCATACAAATTAATTAAATTAAAATTTCAAATTAGTTTAAAAGTTCAGCTCACACACGCCCAAACACAAACTTACACATGTAAAAAAAGGCACACACACATACACACCCACAGACAATCTGTCACGAACGCGTTTTCGACTGCATGAAGCTTTAGTATGACAACATTTTCATGCACGTTTAAGCACTCACCCACACATAAGCACAGACGCGCACACACACACATAGAGAGAGAAAGAGAGAGAGAGAGAGAGAGGGAGGGAGGAAACACTTAGGCTTACACTCACACATACACTGATGTAAATTCCAAGCTCTGCATAATTCAAGGCGCAAATTTGGGAAGACAAGTCTCTTCTTCAATCGTCTCTCTTTTGCTTTTTGTTGCTATAAAAACCGAATTGCCATAAAATTGATTGCGCCTAAATAAATATATTGTATATTTTTGTTGTTGTTATCCGCCAAGCGGAACACAGCACACACACACACACACACAGACACACACGCTAGAGTATACCTTTCTCCCACTCAATCCTTTGACTTTATTTACGTTCGGTGCGCCTCGATTGCTTAACATTTTCATATCCTGTATCTAAAACATTATCAAGGGGTATTTTAATTTTTTGAAATACATATCTGTAGCATACTCTTGGGAGCAGACCTCACATAAATGTTGCTTCAATCGCTTGTTGTATGAAATTTATGGTCCGTTTTGAAATTGGCCATCAGAATACGAGCATCTTAAACTTAAATTTCTTATCGATAATTTCTCTCAACTTTTGATTACACAACTTTGTAAACTGCTACGCCTTCTCTATACGCTCTGTCAGTCTTAAAGTTTAAAGTGCAAAGTTCAAGCGGGCATTTTTTTGTATGTATTCTTAGAGCGGCCTTCCTCTCACTCTGTCACTCTCTTCCTCTCTCTCCCTCTTTTCTGCCTACTTCATGCTTGATTACCTGCGCAACGCATTCGTGCGGCAATATTTCAATTCATCAGCAATGGCGCCAATCTAAACTTTCATTTCGATATTAAATTTGGCTCTTTTTACCTCCACCTTATGCCATTGGCACTGTCATCTTCATTCGATTGCCCGGAAATGATTGATCACTCTGTTGTGTTCCCAATGGGCCAACATAAATAATCTGCCACACAAATTGTCGCACAATGAAAATGCCAACGAATTTGGCTAACACGTGGCACGTTTGTTCTTTTTGTTGTTGTTGTTTTCTGCCTGTGTAGACCAATTGTCAAAAGTGTAAAGGTTAAACGAGGGGCACAATAGCTAAAAGCCAGTTTTGTATAGCGGCTAAATAAAGTTGTTGTTAATTTAAAAGTTTTGTTATGGAGAAAACATTGTTGATTGGAAATGCTTAAACAGAAGTGTTAACAAGCGAAGTGATGGATTTTTAAAACCTTATGTCTGCTATCAATAATTAAAAGTGATTATTCTGGAATTCGAATTTGATTATGAGAGTAAATTTCAAATATTTTAACTGTCTACAGGGTATTTTATGGCACACATACATATAATACGGTCAAATTATTTTTTAAGGAAATTGAGTTAAGCTTTAGGAATATCTTAAAGACCTTTTGCCTCTTAGCCAAATAGCCTAACGCAGATTTATAGGCTTTTCAATGGGTTTGCCTGTAAGAAATGTCAGGAATTTAACATAAATGTATAAATAATTTCTTGATTGAAGAATTTTAGTTCAATGGCTTTTTTGACAACAGAATGTGTAGCTGACCTTTAAAGCCCTTTAAAACCATTTCAGAATTTTAATAACTCTTAATGCAGTGCAAAAGGAAAAAAGGAGAAAGAGAGAGAGAGAGAGAGAGAGAAAAGACACGAGCAGAGCTAGTTACTCGCCAAAATGGGGAATAACGGAAAAGCATTGCCAACAGCAAAATTGCTTTTAATTTTATGACATTTTATGAGGAGCGTAATAAAGCCATAACTAGTAGACAGGATTGGACCAACGAGCAGCAACAATAACAATTGCAACAACAACAGCAACAGCGCGATAAACAACAACATTGACAACATTGACGATGGTGGCACGCTTATATAAATAAATATATTAAAAACTTTCAAGGATGCGAGCATTAAAAGCGCACACAAAACAAATCCGAGTGCGAGTATGAGTATGAGTTTATATTGAGGGAAGGATGCTGGACAGGCCTCAAGCTTCTCTAGTGTATTTAATAGCTATTGTTCTCTCACTCTCACACACGTCGGCACACGCATTAATGCACACCTCATCGGTCTGTGGCACACTCTCTCCCTCTTGCTCTCGAGAGGTATCTCATTCTTTATCCCTCTCCCTTACTGTCCGCCATGTTTACGCTCGTTTATATTATTTAACTCAATTTTTTGCTGTTTGCTGCTGTCGCTGCCTATTTTTGTTATTGTGGTGCTTCCTTTCTTAAGGGCATTATTTTTTAAGGTATACCAATACACACACACACACACATAGCTATACACACATATGATTGCGGAGACACACACACGCTTGCGGATTTACTCTTGGTTGACGGCTTTTGGCCTCGATGGCGTATACGCAATGTCTCTCGTTCCTCCTTGCAAATTTATAACCACTTGTTTTCTCGCTTATTTACATACATATTGACACACCACACATACATATACACATAGAGCATGTATGTGTATGTGAGTCTGTTTTAGTATTTGTGAGTCTATCTGGAGCATCTTTAGTACGTAGTCACACATACACACATACATACATACATGCATTGAGGCTTAAAATGCTTGAGGTCTGAGTTCGGCGGCATCTTCAGAACTAACAATGTGCGGTAAGTGGTGGCCGGTGTTAGGAAAGGAACTTCCCCACTCAGACCTACACTTATCAAGGGTCTGTTAGGTGCCTTTGTATGCTCATAAGTGTCTGTATGTATGTATATCTGAGTGTGTTTGTGTTTTATTTTCCATATGCTATGAATGGCATAAGGATGTGAACGGCTTGTGTTTCGTAATATAGCTGCTGGTTAGTTTGTTTATGCTACAAGTTTAGGTATAAACGCTGACACCGATCTCTCTAAAGTGCTTTCAATTTGAAGCTCTCTTTTGAGCGATTGTTTACACTATTAACATAATAACAAAATACTTATTGTTATTTTTGTAATAAATACATATTAAATTCAATATTTTTAGTTCAAATAATTTATGCCCTGAAGTTTTTTGTGTTTTATTTTATATTTGATAATCAATTTAATAAATTAGTTGTGATTAAATTGCGTAGCTTCGTGCAGTCATTAGTTTATTTAATTTAAAGTGTTTTGCCACAGAGTTTAAGTGGAAATTTTATTTTACATTTAAATTTTGATTAATTACTATCGAAAATATTTATTATATTGTTTTAACTGCTTTTGTAAAAAAGTATGATGTATATTTGTGAATATTTTAATATTCTTAAACGCTTTCAAAAAATAATATAGTTTATTTAATTTAAAGTGTTTTGCCACAGAGTTTAAGTGGAAATTTTATTTTACATTTAAATTTTGATTAATTACTATCGAAAATATTTATTATATTGTTTTAACTGCTTTTGTAAAAAAGTATGATGTATATTTGTGAATATTTTAATATTCTTAAACGCTTTCCAAAAATATTTTTACTTTTTGGTACTAGTCCAACTGAGTGCAGGGTATTCAATAGTCAACATTTTCGAGTGTTTTTTTTTTGTTATTTTATTTATTCCAAGAGAGGGCTTCGCTATGAAAATAGCACGTGTCGTTACAGGCGTTGGCAGGGGGTGTAATAACTCAATTACATGGTTGCTCTGGTTACGTTATCAAATGATTGAAGCTTTCTTTAGCTTCCCATTTTCCTACTATTTTTTTCTTTTGGCTATTGTATAATAAATTGTTACATGTTGAAGGAATGAGTCCTTATAAGCCTGCTCAAGACTGGATCTTAATTGGGCTGAACTAGCAACATATCACGACAACACAGCTTCATCTTTGACTTTGGCTCAAGGCGAGCTAAATCTGGGGTGTCTACTCAGAGGTCCTTGCGAACACGTTTTTCCATTTTCTTAGAATAAATATTTGACTAAGTACCGCATTTGCCGCGTTTATCAACATTTTCACATGAACTAACGCAGCACGGCTTTTATTTGTGCTCCTTTTCAGCAGCGTCTTTCAATTTGAATTGGGTTAAGGTTGGGGTTGAGGATTTGTCTGTTACTGCCACTTCTGTCCCAACCTCCCACACACCTCCTTATTCTCCTCCTCCATTCATTAATTTCAATTTAAATTGTAGGAGGCGCCAAACTTTCGAATTTGTGCGTTTTACCCGCTGAATGTGGCTAACCAAACTGTCGCTTCAGGCATTCCTCTCTTGATTGCGGTTAGTTTAATGTTGAGGTTTAGATTTGGCTACAGTATGTATTTTAGGTTGATTGGTTTTCCTATGCGAAATTTGCTGGTAAAAGTTAATGAAAGTTCGTACAAGAATGTATGGAAATTGAGTTTTGTGTCTCTTAAAGTTATTTTTAACATAATTTCAACAAAATTGCATCCAGGAAGTATGATTTAAAACTATTTTATTTTCTCATATTTAATGAAAAAAAGTATAAGTGTATTTGTTTATGTTTATATTAAAATAGTGTTTTCGTAATTGGGTTGTTAATGTTAATTTTTTTCCGATTAATTGTATGCTTATTGAATTTATTAATATTTGTTTAAGTCTTTAGTAACTCTTCGTTTTTTAAATAAACTGAATTATTGTTATTTTGCGTGCTGAAAAAAAAACTTTATAAAAAAGTTTACATTGTTGTTGGTCACATTTTCACGCTTGACAGCTCTCGTGTGTGTGTGTGTGTGTGTGTGTGTGAGTGTGTGTGTGTGTGTGTGAGTCTCACTTGCAACTCAAAAACTTGAGCTTTTGCTTTTGTGTTTTTGCAGCTCTTTTTGTTTGGCCGCCTAAATTTTCTCTCTGTTATTTTTTTTTCGAATTTGGCGACAAAAATCTCTTGCGCAACACTCGACAAGATGCGCAGGCAAAATAAATTTCAATGCTACTTTTTTTGTTGTTGTTGTTGTTACTGCTTGTTGTTTATTACCGTTACAGCTGTTGGTCGTGTGTTGTTGATGTCTTTCTCTTCTACTTTGTGTGTGTGTGTGTGTTTGTGTGTGCAAGTGTGAGTGTGTGGGCGTTGTTTTGTTTGTGCACAAATTAGTCGCAAGAGGCAAAGACGCAACATGAACTTGAAATCGCTGCCACAAATTTCTTCACTCACACATAGACTTACATATGTATATGTATAAATGTGAGTACTTGTGTACAGACTCGTATGTACATATAAAAATGCCCAGCAATGTTCATCCGATTTGACGTTGAGCGTTGTAATTGTATTCAAAAAGTTATGTCGTTAGTTTTCTTGTTCGAGTTTTTGTTGTTTTTGTTTTCAATTTGTTGATTGTTCTTATTGTTGTTGTTGTTGTCATTGTTGTTGTTGTTGTTGTTGTTGTTGTTGATATTGTTAAAGTGCTTGGAATTGTACACATGTGCTAGTATTTTTGATTGCCGTAAATGTCAATCGACACTAATGAGTTTTCTTTTGACCTTGGCTTAAATCATCCTAGACCAAATGATGTGAGTATGTTTTTCTGTTACATGTACATTTATTTACTTATACAAGTATTCACTATATGAATAGTTTACACTGCTATTTTTGTATAAGTAATTTAATAAAGTGGATATTCGTCTTTTATATAGCATACTTTTCTGCGCTTCAAAGAGACTTTTATTCAGAGATAATTTTTCGATATCACATTTAATATAATCTAAGCTAAAAGAAATCTATTCTCTTTACATTCGTGTTGTTCATCATCTGCTTTTCATTGCTTTCTTCCGTTTATTCATTTGCTTTTAATGCGGAAGGTAAATTCAATTTATGATAAAGAAATGAATGGAATTTTACTTTAAATAATTTACATTATGTTATTTGCACGAATTTATGTAAATGTTTTTGGCACACAAAAACATTACCTATACAGGAACACATTGCCTCACACAGAGACGCACATTTAAATTAAGAATTTTAGGTGCTTGTCGCGCGGCATTCATCATTAAAATTCAGCCAGAAATATGGAAAATAAAAATAAAATACGCCTCCCTTTTTGCCGCAAATACATAAAACGCAAACAAATATAGATAGGCCGAACGAAAGAGCGAATGAGCAAGAGAAAAAGAAAGAGAAAGCGAATGCGAATGCAGAGTAGAGCAGAGCAGATTTTAACACAAAATCTGCGCATAATATCATCATCATTTCCATAGCCAAAAAAATGTTTACATACATCCACAAAAAAACTTACACACACATGCACATGCATAAATTAATGTACATGTATAAAATTTAGGCATGTTTATGATTTTAGCTGGAGAGTACGAAATATTTTAATGAAAAACGCTTGCGGGCTTAAAACTTAAGAAAACAAATAAAGCCTATAGCGATACTTATGCTTACTTGTACAATGTACATACACATATTCTTACTTTTTAATGTACAACTGTTATACCTGCATTAAGCTCGCTGTTGGGTACACGTTTTATGTGAACCAAAAATCAGAGCTAAAAGCAATTTGCATATGCGAGTATAAAAAGATGCGAGCTCTTGTCACTTAACATTTTTATTCACATTTTATTTGATTTGTGTTAAGCTCAAAGCCTTCCCTACCAGTTCTACACACACACTTGCACACACACAGATACAAATACAGACTCATACAGTACTTGCAATATCTTTTTCTGTTGCCGTTGAAGTTGCCTACTTAGCGGCGTTTGAGGACTCGAAAAAAATTAGCTTGGCACTCAAATCGTGTAAAGGGAATAAAGTAAAAGAAGATTCACAGATTCAGGTTAGCTGAGTGCCACTTTGGCTTGCTCCTCTGCATATCGTTTTATTCTTTATATATATAAATTTTAGCTATATTGCCGATAGTGCTAATTTACTTACATCTATTTCTGCACTGAATAAGATTTATTTGATCAAATTTGATTCGTTCATTTAATTATTTACTAATTTGTTTACTTAATTCAAATATTCCCATAAATTCTATTAATCATATTTACTACCAAATGATTTGTTTAATTACAAAGTATACCTTTCGTAATAGCTGAGTTCTAGAATAAAACAATTTGCTTAATTTAATTAGAAAAAGAATAAATAAAAAACCTATTTACATTAGTGTATGTGTAAGTATTCCTTATAAAACTCAATAAATAATTATTATGCTATGAGTTTTATTTTTTTGCTCAAAAATAATGATTATATTATGAGTAAAAAATCATAAATCTTAAGATCATTGTGAAATTGGATACATTACCCTTAAAGAATAATTTTGGTATATTTCACGTTTATTTATAGTTACTAGACGTGAATAATTTTTTTATTTGAAGAAAAAATAACAAAAGATTCATTATATACTGTCCCTACTATTTTTTTTTATCAGAATCAAAGCTGATATTTGCTTTAACATTTTTTTCACTGTGCAAAATATAGATAAAAGAGAGTAAAGGGTTCTCTAATATTTGCTGAAAATCAACTTCTTCTGTGTGGTGCTCCCTTGGCCTCTTGACAACTTAACTTCGTTCTATACACATATGAATCACACACACACACACACACACACACACGCATAAAGCACACAATGACACTTAGTTGGCAGATACTGGACCAAAGGTTCAGTCTGTTTATGTTAGTTGGGAAATTTATGCAGTCAAATTTGTAGCTGAAAGCCTGCGCATAAATATATCCAGTTGAGTTTTTCCGCCTGTGGCTTTTTGTTGGGTTTGAGGAACCATAAACATTTTCAATTACATTTCTATGGCAGTCAAACAGATCTACAAATAGTCTCGCATTTGAGCTGCGTCTCTGGCGCATATTTCACGCGCTGACACAACCAAACACACACACACATTTAAACGCATACATACAGTCAAATTTAATTATGCGCACAAATTTCCTTTTTTTTTTGTTTGACCCATTTTTGGTCTGAGTTTTTCGTTTCTTTTATGCTGCTATTTTTTATTGCATTTTTGGCATTTGTTGTGCTCTGTTTTCATCACTTTCTATGGGTAAGAAGAAACCCTTTTTTTTCTGGGGTGTTGCCTTAACTAAGCCCTTTTTAATGCGCTTTGACCTTGCTGCGGCAGTGTCCTTATTATAAGATAGACCATATTTTTTTTTTTGGGGGGAAAGCGTTGAAGTCCTACGAGTAGGTGGTATGCTCGTAGATGTCGTTGAAAGTCTACCAATTGGGTTAATTGAATTTCCAGTTGAGCTGCAGCTTCATCTTCAGCAAAGGCTCTTCAGCGACTGTATTCAGTTGTCTTGCTCTCTTTCTTCGCCTCCTTTTTTATGCGTCTTTCTCGGTCCGCCCTTTTGGGACAATCTGGTTGACAACTAATTTCATTTTGGGTCTTCCTCTGAACCATATTGTTGGCATAGCATTTTCCTATTTTTTATTTTTGAGAAAAGCGGATTAAATGATGACGTATACGACATGTGGGACGCTCTGATTTTTTGCCGTTTTGCTTTGATTATTATACTCAAAGCTCAACTTTCACTATGTTCTTTGCAAGAGAAGTAAGGTTTATTTCGCTGCACAAATTATGTAAGTTTTAATTTTAATAATATACAGACGCATTAACTGCAATTTTCTTGGAATACCACAAAACTTCTGTTCATTTCACAAATGTTGTGTGGCTTTGTGGATCTGTGGCTTTGCTTTATAATATACTTGGGTTTTCTAATTGAAATGCAGTAAAACCATGCGTATTACTTGTTAAACAAGTTTGCTGCCAAAAAACGATGCGTCAAATGCAATGAATACAGTTTCCCAAAAGATACACACACATAAACATGCCGATGCGTATGCATAGTGTGTGTGTGTGTGTGTGTGTGTGTGTGTGTGTGTGTGGTGATGTGTGTTAGTTTTCTGCACGTTTGCAGTTGTTTTGAGCGCAGGAAAGCGCATTAGGCCACAGCTCATTTCAGACTCGTGCAACTGGTAAAACGATTTCGAATTTAATTGCGCAAGTTTGAAAAGCACGAAATGCCTTTAAAGTCATTGCAAGTTAGCAGGAATAACATGAGCAGCAAACAGCAACAGTTGCTACTGAGCATTGCATTATACCCTAAACACATTGGGAATATGAATGATTTAGTATAATACGACAGACTAAAAAATAAATAAAAAGAGTATTCAATTGATTTAATATTTAATAACAGCATAAATATCGAGCAATAGACATTTTCTTGAATAAATATTTAATTTTTTATAAATATGAAAAGCAAAAAATAGTTATTTATTTGAATATTGAATCAAAATTTAAATTTAATTTCTTATTATAATTTTGATTTTGAAATCTAAATTATTCAGATTTCAAAATCAAAATTATAAAAACTAAATAAATTAATATTTTGATTCAATATTAGCATTTTTATTTAAGATTTAAAAAAAAAATAAAATAAATATTATTTATCGTTGAATAACTTACAAAAATATTATTTTAATAATAATAAAACATATTTAAATAAATAATTACAAACAGTTTAATAAAATCTCTCTTTTTCTGCTCGCAATAAGATATTTAAAGACTTAAAATATTTAATTAATTTCATTTTCAGGTCCACAATATTCTCTTTTATTCCATTCAACTTTCCTTCTGTCTCTATTAGTCTATTCACGTCCAAATTCAGGGTAAGCCAATGTCGAGCTTAGATGAATAATTTCAATAGCTGCATTGCTGCTGTTTTTGAGCTGCACGTGTCCTTCGGCCACACGATTTACCACAATTCACACCTAGCAAGTGGTCGCATAGTTAACTCATTTACATTCAAATTGAAACGGATTACGCAGCACGAATCGCGACAGCCAGATGAAATCCTTTTTGCCCGTTGGTCATTACCTTCATGGCATGAGAATTTTGTGCGAAAACTTTTAATTTGCACGCCAAATTAACAGCAATGCCACGAGACAGGAGACAGGAAGTAAAAGTGGGATTTTAGCCAGAAGCGTGTAGAAGTGAGTGTTGGCTTGTTAGTTAGTTGTTAATGAGCAAAAACTAACGCCTCTGAATCTTCTTTAACGAATTAATTCGAGTCGCGTGCACATTGATGAATTGCATATAATCTTATTGTATATACTTACAGCCAAGTTTGTTTTTAGAACTGAGTATATAACATATAGTATATGATGCTGTTAGCCAAGCTGTTGATGCAGATTGCGGCTAGAAACGTTGTTGAGGCTCTTTGAGTAAATTTCATTTTTGCGAAATTCCGCACGCAACTTGTTGGCAGCTGGCCAAGAAAATGAGAGCAGGGCATAGGACAGGAGGGAAGGGAGGGGTAGGGCTTGTGGCAGGCCCAAAGATTGCAAAGTGTGTGACAAGTTTACGACTTTTTGACGGCACTTTGGCTCAGTGTATCTTACAGGCGTAGAAGGCTTTCCCACTGTCGTATATCATGACCCGTCACCCATTAATATTCCACGTTCTTCAGAGCGTTTGAGTTTTTGTGGTTTACCGACCGTTATAATGAGTTCACTGAACTCGCATGCGTGACTTTGAGAATGCCATGAATACGATACCTCTATTTATATTTACTCTGTTTGCGTCCTAATTCCATGTTGACAAACCACATCTAGAATAGTCATGGCTTATGCGTGTTATTTAAGCTATACGCATACATATAAACTTTACGAAAACAAATATTTTTAGGCAGGAAAAGATGAAAAAAAGAAAAAGTAAATCATTTTTGACATCTTCTTCATTTGGAATATATAGAGTTTAAGGATAGACTGTTTCAATATTTTTTGATATGCAACCTGTTGTATATTCAACTTCAACATGTTACATCGAGTCCTAACTTGCTGACTTTGCTTCAACCCTTCAATTTTGAATTCAATTTCCACTCTTGAAATCCCTTACCGTCTGCCTGCTTTCTAAATAACTCTTATTTAACCCATTTGTTTTCTAGCCTTTACTTCTTTCTCCTCTTAGACTTTCACTTGTCATCCTGGCGTACACAAATCTTTCAAGCCAACACATTTTTTTTTTGTTGTAAGGACAAAAATCAATTCAAACATGTCGAAACCGACCGTTATGGACTAGAATATTCCCTGTATAATTGCAGATATAAATAATAACAAATTGTTATAGGACGTATATGAGATTTTGGCACATTTAGTATATTGAGTTTTTATCCCAAGTTTGGTTATACTATTGTGCTCGAATATATGTTTCAATCGTTAATGTGTTATTTATATATATTTACAATAGCTGTAAAATACCCTTTTAGGATATGTTATTGTGTACGGAGTATAAAAGGACTAAAAGGCAGCACAGCTGGCGTTGCCTGCCATATTTACAGACTTTCCCCAATTCCTTCCGATTCTACGTTACGCCATTTACGTTTTCATTCATTGTACTTTTTCCCCATACTCATTCTAGCTCTGATCCTGTTGGTCCTAGTTGTCCCGTTAGCCGGCTTGTTTATTGCGTAATTGTTGGAAAATGGCGTCCCGATTTAGCTAAGCTTGATTTTGGACTATTGCTCTGGTTTCTCTCCTTGTGCCTTGGCGTCGAGTTTGCCAGCTTGGCTTTTGTTTACAGTTACGTGAAATTAAATTGTTTCCATTTTCCATTACTCTTTATATTGTTCTAGTTGTTGCTGTTTTCTCGGGAGCTTCCGGTGTTGCCCATATCGGTTTCTATTTGAGTTATTGCTTGGCATTGCAATTGTGACTTTTGTAAAGTTAGCTTAGGCATTTATTATTTTTAATTAAAAACACATATTTGGCAAATTAAAAATATTGTTGTTGTTGGATCTCTTTGAATTAAGCTGCTTAAAATTACGTAGAACAACAATATTTAGTCTGACTTGAGCCGTTTAATTAGTAGCGTTTAATGACATGCCCAACGCGCCGCCGTTGTAGACCACATCGGCAATTTTGTGACGCAAATTAGTGACCACCAACGAGCAGCATAACGATGACACCTTCACAAGCTCCTTGCCGCGGGGGCACGGACATGCCCCGGATGCATGCCACACCGGCGGGGTGAGTCCAACACCTGGACTTTCTACCCCCTTTGGCAGACATAAATCACAGCTATGGCTGCCCAGTGACTTGGGCTCATTAATTTCCAGCTTGACTGGGGCTTAATTTCTCTGAATGCCTGTAATTGCTGTGCTCCTTTATAACGCAAAAAGGACGATAGAAAAAATGTTGCCAAGCGGCAATTTGTGTTCATTATCAATGCTTATTAAATCAATGCATTGTGAAATTAAGTTTAAAAGTCTGTGCAATGGGCATGTCATTTGAGTTATTGAATTGTCGGAGTATTCAATTGGTAAACTTTTCAAGTCTATTAAAAATAATTGTAAAAAAAAATAAAAATATGACAATAAAACAATTAAAAATAAATGTTCGATTAAAATTTATCGTTCATTTACCCCAAAAAATTCAGATATATTAGACTGTAAGTCATTTTATTTTTATATAATTGGCTTATAAACTGTTTTTGACAATTCGATAAGCTCGATGAGAATCATAGAACCTTTGACTTTGTCAATTTAAATAGGCTTTTTTTGCGGTGAAATCCATCAGAAAATGTGATAATTATCAGTTATTTTGCAAACACACATCATTTGCCATATTGTAATAAGCAATTGAAGCGCAAATCCATTTAACTTTTCCGGATTTCTAAAAATCAGATGGATTTGTTCGTCAACATCAGTTTTAAAACCAAATCCCATTACGTATACGCCACCGACAAATTATTTGCCAGATATTAATGGATCCGGAAAGGCAATCAGTAATATGAAATAAATGTATATACATAAAATTCTTTTCCATATAAATGTACATTTCTCTGGCTCATTTTCAATTTGCTTGCTAAGCACTTTAATTAGCTTTGAAATGAATATTTGATATTTATACTGTGGAAATTGAACAGTGTTGGTTGAATATTTAATCAATATAAATGAAAGTAACACGAATTAAAATATTCCCAATTTCAATTGTTATTCTGACAGGTGTAATTATTTATTCATTAAACCAAACAAAATATGAACACAAAAGGATTTTCTAGAGGATAAATATTTTTTATTTAATTACTATAGTTATCCATATTGCACAATACAATTAAATACTGTGCAGTTAAATTTGTTGATTAACTTTTCTTTAAATATTTTACAATTTTAGTTTTTATCATATTAATTTTACTTAATATTGTTAAATGTTTCTTAAAGCCAAGAAACATTACTTACTTTAAAAGTGAAATATTTTTTTGTCCCAATAAAAAAAAAAGTTTGCACTTTTTACAAAAATTAAGTCAAATATCTTATCAATTTTCTCGCATATATATCGAAAGACCTTGAAAAAAATGAAATCCAATCATAATAAACTTGAAATGATGCATTTACATATTTATAATTTAATATGCAATCGGTAAGTGCATTTCAAAGACAACAAATTGCATCGTTTATCACTTGGGGCAACAAATTTGCTTTAAATTGCAAAATTGCTGAGTCGCATCTCACGATGGGAATAAGTATGATGTATGGCGGGGGAGGTGTGTGAAGTGTGAAAGGAGGGGGGGAGGACTCAGAAATGATGGTGTTGTGGCTGCTGTTGTGTTGCTGGTGTTGCAATTTAACTTCGAATAATGTGTTGCCATAAGAAAGTACATCGAAAGGATCTGCTTTTAGTGACTTCATAAATATGAAGCTAGACAATTGGACAGTTTGGGGGGCAAAGGCGACACAGCAGTATTGTATTGCATTAAATCATATATGTACAAGATAAATTAGTACACAACACAGCAAATGCAAACAAGCGATGAAAACAAGCAACTGGCAAATGCATAAGGACATAAAGATGACGAAAGGAAAGAACCTTAACTCCAGCACAAATCACACTCAGACTCTAGCTCAACCCAATATTTTGCCTGATTTTACACTCACTCATGCAAAACTATACTAAAAATCAGCAGAAATTCTTTGAATGTCCTTTTTTTTATTTCATTTTGTTTTGTTTTCTTTTTGCTTTTGTTCGCTGTCAGCTGCTGCTTTTGCTTCGTCCTGACGTTTGTCTTGATGTTTTTCTTTTGTCTGTTTACAGCGCAATTTTGTTTTTAAAATTTTGTTGTGTTTCCGCTTTGTTTATTCCCCCTTTCTTTCATCCATATCCGCTGCTTACTGTTTACTGTTTACGCATTCCCCTATATTCATACACACTTGTGTCCTGTCTGCTTTTTATATGTGTATGTGTGTGTGTGTGTGTGTGTGCGTTTGATGCCTTTTTCGTACTCAATTCCATTCAGTTGCCTTAATATGGCATTAAAGCAGATTGCGACCGATGAAGTTTCCGTGCGTGTATATGTGTGTGTGTGTGTGTGAGGTTGCTTGAGTGTGTACAGTGTACACACAGACACAAGTATATTACTGCGTTGATGTGTGTACACACTGCTAGCCATCCAATTAGTTGCAGTTGGTTGTGAAGAGAGAGAGAGAGAGAGAGAAATCGGGTGTGCAAGGCAACTTTCGATGTACACATATTTTATAATAATTTGATGTACGTGAGGTTAACCAAAAATTATGATTTTCTCATGCTAATTAACGACGAAAGTTTAACAACTAACTTTCAACTAAGTACCTTCAACCGACTTGTGTATTATATATGTTTTTTTTAATGAGTATCAATAACTTTGAGAAATTATATAAAACTAACTTTCAACTATGTACCTTCAACCGACTTGTAAATTATATTTTTTTTTTAAATGCGTATCAGTAACTTTGAGAAATTATATTAAACAACCTTAATTTAATAAACAATCTAACGATAACTCTCTAAATATTAATAATAAATTTTTTCATAACAATCCATTAACAATCGGCACTTATATTAGTCTATTACGTTTCAATTGAGAACTACAGAATATGTTATAATTTCCCACGGATTAATAAAGTTTTAATTTTATAAATAAACTGCCAAGTAAACTTTAACACTTTTTCATGCCCACAGGGTTTAAAAACTGTGTTAAACGTTTACCAAATAGCGGTTCCATTAAAATGAAAAAATTGCAAAATCACAAAAAAAAAAATGCGATTTACGCATTTGAATTCGTTTACCCACAGTAAACACCAATACAGCGAAAAAGGTTAAAAATTCCAAAGAAATAATGAACGTTTATATAAAAAGGTTACAACCGAGCACTAACAAATAGCACAGAGTTCACGACTATCAGATACCCTGTATATAATACACTAGTATTTAATATTTTGCATAGATTATAATTTTTAAATTGACTTGAAATTATTTAAAATTCGAGATCTACTACTATTAAAGAAACAGATATAGCAGATAAATAATAATCACAGGGTATTAAAAGTATTTAGCATAATTTTGTACAAAATCCGCTTAGAAGCATTCACCATGAAATATTCCAAGGGGTATTTATGTGAGCTCTCATCATGAAAGGGTTAAAAATTGTGTTGGGTTCAGCATCAGAAATAAATTCATATAATCATCTCGGCAAGAAATTTCTCATTGAAAAAAAAATAAGTATACGGGAAGAGAAAATGCGAATAATGGCAAGGGATTTTCGACTGCTTGTTAAACTTCAATTTAATACATACCACATTAAAGGGCAATTTTTTACTAATTGTTCTGTTGAATACTTGTTCCATTGAAATATCGTAAGTCTATTTTACACTCTAGATGTCGGCACATGCATTGCTATTGAAAACAATACCCAAGTGACAAGGTTTTATGTCCATGTCCAATTTGATTAACATCTTACCGAAGCTATTTACTTAAGTAAAAATACATTTGTATTGTTTTGTATACAAAAGGAAATGAGGAAAGTGAACTTATTTGCAACAACAGAAAGAAGATATCAAAATGACATTGAGTTGAATACAATACAGGTCTCCATACTCATAGTTGAGCAGATGTATCATATTCAAGTCGAATGGTAATAAACCATGAGGCAAAACCCTCCGATCCAAGCCAAGTGCGTTAACAATGACAGATACAAGACAAACTTAATGTGCCTTGTAGAAAGTGAAATGCAAGCACATGTGAGTGAGTGAGTGTCCCTATGCGAATTCCTTTATACGTACTAGCTTTCTGTACTCGTATTCCTCATTCCGCCGCAAAACTTGTTAAAGCTCTGAATGCTGTTGCATACTTTAAGGGGCACGTCTAGGCAAAAATTGCCGACAAGGCTTGCTGTTAAAGTCAGGACGGAAGTTGTAATCGGTAGCGAAAACAAATGTTTCGCTTGCCTTTTTGACCGTCCCCCAGTAAAGTTCGGACCCTCCCTCTCTCCCTCTCTTAGCCCTATTCTAAAGTGGAAAATATAAGAGAAAAAGCAGAAAAAATAGTTGCAAAGTTTGTCGCTGTCGCATGCTGATAGGCATGTGCTAGAGTGTGTTTGTTTGGCATTGTGTGTGTGCGTGTGTGTGTGTGTGTGAAAATTTATGTTCTTCATGTGACAAGTTGAAAAGTCCGAGATGAATATATACACCAAAAATTATAGTCTAGCAGTTGAAATATAGCTATGCTCTCTAAATGCAAAGAATTTAATTTGATGTCTTGAAGTAAAATAGGGAAAGTACTGAAACTAGATAGTCACTTAATTGAAATGATTAATATATAATAATTTTGCCTGAATTCTAGTTGTAATTAAAGGTTGGCTTTATTAATTTAAAGTATATTTACACATCAACGCTCTCAACACATTTGAGGCGTGTTCTGATCCATTAACTAATTAAAATTTTGTCTAATCTGTGACTTACTATCAAAATGCCTAACCCCTTTCATGATTTGCCAATATTAAGTGCTAAATGACATGCAAATCACATACGCGTTCGGATTTAACGTTAAAGCTCTCTTATTCATGCACTTCGTATACAGTTTGTTGCTTTTATTTTTTGTTCAAGTTTATCGCAACTTAACTTTATATGTTATGCTCTTGGTTGATCTGTCTTCTTGACAAATCTTCTCCATTGAGACAGTGGCATGAAAAGGGTCAAGGGGGCAAAGGGGGCTGCACATTTGTTATTTGTTCAAAAATTTGTCAGCACGACTTTTGTGTGACTTTGTCGCTTCATTTGGCGCGTGTATCTCACTTTGCTGTGCTCTGCGTTTTATTTTGTTCGTCAAGTGGATTTTGTCGTTGCTTCTTTTTCTTCTTTCTCTTCCTCAGGTTGAGCAGACAGTCACAATAGTGGGCGTAACAGCATTGTCATAACAAGCGGGACTATTTGGCTAACAAGCAAAACAGAAGCAAAAGCAAAAGCAGCAACCTGGTTGCGTCAGAGATCTTTGCAATTTATGTGAGTATATTTCAGCAGCAAAGTGATTTATATTGATGGGAGTGTGAGATGAATTTCTTGCTTTCCATAATTTAAATGTGCTGTATAATTCAGGTGCTGTTGAGTGATTGGCGAAAGCCCAATTGATAAAGATATGAATCCTTAATAAAATATGCACAAACAGAACAACCTCCAAAGATAAATTTAGTTATTAATTCTTAATGATAAATTTATACTAATATAATAATAATAATAATATTATTAGTAAATGTGTTGTGTTATTGTAAATTCATATACCACATAGAGAATATTTAATTTGAATATATATTTAAAGATATTTGAGCTTTGTCATCTCAATGACAATTTTTCCTTCTTTTAACTGTAGCTAAGACAAAGAGATAAATACAAACGCTTTGAGCATATATTTGACGCTGATTGCAACGTGACGTATACGCAATATTGGCAACGTATTCTGATTATGTAGAATACTTACCATCATAACGTGGCAGACAGCACGTGTACTTGACGTATCCGTTGAGAGATAGATCTGGACTGTCTATCGATGTACTTGGCTTTTGAATATGCGCTTGGTGTTAGGTAAGCTGCTTTCAGGTCTGTTGTTGTCTGTTGAAACTGTTTGTCTGGCCTAAGCCAGATACTGAAGCCGATGACGACGGGCTATGGCACGCACGCACACACGCACAGTACACGTAAACAGCTTATACACACACACTCATACACAGAGATACAGAAAGAGAGAGGGAGAGAGAGAACACAGTTGCAGGCTGTGGGAAAAGCAGTAAATCCTTTTAGCCAGACGCAATTAAAACGGCTTTCTGTGGCCTTTTTGACCATTTGACTTACGCTTCGAGTCAAGTGGCATTTAAAACCAACTTTGTAATTCTAGACACACACGTGCGTGCTTGGTGTGCTTTACAGTGTTATGTACTAAGTACTATGATTTTCCCGGTACGCCTTTGACATTCGTTTCGTTTCAATTTTCAACTCAAATGTCCGCACGTTGCGTTCCAAGGCGCGCTTGAAATTTCTGAAAGAGGCCTGAAAACATTTTAAGCGTCGATGCGGGCACAAAAATTTCGGCAATTAAACTGCGACTACCCTCTAAATATACCCCGACGGTACACGGCGCGTATACGCGATGCCGGAATCGGAATTCCTTAATGTAAGCAGGCGTCAGTTGGCTGGCGTGTGTCGTCTTTAATGGCGGCTATGGCGACGACGACGACGACGACTTGAAAGACAACTAAGCCATGTCATCGAATGAGGTAGTATGTCATTGTTGTTGTTGCTATGCTGTTCGTGTGATCTACTCAGTCAAGATTTCAACACTTTCGTAGCCTGAGGTAATGTCAAGTCTTGTGTTAACCTGTCATCAACTTTGACTTTATTCGTTCACCTGTTTTTCGATTTGAATCAAGTACTCAGAAAGTATCCTGCTTTAATATAAAACAATAGCTTTGGGCCTTTGAAATCAATCGCAGACAAAAGTTTTCTTTTGTTGGGAGTTTTCACATTGAGTTTCAGCAGCTATTAAGCAAGTGGACGTATTTGAGTATCAACATTATCAATGTTTATCTTCTAAGAGCTGTTAGGGTTGATTTACACAAGCTAAAGATTCATTATAAATTATTTGTTTTTCAATCAATATCTGTTATTACATGCAAATTCAATTATTGAAATTGATTGCAATAATGTTCTAGACTTCTAGACTAGTTTATATCCTCTAGCTAGTTACAAAACACACATACTTGCACTTGTCGTCCAAGCTAATTCTAATTTATGAAAACTCAAATAATTATTGTTTTTACTTATAATTACTATGCACTATGTAGAAAAGCCTCTTGAAGCCCTTGTGTCTCTGTGCTTGTTGTCAGAAAATTACTGGTTAGATAAAAATTATAATAATTTACATGTATTAAAGCTATTTCTATAATTCGATTCATATCTGAAAATCAAACAACTATGTTTAACAAGGTGTATATCACTATAATGACAGATTTTAAGCTATAGTTTGTCTCTTTTGATTATTTAAAAATTTGAGTATAAATAATAATATTAATATCAATAAAATACGCTAATTTATATATATGCATCTTTTTAAAAATTTAATAACCTAGAATCGAATTAAAGTTTAACATTGAATAAGTAACACTAAGAAATGTAAAACCTATTTTAATGAATTGCTTTTTTAAGCCAATAATCAAATGCTGAGTACAATTGAAAGCTAAAATTAAGTTGTTGGCGATATGAAGTAACATTTGATTATGCCACACCATTAAGAGGCTAAGCCACAACTTGAACAGTCGACTGAAAGTGTGCATGAGCTTCTGTTTTGGAAAATAGGCAACATTGTTTGCATAACATGGCCTAGAGTCTGCAAATTCCATGGTCTCGATGTCAGCTCATTAACACAAGCACCATCTGGTGCAAATGCTGATGTCGATGTCGATGCCGATGCCTATGTCGATGTCGATGAGAATGGAAATGACAATGGCAATGTTATTGATATGCCAGGCACGCCATAGCTTTTAGACCACATCACACAATTGACTTAGTCGACGTTGCCATTGACGTTCAAGTTGGCGTTGAAGTTGCTGTTGCTGCTGTTGTTGAATTCATTCATAAAAATCTTACGCTCGGGATGTTAAAGTCTTAAACATAGACAATAACAAGCACACACACACACGAGACCATCTACACAATCACACGCTCGTACATATACATACACATACACATACTGATACACACCCAAGCAGAGCAAAAGGAACTTTAAGCTGTGGCCACTTGACATCGAGTTAAGTTGACTTGGGGCCGTTTCTTGCACAACTCGCGTTTGCCTACTTATCTGGGCCGCCCCAGCACAAGAATGAGAACGAGAATAACAACAACTATTACCACTGTTACTATTGAAATCGGTACGCGACTTGCGCCAAATGTTAGACTATTTTTTTGACCGACTGGCACAGAACTGTATGCGTTGAGGTTTGTACGGGAACTGAAATTGAAACTGAATTGAAACGACATCGAAGTCACAGCAGCCGCCAATCGTTGCTCTCCTCGTTCTCGTTCTCCTCTCCGTCCTCCTCCTCGTCCTTATCGTCGTGCTTGTTGTCGGCTCTGCTCGCAACGAAAGTGAAACGTAACGCATACGCAGCGTTGACCCGCTTGCCGTGTGAATGCGGCAGCTTTTCAAGTTTCCTTTGCGAGCTTTCGGAGAGCACATTACCGAAACAGCTGTTTTTTGTTATTGGTTGAACTTGCCGGTCGGCATTTGCAATGTCATTACTATTATTATCGGCTTTGTGTCAATACGTTTTATTTAAGCAAAGTTTTACTTTCGAGGTAACAACGTATTGATTGTTATCTTTATAATGTGAAACATTAGATTGTTTGGTAAATATATTTTGATATTAGTACAAAATGGTTGAATGGGTTAATTATTAAAATTAAAGCCCATCCTATAAATTAAATCCTATCTCTATGTAATTCTTCATTTTACCAGTTCAATAATTGAACATTAAACAAGTAGGCGAATAAAAGGACCTCGAGAAAAACAACCACATTGAACATAATATAATTTTAAATACAAAATTCACACATACACAGGTACTAAATGGACACTTATATTTGTCGTAGAATGGCTTCTTTTTTTGTGTTGCATTAAGTGGAAATCTAATTACAGTTTATGTCAAAATGGAAAAGACTTAAGATGCTTTGATAAAAAAAGCGCCAACAATCTCTGATAATGAGATATTTTAATTACTTTAGCAGCTTAGCAAAGCATTATTGGCAATAGAATTTGTCTTGTTAGACAGTCAAACTATCTTGGCTTTTCGCTTTCTTTTGCCTCAGCAGATAATTTTAATGAATTGAATATTTCCATAAAAGTTAGCAAATAAATCTAATTTAAGTATTAAAGTCTTTGTAACTTTGTTTGAGTTTTTTTTTGTTTTCAGCGTATACTAAAAAGTTTTCTAGAGCTTCAATGGTTCAGTAATAATTTGCTTGTGCATGAAGCTCACAGCTTTAAAGCTTCTATGTATGCTTCTATACCCATATTTTCGAAAGCTTATCCAAAGCCACAATGTCCCTATTTGGTTCGTTGTCAAGTAATTTATGGCAGCTTTTAAAGCTTTAGCTGAATTATAGCAAAGTAGTAAGGGAAATCTAACTTCGCAGCTAACTGTCAGAAATAAGACAAAATTGTTCATTGTAGAAATTAGAAAAGGTTTTGATAAGTATATTTTTTTAACTTAAAGACGTTATTGTAGTTAAAATAATCGGCAAAGCAATCTTGAAACTTTTTTTACTTAAAGCAATTAATTTGCCATCACTTTCATTTAATGTCATCCTTTTTTAAAAAGTCCTTTGGGGTAGGCCTTTGTCCCGTATGCCTTTATTTTGACTAACTTTTTGTTTTTGTATGTTCAGTGAAAATTTTATTGCTTAACTTTTTGACACGAAGCCTTTTGGCAGCTGGTTGACCTTTTGCTGTCCCTAGGAATGCCCACAAAGTTTACACAGGTCAAAGAAAATATTTGTGCAAACATGTATGACAACTTCTTCAAATGGGGCGTGGCTAATGCCATCCACATTGTGTGCATGCCGAACTAAATTTCTATATACTGTTTTGTCCGCCCGACGAGCGAACCCTTTGAGAACCAACCCGTTTGGTCTTGTTAATGGGGATAAGTTAAACCGCAGGCCGCAGAGTTTGTAACTTATTTATTATATGTTACCAGTACTCGTAGGTAAAAAAAGGAGGCAGGAGAATTTATTTAATTTTTCAACATTGATTGACCAAATGGACTTAAGCGAAACGCTTCAAGTCAGACCAGACTACAGAAATTTGCTGGAAAAAAGCGCAGCCATCTGCTTGATTACATTTCATTTTATTCAATTTCGCTTGGGACTCCTTGCCTTTCCTTATGTTTTTTTCCGGTTATGGTTTTTCAGGTGTGCCAATTTATTTCGCTTAAATAAATTGAAATCTGTTTACCGCCTTTTGTTTTAGCAGCTGCCAGAAACGGAATCTAATTAAATTGCTTGCGCTTTTAATGTGTCGGCATTGGCAAAAAAAATAACTTGGCCACAAAGTTGGCTAAGTTCTGCAACACCTGTGAGTTTAACATGTTTACACTTCCTGAGCCAGAAGCTTGGAAGTGAAACTTCCAATTCCATTTCCACAAAGTTTCGGTCAGATTCCTTTATCCCCATCCTCTTACTGACTTTATTTTTCTATTCTAAGCACATACCTCATTTTGGCCAACTCGTGTTGTGGGCCTAACACCAAATTAAAATAAATAAAATAAAGCAGAACAGAACAACTCAAATGTAAGCTCTGTAGATACATATTATACTCTGTCTATATCTTTGAGGACTTACAACTGTAATCCTTACAGATAATCTACTTTCTAATAAATGTCATTCCCGAATCCTTAACAGATCATCCTAGACCTTCCACAACTAAAAACTAAATAAAGGTAGCCGTTGTAAGTAAGTATAAATAGTATATATCTTATTCTTCACTATTATGTGCACATGCGGTTTACTCTTGATCATAGCTATAAGAGTATAATCATTTTCGATGACATTTTCCTTTGTGGTACTTCACCATGGTGCATTTATTCATTTTTATGACCGCCATTAAGCAGATATTAAAATCAACTCTCTGGAATTTTTATGACCTGCCGAAACAGTTGAATTTGGTCATTATTAGGCTTAATAATGAATATGAAGTGGACATTGGCGATGTCAATTTTAGCATTCAAGTTCTGCCATTGACAAGAGAGTGGTCCACATGTCGTATACGTAATGGAGCATAGGCCTTGTTGTACAAGCTGTGACGTTTAAAAGGGGTGAATTCTAGCAATTTTGTAATCTTCCTTTTTTTTGGGAAAATTCATGCACGTACCGAACGCCTCAATAATTTACTACCTCTAACAGCTGCAATTTTACAAGCCATAAAACTGGCATAGTAACATTGAGGGAGGAATTCGCGATTTAAAGAACAACTACAAACATAAAGCAGCAGTCTTTTGAAGGCTGCTCAACGCTTGACAGTTACAATACCCTATCTTGTAAGGCATTTTAATTGTAGCACTTAATTTTGCTGCCATGACATTAGAATATTAAGCTCAGTTGACAGTGTCAAAAGTAAAAACATTGGAATATTATTCAATTTATTATTAGTTTAATATTTTAATATAGGGTATCTATCAATCCATGACACGTGCCTAGAACATACTTGACTCTTTATTTATATTTTCAAATGATACTTTTTATTGTTCTCGGCTGTCTAACAATATAGTTTACATTCTCCTTCGCCTGAAATAAAAGGGAAGAATCTGTTGATTTATGCGAGTAATGGTCTGAAGAATAATTTTTAAAACTAAAAGTTAAGTGTACGAAGTGTCCTTAAATTTGTCGAATATAAAGCTTATTATGGGAAAAAATTTTCAACCTGTTCAACTTGAAATTATTCTTGTTGAACTTATTGTTCTTAATTTTCATTTTAATCATTTTATTTAACATTCTCATTACCTTTTCTAAATAAAATATATTTGTTTTAATAAAATATGTTCGTGTTTACCATACATTTATACAGCAGCGCTAAAGGCGAAATTTCCCAAAATAAGTAAAAACCAGTATTTAAGAGAAACGTGTTTTTCTCTTTCGAATTAGATACAAAAAGGATTTAATAGTAGAATAAAGAGATGCTTAACCAGCATTCAGACCTAATGATTATGATTTGATTTTTAACGTTTTTTCAAAAAAAATTAGTTAGTTACTGTATTTATATTATTATGCTTTTATAAAAAAATTTTTCTGTTAAAATAATTTTGATTTTAAGCTTACAAAAAACTGTCGACCCTAAAGCCAAAATACGAGAGGGACTGGGAGAGGGACTGGGAGACGGACCTGGGTAGGGACTGGGAGAGGGACTGGGAGAGGGACCTGGGAGAGGGACCTGGGAGAGGGACTGGGAGTGGGACTGGGAGAGGGACTGGGAGAGGGACTGGGAGAGGGACTGGGAGGAGTAATATTAATAGTAGTATTTATAGTAGCAGTAGTAGAGAGGGTAAGAAAAACAAAAAGAAACTGAGGAAGAAGTACGAGTTCGAATATAGAGAATTAATTCAAATGCTAATAGAAGTGTGAATAGAAGTAGGACTAAATGGAATATAAATTGGAGTATATGTCAAATTAGGATTATTCCTTGACAAGTGTACTTTTTCCGTAAGATCTCTCAGCTCTCTCCTTACCTCAAACTGACTCTCATTAAAATGGATCAATGAAACTCAAACACTCGCAAGTTGCAACCGGCCGACTAGTTTTTTTATCAGTGCAATGTAATAGGCAATTACTGTGCATATGTCAATAACAGTTAATCGCAGTGAACAATTCATGCTGATGTAGGCATCCTCATTTACTTGTAAAGAAAAGTGTCGCTTATCCATGCGGAAATCATAACAATAACTACTCAGAATACTCAAACTTGCTATCCAATTAACACACAATCAACACATTTCTTTTTCGATGAGAATCATTTGTGTCAATTTCGAAATCAAACGCACTACAATCAACAAACTGCTTGGGTGCGAAGGATGAAATCGCGCTCCAATAATAATATAATAATAACAATAAATACAATTTGCCGGGACTATCCCATTTTTATTTGTCAGGGCACGCATCAATCGGCCAATCAGCTAAAAGGACGGCATATGCCCAATGCAAAAGTTCAATGTCTTGTGGGGAAACTACAGCAAAAGCAAATAAATACATATAATATAGGCGGGTGATACCTAAAACAAAATTCAATTGATATGCCTGTCCGATTGGCAGACTGCTATAATTTGCCATGTGTACGATTATATGTTAGAGAGTATCAAGTCAAGCCGAGTCATCATCAGCACAAGGTCGAGTCAAAGTTCTGCTATCCATCTCACATTGCCATTGATATTTATCAATTGAACGTTCTATCGCTGGCACATTTCCTCTTTTTTTATTTAACTTTCTCTGTGCTCCCTTTTTCATATTTTTCCCTCGTTCAGCGATAAGATCGAAGCCTGAATGGCATCGTAACAGCTCAGCATAAGTGAAAATGGCGCCGGACGAAGTAGACGATAGTAGTGCAGTGTACGAGTACTTGACATTGATTACATCTTAATTGTCAATTTTATTTTTTTTTATTAATTCATATCTTAAGTTAAAATTTTTATATTAGACTCAATTTTTTTCGTCACAAAATTGGATATCAGAAATTTTGGCGCAAGAAATTGCTTTCGTTACTAGACTTTTACCTCGTTTAGAGGTTTTCTTGTGGGATTGTCAATTTGACTGGCAAATATTTACAATTGTATTTTTTGGCTTATTTACAAGTATCAAGTCAAAATTTGTTGCGTTATCAGATTGCTTAGATAAGCAAATTTTATAATTTTGGTTTTCTTTACCCTTTTTAAATGATTTTAATTTTGTTATTATGTTGAGAATCTAAAATTTTAAATTTTTTTATTGCAAAGTAATTTTGCCTTAATTATTATCATTTGCTTATGCATATTTGACAGCCTTATTGAACTGTTGGCCAATGAAGCGTTTGGCAATATTCATTTGGGACTAGACTGCACACAAGTCATGCAGAACATGTTTAAAACCGCCATCGCTTTGGGGATCGCATTGCGATGGCAACTGTGATTTGGCCATAAACTTTGCCCTGTCACTTGGCTGATTGCATGCACATACTTATTCTATTATATTTTTCTTTTGCTCTTTATTTTGGCTATTAAAATTCTTGGCTTATATCCAATTGATGGACATATTTTTGCTGGCAAGAGCAGCCAGACAAATTTTCATTATGCCAGTTTCAAGGGCAAAACCGATTCAGTAACAAGCAAAAAACTTGTCGACATTTTCTTACTTGCTTTCTTTCATTTTATTACAATTTGAGTTTAGCTTGAAGCAAAAAGTTTGCTGCTGCTGTCTTTGATTTTTCTACAATAAGTTTTTTAAATATTCCTTTAGATGTTTTCCAATGCTTTTAGTTGAATTGAAAATGGTCATGAGATCGGCTTACTCAGATATCGAATAATGCAATCTAGCATTTATAAACCTGAAAAGATTCAATATGAATCAATAATGAAAAGCCATTGACCAAGTATAATGAATGATTTGCTTTCAGTTTGGATGTGTCGTTAATTTGTCAACAATAGAAATCTGTCAGTTGGCTCCCCGTTTAAGGCACGTGCCAGGAAAACACCATTATCCGAATAATTGCGAGCATAATTAATAACATTCATTCTTATATTCGATTTAACAGCACATACTTCCATTGGCTCCGGCATCGTTGTGCTGGACATCATTAATATTCATACAAATACATTTATTGTTATGCTGACAGTTTGATTCCATGTTCATTCATCGTGTTGTTCATTCATAGTTCAGGAATGAAACTTGTACACAATTTGTGTTGTTGCAATATTTCAAACATTGATGCATTCTAATTAACATGCAAATTGGTCATGCTGTGCTTTGTCCTATCAATACATTTTTCTATGCTGCCTACACGGCGTATGCGCAACGTTTAATTAAATTGTGCATTGACATTTTACAAAGTTTCAACGGAAATGTCAGCAACAACGGCTGTGTCAACGACATTGACTAGTTTACAATGTGAACTTTTAATTGAATCATATGCCCGTAATTGCATTGATTGCAAAAAGTTGCTAAAAGTTTTCCACACCCCGGGAAACAACTCTCATCTCCTTTGTATTAATTTCAATTAAAAATTGATGAAATATCAGAGTTACTCTTATTTTTTGGACTCCAGGGACCATTGCATTACTCTGCATAACCGCTGGCTATCACATATAATGAAAAATGTGTGTTTTGTTTGATAACCCAGAATTTAATCCCCCTGTGGCATAGACAATAGTTTAAATTAAAGTAATGACTGTTCAAGGATTGATTGTAAACATGAAATTAAACTCAAATAAATATATTAATAATGGAAATATGTATGTATGGGATTACAATTGCCTTTGAGCTTTAATTTACAAAAATATGTATCATAAATTCTGTTTAATATATAGAAAACTAGTCGGCCGGTACTGCAGTCGAGCATACTCGACAGTCGGAGACCCCGTACTTACTATGGAAAAAACGTATAATGGAAAATAACTAAAAATAATTTAGGCCCCGCTCCCAGTACCAGCTCCCAGACCCTTTCTCAGGTCCCTCTCCCAGTCCCTCTCCCAGTCCCTCTTCCAGGTCCCGCGCCCAGGCCCCGCTCCCAGCTCCTCTCCCAGGCCCTCTCCCAGTCCCTCTCCCAGGTCCCTCTCCCAGGCCCCTCCCAGGTCCCGCTCCCAGTCCCTCTCCCAGTCCCGCTCCCAGGTCGCTCTCCCAGGTCCCTCTCCCAGTCCCTCTCCCAGTCCCTCTCCCAGTCCCTCTCCCAGTCCCTCTCCCAGTCCCTCTCCCAGTTCCTCTCCCAGGCCCTCTCCCAGTCCCTCTCCCAGTCCCTCTCCCAGTTCCTCTCCCAGGCCCTCTCCCAGTTCCTCTCCCAGGCCCTCTCCCAGTCCCTCTCCCAGTCCCTCTCCCAGTCCCTCTCCCAGTCCCTCTCCCAGTCCCTCTCCCAGGCCCCGCTCCCAGGTCCCTCTCCCAGGTCCTCTCCCAGTCCCTCTCCCAGTCCCTCTCCCAGGTCCCTCTCCCAGGTCCCTCTCCCAGGTCCCTCTCCCAGGTCCCTCTCCCAGGTCCCTCTCCCAGGTCCTCTCCCAGTCCCTCTCCCAGTCCCTCTCCCAGGTCCCTCTCCCAGGTCCCTCTCCCAGGTCCCTCTCCCAGGTCCCTCTCCCAGGTCCCTCTCCCAGGTCCCTCTCCCAGTCCCTCTCCCAGGTCCCCCTCCCAGGTCCCTCTCCCAGACCCTGCTCCCAGTCCTTCTGCCAGGTCCCTCTCCAAGGAACCGCGTTGAAGTTGAATGCGACATAAGTTCTAATCACATTTTTCTGTGTTTTCCACTCAGATTTTAAAATGGTAAATAACTTTTAACCTTTAATGCTCTACCATGGTTAAAATGCTTAGAATCATTTGCACATTTAATTTAAATTCTGAGAGAAACACAACCTGAATCTTACCTATTGAAAAAAGTTAATAGGATTGTGTCTATTTGTACATATTTATTGCCACTCTCTAGAGCACAATTTTAATCGGCTTCTCACATTTCTATATTAAGAAATATGTTAACTATGTGTGTGTGTGTGTGTGTGTGTGTGCCAGGTGTGTTGCCTCAGAAAACCACTATGGGATTTGATGTCATCCATAATTAGTTTTTCATCTCCGGCTTGTATCCCAGGAAAAGCTCCTTTGCATAATGGATGATACAAATTTGGAAGGTGGTTAAGTGCATCTCGCATACGAACAGGTGTAGTAAAAGTTGTGTCAGTATAATAATAAGACTGATGAGTTAACAGACACGCAATGGTAAGCACTTGTGCCACTTAATTAATGGCCCAAAATAAAACCACAAGACTGCTCAATAATGCTTGACATGGTCCAAACGCATCATTGAGATGCAAACGTAGAGCAAAGCTATGGCCAATTATTAGTTATATATTTATCAATTGACCACCAACACCATTCCAAACTTGGCTTGAAGATGGAAAGTCCTGGCTATAATTGGCAGAAATTTTGTTGATGCTGCTCAACGAGGTTGGTTGTTGATGATGACGTGCTAATTAAGTATTTGCACGCACAGTTGAACAGTTGAACAGTTGAACAGTGGGAATTGTTGCACAGACTTGAACCAAGAGTCTACAAAGCAGCCACAATATTAACAACAACAACAACAACAGCAACAACAATAGCAGATGGCAGGCAAATGTTGGCCATAAATTTACTCTCAGCTCGAGCAGATTTATGGCATTATAGAACATCTGCTGAAAGTGTCCTGCTCTCAAGACCCGAGTACATATGTTTACAAGTACATACATGCATATACACTGAAAATAAAACATCAAAGCTTCTTAAATTATAAAAAAAAATACAAATAAGACCATTTTTAAACAATATTAATAAAAGAAAAATACAATAATACAGTACTAACAATACAATATTGATAATCAAAGTTCTTAATACAAAAAATATAAATACTAAATTGTTAGGAAAGTTTTAATATGAACTATTTTATATAAGAAATGTAGTGGACCCGTGGAGCTTAGGCTAGAGACGTCGCCTTAGCTGTAAACTCGTAACAAGGAAAAACTCACAGTAAAATAAAATTTATAAAATTACCAAGCCCAAAATAAAAGGATATATGTTAAAATAAAACACAATAAAAAATTTTAAATTTAAAAATCTTTATTATTTTTATTTATTTCTTGACTTAAATTTTAATAACATTTATTCTTAGAATAAGAATTTTGTATTATTTAAAATATTCTTAAAATCAAGCTGTGTTTTCTTACTTTAAGAACTTTATTTTCTCGACGCATTATTTAGATCAAAATCTTGATTTTAGACCATTTCTTTTTATCAGTGTAAGTATATTTATGTATCTGTATGTGTTTGAATGGGAGTTGCCATTTCGCACCTGTAAAACTTTTGACACACACATATGCCACACTACTACATAAGCATAAGCACAAGTGACAGGTAATTTGCGCATAAAAGCATAAGGCATAGGTAGATAGGTAGGTGGTAATTGAGGGTGACGGAGGGGAGCAAGAGGAGACAAGAGGCGGGAAAAGTGAAATGGTAAACGTGACATCAACGCATGCATTATTCATTTCATAGTAGCTTTTTGTGTTATTTTATTTAGTCGTACTCTGCCTCGAGTGTGTGTCCTCACTTGACAATTTTCGTTGGAAAAAATTCCGCTGCGTTCAATGCATTTTTCGGGGTTTTGCAGTCTTCAGCAGATTTTTTGATGCCAGTCGTGGCAGCTCGAGGCTGTGTTTTTGCTCCAACTATGAGACAGTTCAATTTACAAGCGGACAGTCAGCTTTATTGTCTGCCATCAGCCGTAGTGGCTTTATGTAGACCATTTTACAAAATCACAAATTTACCAGGTCGATAGTTAATTTCAAAACGATTTACGTTTCATTTATTATCTGTAGAATTTGGCTCAAATTATTGTATAAGTTAATTTTAATTGAAGTCTGCATCTTTTACCTTATCTGTTTCGAACAAAACTCATTTTGTTAATTACACCAAATCGTGTTTCTGGTCAAAGTAAATGAGTAATTTATCAAGCTCTGTGCAGTGCACATAATTTAATTTTGATTTTGGCTTTAAGCACACAATTTCAACACAAAAGCCAATTGAGAATCGAATGCAAATTGAATTAAGTCAGTCGAATAGTTCAATTAAACTTCGTTTGCAGCACAGAAATTACTTGTAATAATTGTATAATTCAGTTTTTGAAGGCATTTTGAATGAAAGTCAAAATTTAAATGACAAGATATTCGAGTTCTCGTCTTATAAAAACAATTGCATACTTCCGAACCAAAAGCTGTTGGACAAATATTGTGTGCAATTGTTAATCCACAAATATTTTCACACTCGCACACACACAAAATGACTGAGCATAATAAATAGACAGTTGATTTTTGGACTTAAGTCTGACTTTAATAAGCTAAAGGATATGCAAATTTTGTTTGGACAGGTAAGCAAGTTTATCTTTCATTAGAATGTGCAGTTCAACTTGACATTAGTTAGGAGAGTTTCCTGTACCACAAAATAATATCAATCAAGACATAGTTTAAGAAACCGTGTGTGTTTATTTAAATAAACAAATCAAATGTAGCTATAAATTTAGTAAAAACAATGACTGGAAAATACTTTAGATTGTTGAATAAAAGTTTAATTGAGCCTAGAAGTTTCTCTTCATTTTCCTTCTTTTCTTCCTATTTCCTCGAAATTTAATTTACGCAAATTGTTGCGGTTGTGAGAACACTTTCAGTACTTTTCTTTCGATTTTATAGCTGCAGGCTCAGGCAATTTCAGTGTGTGTCCTTGTGTGTGTGCATTTGACAGCCACTCACAGGTGCGTTTTTCGTTTACCGAATCAATTTGACCACAAATACGCGCTAACAGCTTTTGTTGTGGCTTTTCCGGCAACAATATAATTATTGCAGCTGTAATTTCTAATTGGTTGCCATTTGCAAAATGACATCGTGTTTAATTTCCCTTTTCACATGCATAACACAAATATCTATACGTAATATTGCAATATTTGTAACTTTTATTGCTGCATGAGAGCGGATGGAATAAAAGTCATTTTTGAGGTTTTTCAGTGAATTGAAAACGTTTCGAGATTTTTGAATTATGAGAATAAATTTATGAAACTTAAATACTTGGTTTATTCGGAGGTACTTAAGCACTTGGCTAATAAAACTGGCTTTGTCTTCTCAATTATTGTATATCATATTAACTTCCCTTTTGTCTCAAGTTTCATCATTTTTATTTATTTTACTGACCAACCGTAAGTTGAAGTATGTAATACAAGAGTAAATTTCATTGTCGTCTTATCTATTAAGTTTTTGACAAAGTTGTACGACTAAAGTGCATGTCAGTGTTGATTGTGGTATGAGTTCAACATAAATGCATTCAAACTTTGTTTTCAGTGGTCAGCTGTGGGCTTTCTAAGCAGCTCTTGTTGGCCATAAAATAGTTGTCGAAAGAACTACTGTCAGTTGGGCTAAATCTACTTTTATTTTGCCAAAACTTTCCGACAAACTAAAACAATAAAAGAACATGTGGAGCACAGAGAATATGGCATTCTTGTCATAGATTGCAGATATGCAAAGCAAATGTAATGTATTGATTTGGTTGTCCACATCTTAAACAGATTTTTGCAACTTTTCAATGGAACGTCACCACAATTGCCTGCAATTTCAATTAGTTTTGTCGTTGCGAAGATAGACTTAAATATTTTCAGTATTCAACACTACGTATACTTCATTATGATATGATTTATTATGACTGCAGTTGCTTAATAAAACTAGTCGGCCGGTGCTACAGTCGAGCATACTCGACAGTCGGAGACCCCGTACTTACTATGGAACAAAACTAAAAATAATTTAGTTAACTTAAATGCAAATGTTATCAGATTGGTTACGATTTCTCATAAAACAAAAATGTTTTACATGTAAGACTTAATTTTCGCACGATCGGTCCTATGACAGCTATATGTAATAGTGCTCAGATTTGAACCAACTTTGGTAAGGATGTATAAAACTAACTTATGTATGTCAGCTCCCAGGTCCCTCTCCCAGTCCCTCTCCCAGGTTCCTCTCCCAGGCCACGCTCCCAGGCCACGCTCCCAGTTGCTCTTCCAGGTTCCTCTCCCAGTCCCTCTCCCAGTCCCTCTCCTAGTCCCTCTCCCAGGCCCCGCTCCCAGTTCGTCTCCCAGTCTCCTCCTAGGTCCCTCTCCCAGGTCCCTCTCCCAGTCCCTCTCCCAGTCCCTCTCCCAGTCCCTCTCCCATGTTCCTCTCCCAGGTCCCTCTCCCAGTCCCTCTCCCAGTTGCTCTCCCAGGTCCCTCTCCCAGTCCCTCTCCCAGTCCCTCTCCTAGTCCCTCTCCCAGTCCCTCTCCCAGTTGCTCTCCCAGGTCCCTCTCCCAGTCCCTCTCCCAGGCCCCGCTCCCAGTCCCTCTCTCAGTCCCTCTCCCAGTCCCCCTCCCAGTCCCTCTCCCAGGTCCCTCTCCCAGTCCCTCTCCCAGGTCCCTCTCCCAGTCCCTCTCCCCGGTCCCTCTCCCAGTCCCTCTCCCAGTCCCTCTCCCAGGTCCCTCTCCCAGTCCCGCTCCCAGGCCCCGCTCCCAGGCCCAACTCCCAGTAAAACAAACCCAATAGACCCCTGTACTTTTTTTAAGTACGGAGTCTAAAAAATGTACTTTCTTTATACAACTGATAGCCAACCAATGTTGGCAGAGACTTTTCATACCAACCCGAAACACATTGCCTTTAATGGATTTGACTTGAAACACTCTTTTCAGTGCAGTCACAAGAGAGTTGGCTGTTGGATGTCAATCCAAATCGTTCTTCTAGTATGATTACTTGTATCAGACTTCTCACACACACATCCACACTTCACGTAGCCGAACTGTTGTCATGCAAATGCATGCCATGTTGTTGTTCTTATCCTCTGAGCTGTGTTTTTAAACTTGCCTACATGCATCAGCTCACTCAATTACAAATTGCTGACCAAACAATGTTCGGAAATGTTCGCAATTGAATGTCGAGATGTGCGAGATGTTGTGCGATGTGAGATGCGTTCGACATTGGCAAGCAAAATTCGAGTACTCGTATTTACCTGGCCCAAAACGTGTCTCAGAGACAACAGATAAGAGTAAACAAAGAGTTGTGAAAAAGGTACGAGTAAGTAAGAAAGAAAGGAAGGTAGAGGCAAACTCTTTAACCATTGTTTGGCTGCTCTGGCTTTTGTTATTTTGTCCAAAAGTTGCCTGTTGGCCTTGTCCATTGCCCATTGTCGGTTGTTGGTTGTTGGCCGTTTGGTTATTTATCTTTGACCAACAGTTGCAGGCAAGAGGATTTCACTTTTATTGTAATTTGAACTAAAATGTAATCCTAAATGGTTGTCTCTTGTCCTTTTCAGTCATGGCAGCACTTTTGTAGTTCACAAATTTACAATTTTTCATTTAATTTAAGTTGTACTTCGTTTTCTATTTGCATTGGGGCCTAGTCATTAGACTCAGGCATTTAAGAACTCACATTAAATGTCGTTAAAGCCTACATGCTAACACAACAAAGTTGTGTGTGTGAACAATTAAAATAAGCACAAATTGACAAACAAGTAATTTGTTAGTTCAGTCCAGTCAAGTGTCAAGTTCAGGCTTAATTAAATATTTTCCCAGTTCCCACGCAAAAATTTTGAACTTACAGTACACAAATTGTACAATAATAAATATTTACATACTCATTAAACTTTTCACATTAAAATCATACAGTCCTGAAGCAAACTAAACCAAAAAACTACAACCAAAATAAACACGAGCATATCAGCTTAAAACTTTTTCGATCTGCAACACAAAAGTTCAGCAACAACTGCTAAAAAAGCGAGTAAAGATACTTTTCAGCACGAGTTTTTCCATTTCCCAGGGCAGAGGCCTTTGTCTCTGTGTTCGGATCACGTGCCTGAAAGGCGGCTCTCAAAACGAATTACATTTACAAACGAGAGCGGATTGAAGAGGAAGATGGGTCACGGATGGGTCAAGAATGTGAGAGTATGAATTGCTTTGTGGTTGTCAGAGAAAGAAAAACTCATTAGACTGGCTTTAATTGCTGCCTAAAATTAACGAGACAATTAATGGTATGCCTTATATCTTTAAATAAACATCCACCGAAAAGATTACATTCGGTTTGGCTTGGTAAAACTTTAAATTTATCAACTGTGTTTAAGTTCAAGCTTAGCTAAATCTGAGCCAAATTTAGTTGGCCCTGCTTCTAACTGCTTCACTTATTTTGCAAGCATTTGCTATGAGTTGAGCGTCCACATTGCGGGCATTCATAAATCATCATTTAGTTCATGTCACGCTGCTGCGTGTTTGCCGTCAAAACGGCTGCCAGGCAACACAGAGGGCTAACCCGAGAGAGAGAGAGAGAGAGAGAGAGAGAGAGAAGGAAAGAGAAAGAGAACAAAAGAGAGAGTTCTAATGTTAGTAAGGCAGCAGCTACTTGCAGCATTTCCTTGGTTTTCATTCTCGCCGTTTGTACACCTTGACGTATGAGTGATTTATGTAAATAAAATTGTTACATGCGTTTACTGCTTTTGAGAGTTTGTGTTGAAATTTACAGCTGAATTCACAGCGCCAAAAGCCAAAATGGCAAATGAGTTGGCAATAATTTTATAGAAATTTTAATGGAAATGTTTGTGACATTGCAAAGCGCTTGTTGTAATTGAGCGAGGCGAAAACTTCATTAATTGAAAATGTCAACTGTCAACTGAAAAAGTGCCCACTGCCCACTTGACCATGCCACATGCCACATGCATATTTAAATCTTTAATTTGCAATTTCAACATTGCCGCCCTGTTCATATTTTTGTTTCGTTTCGGGTGCTAAACAGAACCATGAAACATTTAAAGCCCTTCTCTCTCGTTTGTGTGTGTGTGTGTGTGTGTGTGTGTGTGTCCTTGTGGGAGCATTTTTATGTTGTTATTGCTGTTGCTGCTATTGCTGCTGTTGTTGTTGTTGTTTCGGAAGTGTGAGTCGGCTAACATGAGATGGTAGCCTTCATCAAGTGCCAGCACGTTGATGGCCAGGCACAATTAAGTGTTTTTATGCATGCTGCATTGTTGCCAGCACTTGCTCAAGTATGCTAATGACAATTGGTCTGTCTGAGAGAATTCATCAGCTTAAAGCCTCGTCTTAAAGAGCTTCTTATGGCCAGGTCCAAAAACCCTACAACTTATGACTTCACTTGACCTTAATCCTGTCACATAAGCAAACAGTTCTGCTTGTCATAATAGTCGTGAGACAAAATACGGGTCGACAGACGGGCACCGGAACAGGACATCTGCTTCACATTTTTTTTCTATCTGCTTCTGTTTGTACACGTTTCTGCTTCCTTTAAAATTACATTAGCTATCAATTGGACTCTGACCCTGAATCTTTACGCTCGATTTATACGACAGCTGTGGCCTCACTTTCAATATATATTTTTATGGTCTGTTCGGCTCATTAGGAACTAAAGGAAAATAGTTCTAGTGATATGCAGCGTATACACTATTTAATTCTTCCTTTTGTATGCTAAATAAACAGTAAAAGCTTTTAACTTAATGACTTGGCTCAACTTTTAGTTATGACTTATTGTTGTCTCTGTTACATTGTTAAGCATTAACAAAGACAAATTCCAAATTGATTTTCAAAATGATTGAAAATTGTTTACAAAGAGCAGAGCGCAAAACATTTTAAAATTTGTATTAAAGATAAAAATATATTATATATTATTATTATTATATTTAATTTAACAATTTGCCGTTTCAACTTTCATTTGTTTATTGACTCTTAAATTATTACCTACAGCGAAGATTTTAAATAAATCAAAAATTAAAAATACAAATTGGAATTTGCATCTAAAAATCATGAAAACTATTGTTGTTGATATTGTGTGTTCATTGTGCAGTAATTAAAATTGATATGATATGATTGCTAAGCAATTAGAGAAACCGTTTATTGTTTTCCCACAAGCAAAATTAATTAAATACAATTGGATTGGCCACAAAATTAAAAACATTAACAGTTCTTGTATTTTTTAATTAAAATAGCATCTTCTTATTCTTGTCAAATGACAGTAAGGCGTGAAATCGATCTTAAAGGATGCTTCGAACTAAAAATTAAATAAAATAGAAATTTAAAAATTCTGTATATATTTTTATTTTTAAAAAATTACGAGAAACTGATATGAAGAAAAGCTTATTTGATTTTAGACCACCAAACACTAGTCTGATATTAGATGTGTGAGAATATCAGCATGGATTTAAGTTTGTAATAGACCCTCATAGCAATGCGTTGCAACGCCTGGCAACAGTTTTCAATCAATAATGTTTGCCAAGTCGCAGCTGCCTTCGAACTGAGACATTGTCATTTCAACGAGTGCCCAGTAAAACTTGGCTCCTATCGAAAGTTACTTCAAAACCCATCTCACGTAACGTAAGAGCAGTTGCTAAACCTGACGTCTTCCCTTCGCTATTATACAGGGGTGAAACGCTGAAAGAAGGGTAGCATTGCAAGGTAGTTTGGCAGAGCTTCTGTTAGGGCTCTGTTAACGCCCATTTCCCTTTCCAACGCCCATTTCCCAGAACAACGTTGCAAAAGGCCTTCTTATAGAAGGCAGTAGAGCAGGCCTGCGGCGTTCGCTACGAAAATAATGCATCCAAAAGGCATTGCTTTGGAGTGGATAAGCAACGTACATTAAAAGCAGAACAGCGAACGTTTTGAAAGGCCTGGCATTTAGCCTTCCAAAGTCAGCAAATGCAACGTACTCCTACTGCTAGGCTATGCTGAGCTCTTTTAGCTTGGGTCTTTCTGGGTTTGTGTGCGTGTGTGTATGTGTGTGGGTGTTTTTGTACAATTTAAATTACATTTGTCTCATCGGTCAGACAAAGACAAGTTATCGTTGGATCTGCATGCAGACATGCACAAATTCCATTTGAAAATTCCAACCCAAATGCGAACCGAATTTAACTGCTGGCAGCCTCCAAGACGATTTATGCTGCGATGCTCGACATTACCGTGAAGGCATTTACATAAGTTGAAGCCTTTGTGCCTTGATTTGTGCAATGTGCCACATGTGGCAGTGCTCTGTGGCATGCGAAATTATGAATATGAAAACACAAACATGAATTGTTTGAATGTAACCGCTGACATGCGTATGCAAATATGACGAGTACTTGATGGCATTTCGTTAATGGTTCTGAACACTGAAGTCTGAAGCTGACAAAAACAGATTCTTGATGTGATTAGAGCAATAAAAGTACAACTTTTGACAATAGACAACTCACTGCATGACTGACAATATACGATAAACTAGGTGCAGAACAATTCCGCAGTTTGTCAATCATCCTGCCGAGCTCATCCACGCTCATTTCTTCCATTCAACTCAACTCAACTAAGGTGGCATCTTGAAGGTCGCTTTAAAGCCAGCGTTAAATTAAATTAATCTCATCCAGACTGCGTCACATGATACACAACGCATTAAGCAATAGGTATTAGGAAGCAGCTGCTGATGCAAAATTTACTAGAATTTTGTAAGCATTTAAACCAATAAGATACCAAGGCAAACCATCTAGAAATTTAGGTGATCAATTACGAGATACCCTTTAAAACATAAGCTAGTCTTTTTCTAAAGTTGCTCTAGAAATGTTGAGCATATTTCAATTTGTCATTTACAAATTCTTAAATAAAAATAAATACGCTAATGCTAATTTTGTGATCAATTAAAATACCCTATTGCTAATGGAATGCGGTATACACGAGTACCGCCTGAGGCTATTAGTGTTTGCTTTGACTCGCGCCTGGTAATAAATCTCAGACTGTCAGGCAGCCTGCCATTGCCTTTAACAACAATGACAGTAACAACAACAGCAACAACAGCAACATTTGGCTTGGTTACTTCGGTTTGAAAATTACCTGACATTGTGCGGAAGGTGCGTTAATTGGGCGTTGCGGGGGAAGACGCTTTGTGTATACTAAGTAATCAGGATAATTTATTCATGGGTAGCAAATGAGGGTATTGAACTTATTTGATTTGACAAGGACAGTCACAAAACTCACTTCTAGAGCGCATTAAGTGAATGAACACCATAACTGATTCACAAAGACAAATTTTTAATGCGTTTCGGCAGATGTGACCAGCCAACAAACACATTAGAGCTAAAATTATGCTACTTTTTGCAGCTGTCTGGCAATAAGAAATGTGCACGAAAGTAAGTAATTTGTAAGTGCATTAAAATGTGAATGAGCTCATAGAAATAAATGATTGTCTAAGCACATAAAACGATCATCATTTAATCTTAATTCCATACAATTTTCTGCACAACAGCTCTTAGCTCAGAGTTATCAGGGATTTATAGTGAAATCAAAGTAATATATCATTATTATTATATTTATATAGTTTATTAATAATAAATTTAATTTTAATAGCCCAATTTCACAATATTGATTGTGAGTTAAGTTCAGAGCAGGTATCTGAAAAGGAGTTATTTTTATAATACAAATTAATTTTAACTTTCTTCTTTTTGAAAAGAGTTTTAAATAAATTAAAATTATTGTTAATTGTAACACAATTTCTATATAAAATTATAATTATAAAACTCAAAGTTGAAAGATATTATTATATTTTTAAATAAAATGAAAAAATAAATTTTTGTAATAAAAGATTAATATAATTTTTAAAATACAAAAATGATTTATTTCATTGAGTCCCAGTGCTACAAGTATTGAGTTTAGTTTTGATACATAAACTAAATTAGAAAATAAATATAAATTATTATATATTATTTTATGGTCTTTTATTCACTTATTTTTGACACCATCTGACCTTAAGTGCAACTTAAGTGAGTCATACTCCAAATCGTATATCGTAAATCCATATCTATAACTAAATAACTTCATAGATGGGTTACGGATATGCAGTTATTTCAGGTGTCTCTTTGTCTTGCCATCCGCATTTACCGCCACCTTGAACGTGAGCATCTAGAGTTTACTAAAGTGTGGAAATTCTATGTACATATAGGCAAATAATGCGTTAGAACCCGTGGGAACGCAAACAACCGCACACAAGGCACACGACAAAAGGAAGCAGCTGTATTGGTGTATCAAGTGGCAGGCGGCAATCAAAGGCAGCTCCGGGTGCTACTTCTCTCTCCTCTTTCAAGCTTTAGATACTGCTGCAGCTTTAGATACAATAACGCTACAATAATGTTGTCAGTATATATACATATAAATATATATATACATATATATGTGTGTGTGTGTGAGAGCGGATATCATATTATGTGTATGTGTGTGTCTTTTTTTACTCATCCTTTGCTATATTATGAAACCTCTGCAGGAGGTTGCCAGGTTGCCGGATTTTATGCCGCATATTGGCTTTTAATTTAACGCGCAGTGTCAGCAGCTGTAGCAAAAACAACACAACAGCAAGTATTTGTACAATAACAACAATGTATCAACTGGGAATGCTGCTATCAGCAAAATTATTGCTAGGATCATGCCTGCAGGACCAAATTCTAAGTACCCCAAGCGCATTCAGTTCACCTACTGTAAGTAGGGGTTGTATGTCTGGTAAATAAATTTTTATGTTTTGTTATTAATGTGCTGTCAGCAGTCACAACATTGCCAACGTATTTTAGAGCATTTGCATATGGCCAGCACAAGGAGCACAAAGCTAAATGCAAATTTATACTCTGAATGAAAATAAATGAAATCAAGAATAAACTGCTTACTAAATCTCAAAAATCTGAATTTGCATTAGCGACTGTCGCAAGGATAATACAACAATGGCTGAGCACAAAGTGTCGGTGTTTATTTTATAACCACACATACCCAGACAAGCACACAACCACACACCTGTACCACGATATAACCGCACAACAACATACACGTATACGAGAGCTGGTATTAAAACCGAATACAACACCGCAGATTTAATTTAACTCATTTTACGTTTTATTCATACCACGCCAGGTGAAAATTAACAAAGATCATTTTTATTATGTATATAAAGTTATTAAAATCAGAGTATATGTGTGTGTCTGTGTGTGTAGATGTATGTGTTTATTATGGGTGCTTTTAAGCATACTTCCGTTGAACCGCTTAATGAAAAGCGGTTGCAATATTTACAGCAGCCACAACAATGAAGCCTGTTCATCATTCTCTTCTTTTCCCAATCCCTTAGTTTCCCATTTCCCATTTCCCATTTCCATTTCCATTGTCATTGTTGTTGCCATGTTAATTTTCAATTATGAAATTTAAATTGCTATGACAACAACAATAATAACAGATTAAATTGTATTAACATTAATGAGGTTAATGTCATGAATTCTGCCGACTTTGTGGCCATCAATAACATGCAAAAATATAATTACACAACTGCATTAACCAACAATCAATTGTTTTTAATTTAAGGGCAGTATTTTTAATTCTATATGCTTTGCTTTAGTCTAGTAACTTTAAAGTCTATGCCCTACTTGTGTGAGTTCCCATGCATAGAGAAAACATTGAAGCCAAATGAGCTATTATTATTTATTACCTTCTGGTTACTTGACCAAAGCTGTCAAAATTCAGAAGCATTTGTTTAAAGACTTTGGCAGACTTGAAAAATTTGTTGCTTTTACCCATTTTACATTTCATTCTTCACTTTTTCTGGCCTCAGAAGTCTTAGCTAATCAATTGTTGATTATTGTCATTGTATTGGAGCAGCCTTGACTTTTATACAAATATAATTCTGAGGACTTCATATTCATATTAAAGTTCTGTTTGTGTTTTTTATCATTCATTCAATAATTTTATGATGCAGCTCAAAATTTGTCTTGCTAAATGAAATGTAAGGCCTTAAAATTTACAGCCCTCTTATATATAGGCTTGTAAAATGTTGGTATCTGCCACATGAGAAAAACCAGAATATTGGCCGAAAATATGCTCATATTAACGAGCCTCATAAATTCTGTAACAGAAACTGTTCAAGTTGGCCGGTCGCCTGCCAAGCTCAAATTGGCTCTTAAAATTGGATAAGAATTTAAGTTTTTGCTGCCCACAAAAAATTATAAAAAGCTTTAAGGATGAATTTTATGTTTAACTTGTGCACTGATCTGACATTTATCTTGTTTTAAGCAACTCTCAGTCGTAGCTCACGTAATCACTCTTAAATAACTGCTGTTGTTCTCCCAAAACCTGAAGACAGTCATTAAACTTTTCACATTTTTTCAACAGACCCAAACACAAATCACAGTAAGTTTTTAATGCCACCAACTTTGACTGTAACTGTGGCTTGTGGCTTATCTTGCGGCACACGAAGAATTCCTGATGCTAATTGGCGCCCGCAGCAATGCTCCACATTTACACATACATATATTTATAATGCTACCTTGGTTTGTTTTTAACTCTTAACTGTTACTCTTCGTATGCAATAAACCCGTTGGCAAAATGAATGCTACTTAAATAGTATTAAATGCTTTACCGCTTAATGTCTTTAATTATCTGACATCAAGTACACATACATATGCAGATATGGCGTATCTACATAACACATACATATATTTGATCCAGCTTAACGGACATCACGCAAAGATGCTGGTCCAGTTCGCTAAAGTCCCTTGTTAAACTGTCAACCTTTAGGGTACGTTTTATAGTTGTACAAGAGTCTGAAATGCCGACAAACTCACTTGCAATATTTTTTTACATTTACATAAAGCACATACTCCATATCTAGTCATAAAGCTTTTTATAATACTCCAAGGGCCGGTTTTTCAATGTCTCCTTAAATTTTATAAAATAGATATATTCAAATTTGACATTGATTTCTATATATTTTACGTAAAAATATCTGTATTATGGGCATCAAAGTTTATTGTTCTTGTCGAAAACTTATAACACCTTGAATTGAATCAAACTGCATATTCAGCTGGCCCTTTTTTTATACCCTAAGCCCATTAAAAATGGGCAAAATAGGGTATAATGTGTTTGGCAGAATGTATGTAACAGGCAGAAGGGGGCGTGGCAGACCCCCAAAAGTATGGAAAAGATTTTTGTTTGTTAAGATATCAGAACTAAACTGATAGAATATGCATCTGGGCTGGTATTATATATCCTGACCAAATTTGGCTAGAATCGGTTAACTATATCATATAGCTGCCATAGGAACGGTACATCGAAAATGAAGTTTTAGTATGGAAAAGATTTTTGTTTGTTAAGATATCAGATCCAAACTGATAGAATATGCATCTGGGCTGGTATTATATATCCTGACCAAATTTGGTTAGAATCGGTTAATTATATCATATAGCTGCCATAGGAACGGTACATCGAAAATGAAGTTTTAGTATGGAAAAGATTTTTGTTTGTTAAGATATCAGATCCAAACTGATAGAATATGCATCTGGGCTGGTATTATATATTCTGACCAAATTTGGTTAGAATCGGTTAACTATATCATATAGCTGCCATAGGAACGGTACTTCGAAAATGAAGTTTTAGTATGGAAAAGATTTTTGTTTGTTAAGATATCAGATCTAAACTGATAGAATATGCATCTGGGCTGGTATTATATATCCTGACCAAATTTGGTTAGAATCGGTTAATTATATCATATAGCTGCCATAGGAACGGTACATCGAAAATGAAGTTTTAGTATGGAAAAGATTTTTGTTTGTTAAGATATCAGATCCAAACTGATAGAATATGCATCTGGGCTGGTATTATATATCCTGACCAAATTTGGCTAGAATCGGTTAACTATATCATATAGCTGCCATAGGAACGGTACATCGAAAATGAAGTTTTAGTATGGAAAAGATTTTTGTTTGTTGAGATATCAGAACCAAACTGATAGAATATACATCTGGGCTATTACTATACATCCTCACCAAATTTGGTTAGAATCGGTCTAGAATATCATATAGCTGCAATAGGAACAAATCAACTTTCAGTACAGAGTACCTGGGCACAGGGTATTCAACTGTCGAGCGTGCTCAACTGTAACCGTCCACTAGTTTTTCATTCATTATTCTAAAGTATTTTATTCTTTACTGTACTGTAAGTGTATTTTACTGTCGGTACTTTTTTGTCCATCATTTTTTGTACTTTAATAAAAATTCCCGACCGATTCATGAACTTCATTTGCTCAACTCTCGTTTCGCTGTCATGCTCGAGCTGCTCATTTATGGGGATTGGTTCTTTATAGGCCAATGCCAAGTAAATTTCTCACTTGCCAACGGAAATTGCCATCCGGAAATTATTGTGTGTGACAAGATGGCAGCATATGAAAAACGTGCTGGCTGCTTTCGCTATGAGAGCTACTTCGAGTACAATTGGCGATTCAATTTGTTGAGAATGGCTCCTTGTATTGTAGTATATGACAAAAGTCCATTTCCTTAAATAAGTAAATAAAGAATTGAGTGAAATCTTCATATATAAAACTCTTTTACTCTTTGTTCCAAAACCATAAAAGGAATGAAACTGAAATTTGGACTGTTTATGCAAGAAATCATATAAGCCTAAGATTCTGTGTATCTTTAAATTGCAAATCCGATTCACAATTGAATTAATTCAATTCTCTGTGCTTTTGTTTTTTTTTTGTTTCGTGTTATGTGTGCAAATACATATTGTAAAAAAGCAATTTAATTTAATACATTATGTCATTATGCCTAATTTTTTGAGCTTTGTGTGCTTCTTTCTCTCTTTCTCCCCCATACGTATTTGGGCCTGTTGCTTGCTTAGGGATTCAGTTGCTGTGCCTGGCTTATTCACATACATGAATATATGTATGTGAGTGTGTGTGTGTGAGACTCATGCAAATGAAGGACAACAGAAAACGTATCGCCTTACATTGTCTTGCTGTGGTTTCTTCATTTTATTGTCTGGCTTTTGGTTATTTGAATTGTAAAATAATTTTCAATTCAATTTTCTTGGCTTCTTTCTCATTTTGTTTCATGTCAATATTAGTATTTAAAAGTGTAGAGCGTAATATTGATTAAATTTATGAAGCAAATTATATGAAATATTTATAGAAATATTACAAAAACTTCAATTAGCGGAAAATGATTATCAAAAGTTTTTCCTGGACTTTGCACTTTATATTTTTTTCTTCTTCCGATTATGCGTCTTGCAAAACAGCTAAAAAGTTGTAGGAAGATGGTAAGCTTTTCCAACTTTTGCAACTTCAGTCAAATTCAAAAAAAAAAAACCAACATAATTATGTGTATGAGTAATCAAAGCGGATAACAATCTGAACTAAATTAACCGAAAAAAAAAAACTTTTGTAAGTCTTCCTCAATGGCCAAAGTGAAACTATTTTAAAAAGTTAAGCAATGATCAATAAACTTGTTTATCTCAAAGAAGAAGGTAATATTTTCCTTAAACTTTAAACACTCCTACTGCACAACACTTAGTTCTATGACCTTGAATAACTATCGGAAATTATATAAATCATTTGTATCGCAAAGACAGTTTTATGACCCAAAACAAATTGATTTATTAGTGAATTTATTTATGTCACCCATGTGAATTCTTTTTGGGTATGTGAACAGAAAAGTTGTCTGTCATCGAAGCCCAGAAAAACAAATTGAAAAATGTAAGAAAATACATTATTTGATGGATTATTACCGGCCTTAATATGGTCATTTAGATCCTGACACAATTACACTCTTTAAATATAGAAATGAGATGACAGTATGATAACTTTTGTTTACCATAAAGCGAAAATTGGATTGATAAAAGATATGCAAATATTTATTTTCGCACTAAATTTTCACGATTAAACGAGTCAATGGCTTCAGGTTAGAAGCAGATAAATGGTATTCTTGCAACGACAACAACAAATTGCCGGCAGCGTTTTGGTTACAAAAAAAGAAAAGAGATGCCAAACAAAGTGAACAACTAAGTACAACAACTACAACGTTCATACATACAACAGACATACAACATCGTACAAAGCACAGACAAGCAATTGCTTTTAATGTCGATGATTAAACGCTTAAACTGAGCCACTTAAAAGCAGCTTGTGCGTGGCTTTGTTGTCTACTTTTAGGCCATTTAATCGACAAGCAGCTGAGCCAAGAGATTTCCGTGCTCATTTTCAATGCTCGAGCGAAATGTTGAAAAGAGTTTTTACACAATAACCAAAGATTGTTTAATGGAGCGTATGAGTAACTTGCGGCGCTTAGAATTGCCAAATTAATGCTTAAGTAAATTTTTCGTTTCTTTTATTCCTTTTCTATTTATTTTTTTCCCCATCCATCATAAAATCATTCTGCTTCTTGCTACTGCTACAACTCGCTGGCTACAACAAAAGTTTAGCCCTAGAAAAGTTCCGTGAATGGCGCACAGTATTTTATTTAGTATTTTAACTTTTTTATTAAATTTGCGCACCAAGTTGGCCAAGTTTGCTGCACGCCTCTGTTCAGCTACTTAACGCTGTTTTTGTTTATTAAATAAATATTTGACACAACTTTTCCGTTTTTTTCCTGGCTTTGATTGGCCACACCAAAGGTACAGGTTACAAAATGAATATCCGTTAGCATAAATTTTCATAAAATTTATTATTTAAATACCGACATTAAAAGAGCAGTCGTTAGATAATTTGGTAATTTAATGGATATGCTATGTCGGACTTTATTTTATTGTTCAAGTGCTTGACAAAAGCCCTTTAAAATGACTTTATAGAAATGGTAAGTTCGTAAATATAAAACTGTTCATTTTATTTAATAATTTAAATATTGAAAAATATGCACAATCAACAACAAATGTGCTCGCCAACTGCAAATATAATCGGGAATGGCAGAATTATTAGTACAATCCTTTGGCATTATGGTTTTGGGCCAGTCGAAACAATTTGTTTACCAGACCGTGCACTAACAAGGACTCAATTGTTGTGGGGTCAACAAAAGCACGATATATAATTTGAATTGGCTGCCTCTCAAATTTCATAATGATATTTCGAATTTGGCACAGCCGCTTGATAGGGCTTAAACAAGTCACAGATGCGGCAGAAAATGTATATATATGTACTATATGTATGTCGTATGTACTCGAATCTGTTTACAGATCGTAGGTGTCAATGTTTGTGCGAACGATTGAAGCAAGACAAAACCCATTAAATAAAACTGCCACTCAACCACATCAAATTGCTATTGTGGTGACTGCGATGCTGGGTGGATAGCCCTTACCAACTGCTTGGCAATGAAATGTGTCTTCAAGTGGCTTAAATGACCGACGCTCGGTATCAACAACAACGCCTCGCATTACGCATTACGCATACGCCACCGAGCGCGAACACAGGGCGCATTACGCAAAGTTCTCCGGCTTTGTTTCAATGTCGATATTTTTATAGCCTGGCGCCTGGCACGTGCCGCCATACATGAAAACGAGCAGACAGAACAAATATGCAGCGAAATGCAACGAATATCCGGAAAAATAACCATGGAGAAAGCAACAGTTATTCAGCATGTGGGCAGCAAAGTGGCGTGCACTGTTTGTTGAGCAGAAAGAAAAACCATATAAATATATATTTGAAGCACGTAATACGAACGGCACATGATGCGATAAGTTTCGGCAACTCACTCGTTTTTATTCCCATTCTTCCTTTCCTCATTCGATTCAATTCAGAGCGTTATAAAAGCCTCACCCGAGTAAATACAAGTTATGGTCCACTTTTGTGTAGCAAAAGGACGCAAATTCTTCATTTGGTTTGTGTCAGGATATATATACGTATACTACGTATTTCTTCCAGCATTGTGTGCGCTATTAAATACAGTTGTAAAGCAACAAAATATGTTCATATCTATGCCATAAGCAAGAAGAAAAAATTTAACAAAACAGCCCATCAAATTCCAAACACGTTCATAAAATACACATCAACGTACCTACATATAATATATGTTAAATGTATGTGTATAAAAATGTATATATATTTTTGGTTGACACGCCAAAGTTTTTTAATATGAAGCGCAAGCAATGCACGTATCAATAAATTACATTAAAAAAGGCAGACGAGGCAGCAGCTGGTATTGTGCAATTTCCATTGAATTGGAAAATTGTGAATACCCACCAATTTAAATGGCTTCAAAATGTGAAATGAACTACGTTCTTATATCAATTATAAACTAAGCTAAATTCCTGGAACACTTAAGATCTTCATGTAGAAGCTATTTTTGTCGCCTGTTAATGAAATCCTGGTCACATTCAATGTTCAATGCATTCTAATGTCTCACTAAGAGTTCTAAAGTATCTTGTTAACTTCTCGTCTAATAACCAATGATTATTTTGCTCGTTGCGTATATAATTCATTCATAAAATATCGTTGCTGGCACGTACAATGTTGACAGCAAAGAGGCGCGCACGTGGCGCCCAGGATGCCACCCTCCTCCTCCTCCCCAATTCATATAGGCCCACAGTGGGCAACACAGCGTGGTTCTCCACAGGCAGCAGCTGCTCCATTCGCGCCAAGAAAATTTCCCAAACAAACTCAGACAGAATTTCCCACTATTTAATTGGTCAAAAGAGAGCACATCGAGTGCGAGAGAAAATGTTAGCTGAGACACAGAGCAAAGCATAGCAAAAGTTGCCGTTGGCGTCAGCAGCGGCAGCGGCAGCAGCAGCGACGACGGCAGCGACTGCCTTTCACTGGCTTTTCAGACTCAATGGACCAGTTTGGAAAATTCGCACTGTCAGTTTGTTTTAAAATTTTGCCGCGTCGCGTTCGCCTGCTAGAAGCGCTCGAGCTCTGCTAAAAAATCGACAACAAGATACTTTTGAAATCAAACTGACGCGCGAAAATGATTTCGAGTGCAATCAGAAATAAAAAGAAAATTATTTAAAAGTGTAAACAGAAAAACCCAAGTAATTTCGACAACTTTTGAGCCTACAAACAACCCACTTAAATTGCAACCGCTAACCGTTGAATCACTTAGCCAATTTTCAACGCTTCACTTATAAAGACAAAAAAAAAAAACAAATAAATAAATAGTTGGCAGTCATAACAGCAGCTCGTGTATTTATCATCAGTTGCACTTTTAACTAAAAAAAAAAGTTGTAATAATGAATGACAAATAAATAGAAACAATACAAAAGGTAAAAATTTAAATATTAAATGATGTACGAGTATAAATACATATTTACTTATACCAAGAAATCTGTCCGTAAAAGTGCACTTTTAACAGATAAAACTTCTATATTTATAATAAGCCATAGCATTATTTATATACATGTAACTGGACTATGTACTTAAATGAAAAATTGTATTTGTTTATTTTAAGTGTAATCAACTAAAATACCATAAAAAAATAAATATTTAATATTTATTAAATATTGAGAAGTGAATTCGTATGCCAAAAAATACATAATAATAGGTATTCTGAAATTTCTATATAAGGTGCTTACCAAAGTTCCGTGTCAATTTAATTTTTTATGCCACTTTTTGTAATTTTGTATGGTTTTTAGTAGCTCTTAAAATATTTTCTTGTGCTCTAATTTTTGAGGTGTCTGTTAATTTTGAAAAACAAATAATGTATCTTAAATATTTATATTTTGTAGAAATTATTTAAAAGCTTTAAATTAATTCTCAAGCAATTTCAAAAGATAGAAGCAAAAAAATTTATAAAAGCTAAGTTAACGAAAACTCATGTTCAAGTCTTGTTCAACCGACTGCAATTCCTAGAATATACCACAAGCATTCTCTGAACTGCAAGTCATAGAGAATAGTCAATGCGTAATATATATATTTAATGGGATTGTAGATGGAATAGACTTTCGCGAAAAACAAAGCTTATAGCTCCAAAAATATTTGCAATCAACAGACAACAGTAATAGAAGTTCTAAGACAAATGTTAAACAACAGCCTGCAAAATTAACAATAGTTTTATGCAATTTTGTAAGTTAAATGGACAACACGTGCTTTGATTGTTAATCAAGAAAAAGCAGCACAACACAACTAAAAAGAAACACAAGCTAGAACAATTTGGAATGTAAATTAATTACAAATTAACTGCAAGTGTGTGCGTGTCTGCGTGTGTGTATGTTTACATATACAAAAAAAAGTAGATGGTGAACAAAAAATAAAAAAAAAAGAATAAGAATAATGGCGATGTAAATAAGGAGAACCGGAAGGAAGTCAGCGAAATCAAAGCAACGCCTGCCTAGAGTAAGCATCGTGGTGTCCTTGACTCACACTTCACCCCTCGACCTCACTCATTCACTAACTGATGATTGCGTAATTACATGAAATGTAAATTGTTTCGCTAGCTCTGTTTTTCTGCCAGTAGCAGAAGGTAGAAGCAAAGTCACGAACAATTAAGAAAAGGCAAATAACACGAGCATAAAATGATAAAGGAAGTCATGTTTTAAATGCGGCAGGAAATAAAACGAAAGACCGAGCCCGACAACCGCAAACTACAGGGAACCAAGTACGAGTAGCAGGTGCGTATATTAAAGACAATATTGTGCAAATACTTGTATGGTATTGTATTTCATTAGTTCAGGGAAACTGAGAATCTGAAAAATTGTTATTGCTCGGTTATCTGTTAAGGAAAAACCAAAATGTAAAATAAGTCAACTGTCCGCACGCAAAAAACTAAAACAATAACAAAAACATTTCTCACTTGGGGGCATACCTCGTGTCAGACAGAGATTTATTACCAAAAACCGAAACCAAAATCAAATGCCTTTTGCCTTTTTAATGTCCTACCACCATTTTGGTTGAGCTTGAGGTTTTTCGGTATTTTTGCTCCTCTCTTTCCGTTTCCGTTTGAGCATGTTATACGCATTTTCTTTAAGGCCCTGTCAGGAAATTAAACTATTAAGCATAAAGTTTTAATGACACCTGTGAAAGGTGTCAGAGTGTGTATCTACACTACTTATCGCTGGACTGTCATTAAGGAGAAAAAGCAAAGCTATTTACAGATCCCTTAAGATAAGTGGAACCAGTAAAACTTTAGTGGCAAATCAACATAAAATGCCGTTGATTACCTCAAGTTTTTAAGTCAAGCTGGTTTTGCTATTTAGCTGCTTGGATGCTTATGTTAAGTACCTGTCAGCAACAGGCATAGAAGTTATAGCAGCTTGTGTCACAAGTGCTGTTACCAGAAGTCATAATAGGTTTGATGGTTAGTAAGTTAGGTTAGTAAGTTACTTGGCAAGCTGTTCAAATAAAACTTAGTATGTATTACGTTACGAACGAAAAGCAGTTATAAAACTAATTTATATTTAAAAAAATTTTTTCATATTATACTTATATTTGTTTTTAACTAAATTTTTGACCTCAACAATGTTCAGCGATGTACAAGAATGTTGTAGTGCAATTTAACTGTTTGTGCGCAATTAATAAAATTCAACGGGTCGCCGCCTACTTATTATTTTATTCACTTTGGGAACAATAAAATTTCGTAAATATTTTGAATATCCAATCATCAACATGCTAAGTGTAGCCTGCAGTAAGCAAAAATAAATAAAAGTGAACTCAAACATTTATCATGGGCATATTTCAATTGAATTTATACACCACATATGTTGATTTATCTTTTAACGAGTTCGTGTATTAAATATATATTACTTGTACTCGTACAAGTAAATACATTTTTTTTATATCAAAGATCCAGCATCAATTGTGGAATTTGCCATTAGGCATATTGCATTAAATTTATTTCATTCATGGCGCCTCAAGACGTCTGCAAGCTAGCAATTTAGTCATAATCGCAATCGTAATCGTAATCTATATCGTTATCGTAATCGCCTATAAGCAAACTGGTTAATGGTTAAGTGGTATGCCATATAGAATACATTTTATGCTAGACACAATCGAAATTGAAGATTACTTGAATTGAAAAGTAGAGCATAAACAACATAAAATCAAAACAAATGGAATAAATAGTAACAAATGCTAAAATTAAATGAAATCAACAAAAATACAGTAAGTGATGTCTGTAATTAATCGTCTTGCATGTTGACTTTGAGCAATTGTGAGAATTCGTATGCCAATTTAGCGTTGAAATCTCTGACGATCTTACTTCGGTTAATTGATGGCTTATCATTTAATTGGCTAGCGTGTAAATTACTTATGAATATCGAAAAGCCATAAATATTATAGTTCAACGGCTAATTGAATTAAACAAAAACAAACACACGATCCAATCACCATTGAAAGTTCCCCTTGTCGTGACAAACAATTTTCTCCTGACGATTTGTCAAGTTGTTGGCCACGTTTATCTGGCCACTTGACGCACGCAAACAGCAAACATCTTCGCATGTTTTTCCACTTTATGCACAATTTATTACTACTTCCATATACTATTTATTTATTTATTTAAATTTATCTTTGTGCGAACAATGATTGTTGCTGTTGTCCGGTTTGCTATGCGTACGCTGACCATCGCAATGACCATCAAACATTTTGCCTGTGCAAATATGCAAAATGATTGACAGCACAATTAAGATACCGCCACTGAGCACATTCATAGGTAATTGCAGGGGAGTACATGGGGCAAGGCGGCAGGAAGAAGCGAGGGGTTGCACGTGCCAGATGCAGCCTTATATGGCTGCAAATAATCAACATAAATACGCAAAACATCTGTAACAATACCATAAATAAATATTATTTATATTATTTGTAATATTTTTACATACATCAGTACACAGATACTCTTACAATAGATACTCTTTAACATTGTTTTCAATGCTAACTATGTTTTGTTTATACAATTCTATACTCTTATAAAATTATCGGGTACTTTATTTAGTTTAGTTAAACAGAATTACACTTTTTCTCTGCTTTCCGGCTAAATTTATTATAAGGACGGCAATTTAAGGAAGTGAAAGAAACTGGAATGAATATTTTCCAGGAATATATTTATTAAATCTCAAAAAATTGACAGTCAAAGTTATTTCTTGATATTGCTGTTAAGTTTAAAGTTATTTGAAAATTAATCATCAATTTATAATTATTGAGATGTTTCTATACTCTTAAAGATCTTCTTTTTTAGTTGAATTTAAATCATAAATAAAATGTTTTATAAGCTATTTGAGATGTAAATAACCATATCTTACTCAACATTTAATGCTATACTTTTAAAGACCTTTTTTTTAGTCGAATTTAAATCATAAATAATAAATAACATTTTTTTATAAACTATTTGAGGTGTAGCCTCTATTAAATAACAACATCTTACTCACAATTTAATGCTAAATAATATAAAGGTCACCGATAAAAACGTATCCTTCTGGTTGCTGTTACTTATAATCAGTTTATCCATTGATCAAATCAAAACCACACAGAATGTGACAAGTCTAATTGATTGGATTGCTCGATTAATGACTGTAATTGCAATTTAATTGCCTGTAAATCTAAATATTATATTTGTTGATAAACGAGTATGCGTAAGTATTTATGTATGTGTTGTAATGTCATAAATCATTTGATTCGATTTAATTTATTACTTTCATACTATACTATGTTATGTTATGTACTATTTTATGTGTTAGTTTAAGCACTGGCGACGAAAGGGCCAAAACTAGGCTAAATATTTGAATGCATGCGTATTCCACTTGCTGCTGATTCTGTTTTTTAACCTTGGCTATCTGCCAACAAGCAATATAATCAAAAGTAAAGAAAAAACATGAATGACAACACACAAAAAAACGAGCTATCGTCGATATGAGCTATGTTTACGTGGCGTATGAGCAATGTTGTCGAATATGCTGCAAACGTATGTACGAGTATACGCGTACACAAAGCAGACCTGTCATTGTCAATGAATTGCAAACACTAGCTAAGTGAATGTTTGTGTTTATTCGCCTGTTTTTTGACTACTTTTTAGCTTCACTTTCCTATCGGGATTTCATTGATGTGGTGAGAAACACAGGTGTAGTTTATGCCAATTTTTTAAAGAATTTTTTTTTTAACAGCCTGCATCTCTTCTGACATTTAAATGTACTTGGAAAGTGTGGAGCACTATGACACGTTTCTGAATTGTGTTCCAAGTTGCAGTTGCTAGTAAATCACGTTGCAACTTCTTGCGGTTTTTGTGGCCATTCTAGGATGTGCAATTTGCAAAGCGGTTGTAAGTTTTCAGCCATAAACAACATGCTCAAATAATAAATTAGTTTCAACCTGTGGTTCAAGGAACAAACCAAATGCTCTGAACAAATATATTTTGATGCCAGGGGAAATCATTTTGCGTTAGACTGAGATTCAATGAGAGTGGCCAAGTGCCTATCAAAAGTAAATAAACTAGTTAATTATTATGCAAATTGCTCAAATTAAATTCAAGCTGTCAGACTTTAAATCGTTAATATTCAGATAGGAAATAGACTGCACTCTCAAAAACAGTTGAGGTCAAGTGCAGCTAGTTATAAACGCACTCCAAGCCCCAATGACAAAATCGGACTCTTGATGTGATTTGATCGAGTTGATGGAAAAACTAGCCGACATCAAGTTGAGTTGAGTTTTCACTTAGCATATTAAATGCATTATATTCTTGTGTTTGTATTTGCATTTTAGTTTCTGTCAGCTCAAAATCAATTTGACACCAATGCAAAGTGGTCTGAAAAGGAAGATAATAATTGAATGCATTAAAAACTAAATTCTTTGACACACAGTGGTGTCAATTAAATGCATTTCCATTTGATAAATAAATTAGCCAAACCGCTCACAATCAATTAAACTTAATACGAAATTCATAAAATTTAAATATTTTGATGACTCGATTCATGGAAAATTGCACTTATTTCTCTCTTGTTGTAGTCTTTTTGATTTCTATTGCAACAAATCAATACAAAAAAATTTATTGTCGACACCTCTTTGAATGTCAATTTTTAAACCCTGTGCCCACGAGCGAAATAAGCAGGTGGCGGAGCCCCCTTGTTTAATATTTCTTTCCACCTCCCGCCTATGGCTTTATAACCATTTGAACTTGGGCCAAAGTGGAACTCAGTATTGTGATATATATTGACTGGGAGTTAGATTCATAGCCCAGCTAATATGCTCTATATATTTATTAAAATACTGCCGACATCGGTGGCATTCCATATCGTTCGCTTGGCATCGCTATTAAAGTACACGATTTATAAGGAAAATTCTTGCCAAACCAAAGCAGCCAACCAAAAACATTCAACAACCAAGAACAACGCCAACAAGAAAGCACCAAAATACCACACAAGTAAAAAACGAAAATTTATCGATGCTCACTTCCGCAAACAACCGCAACAACAAAAGCAGGAAGTAATGTGCTTAAGCAATAGCAAATAACCACATTCAAAAAACTTGCATGTTTTAACTAAAAACGAATTTTGTATGCTCTATAAATAAACTATTTTCTTAAATAAAAAAAATATAATAATGGCTAGTTCATAAAGTCACAAGTTCCAACATTTGTGGACTAGAATAGGAATATCTTAAATAATAATTTCAGACTGTAGTAATAGTTTGAGTATATGAAACAAAGTATTAAATATCTACCATGACACATTATTAATATCATTTTTGTTTAAAGACAGGTAAATAATTCAACGAAATATTCCCAAAATATTTAATTTTATCCAGACGTTCGAGAATTTTGTCTGCTTCAGAATAGAACTTGAAAGGGCAAACATTTATAAAACACTTTTGGTCATTTCTCTTCATTAACTGCTTGCTAGGCAGCCTGTAGAGTGGAAGCCAGAAGAAGCAGAGCCTGATGAGGAAGTCTCACATTCTCATCTATATATACTTATGTTTGTGTAAGTATCTTCTAGCATTTTGTGGCTGTCTGCAATCTTGTTCTATCGTTATTGTTGTTATTGTTGTTGTTGTTGTTGTTGTTGTTGTTGGACGACGCGTCGCTTAATGAAGTTTTCACACAAATTTCTCGGCGATTTTACTGTCGGACAGTGTATAATTGATGAGTCCTGGCGCAGCGGTGACACTTTTGACAAATCACAACGCTTGGACAAGTTAAAATTAAGTTATATACTTGTTGTTGTTGTTTGTCGACGTCTTTTATTAATAATTTGCAACCATTTTATGTTTGCTTATTTCCTTTTCTTTTTTTATTTTTTTTTTTGGGCAAGCAAAGTGTTAATGTTGATGAGTTTGTGCTTTACGTTACGGTCCCCAAATGGGCAGCAATTTATTTGTGTAATTGAAGCCAACTTTTGGGCGTTGTTGTGGGCGTGGCCAAGGGCGAGGGCGTGTCGACAACATTTTGTATGTTGGTAGTTATAGCAACTAACTGAACATGACCATAAAATGTTGACAACGTGCACTTTACTCGTAAGCTGCTGAAATTCAAGTCAACCGCAAACGCAAATGCAGCGCACCGTTAATAATTAATTACATAATTAACCGCAAATTAAGGCACACACGAGTGAAAACGCCAACACAATACTATACAGTGTCAACACAGATGGCGGGCAAATTGTCGATTGTCGATTGTCGATTTCAACAACTTTGCGAATAATTCAAGCAAATAGATCGCGCAATTGATCTTCACATTCAGATCGTTATTCTCTAAGCGATTAGATCCATTTCCTATTGATTGGACATCCCAACAGCTTAACTTGTTTCTCGATAGCTAAACAAACACACAAAAGTTGATAAATAGCAAAAAAAAAATAAGGTACAAGTATCAACAAATATTGTGTTTCATGCAAATATTATTTTTCCTGTTTCGCTGCAATTTTCAGTTTACATTTTTCTCTTCATTGTTGCTTTTGGACGGGCGTTTTTATCTAGTGTCCCACTAAAAACTGACTTTTTATAGTTTTCTTTTTTTTATAACTGCGCTGGAAAGTCTCTCTTTAAGTTTAGCGCATGCAAATATTTTGTATACGCAGCGTTCGCCGTACAAGTTAAATCTGTGCTTTTGGACTATAACTATTTTTATTGGAATTTAATATTTTTGAAAAGATTTCACTGGGTTAGTCGCTTAAATAGTCGCTTAAGTTAGAAACATGTCAACACTTTGTTTTATTTACTTCGAATTCCACTTCACTGGAATTTTAGCTTGATTTGTTAAAGAACTGCAGTTGACGAAGAGTACATCATTATTTTCACACATACGGCACAATTGTGCCACTATAGTGTACAGTGACACATACTCACTTAGTACGAATTTCAGACCCTCCTCGTTCGTATCTCCTTTTCCACCTACGTCCTTTGTCTCGGCATGCAGCAGCCATTTTGCAACAATCAAACAAAAGTTGACTGACTGCCTGACGGCGACTCATTAAAGCGCCATATGCACACACACACACACACACACACACACACACACACACACACACACACACACACACACACACACACACACACACACACACACACACACACACACACACACACACACACACACACACATACACGTATATAGACACATACAAAGTAAACAATTAGAAAGAAAAAAACATGAAACCAGAACAGGCCAAGTAGTTGGTGAGCCGGACAGCGACAAAATTAAAGGGTTGGCTGTTGGCCTACCATACGTATACGTAACGCTGATGGCAAAGAGCTTAATAGGATGGAGAGATGAGGAAACTAAGCACATGAATGTGGTCGCCACTTAAATTAAGTTAGCAGAGGGCTGTCAAAGCAAGCAAGCACATTATACATGCAGATGAGTTGAGCATTAGCGAACCCAAAATAACTCCTCATGCTTAGAGCATCTGTTGTAGGCAGCTAAGCTTTCAAGGGTTGTTTCAGGTCCAGTTGGATGGGGTTGTCACCAGATCACCTGGCGCCCTTCGCCCTTCTCGCGACCTGCGATTATTCTGCTGCAATGGAGCGCAAATCCAATCAAAATAATTCTCACTGGCAGCTGCTAACCGAAATTGCGAATTACTCTTTCGTGTTGTGGCTAACAAAAATAACTGTAAATCGAATACCACAACACACCAATCTGTTTGTAAACTAGCACAAAAAAAATTCGTGAAATTACACCTATTAGAAATTATTCTAGATTCTTTCGAACTCGTTTCTCAAGCTAAGATTAATTAGAATTTTGATCATACACTTTATTTATAATTATAGTTACTAAAGAATAAATTAAAATTACTTTCTTAAATTAAAAGTTAGTATATGATTTTTATTAATAACTTCATTGAAAATGAATGATTTTTATTAACATTTATTTGGTTAATGTCTACAATTGGAAACCTTTTATTATGAAATTTAAATTAAATTTCTTCATCAAATTAATTGGGTCCGAGCTTACTAAAATACAATTATAGACTTAAAGAAAGATATTTACCATATTAGACCAGCTTAACAAAATAATAGCACCATATAAAAATCATAATAAAGAATTATTATTCAATTTCTATGATTAATTAGCTCATTTATTTTAACAAAACTATCATGTCATACAGCAAAGTTTACTTTAAAATAGGTATTCACATACTCAATCCAATGCTTTTCTTAAAACAAGTACCAAATCCTTTGATGCAATAGGATTTTTCTTAGCAAAATTTTATTTTTTGGGGTTCTATAATATTTTATTAGTTTATTTTAAACATCTTTCATGCTTTTAATGTTGAGTCGTTGCATTTTATATCGCATATTGTCTTAATTTAACAATTAAAACCAGAATACATACATATGTACCTAAAAAGATTTTGTTAAAATCAAGAATTTGTAACTTTAATTTTAGAATAGTTCCTGTTTTCTGTGTAACATTATCTTAGACTTGAACAAAATCGAAAATATTTTATTTGCATATCGATTTCTTATTTCATTTATTCCCGATTTAAGTTTCCAATTTCACTTTTTAATTAATTGTAGCAATTTTTGCAATGCATGTAAACTCTCTAAGGATCTTTTGTGATAATTTTTAACCATACTCGTTGTGTTCATTGTAAGCAGGTTTATTCTTAAAATTTTACTTTATGTTGCAATCTTCAGAAGCATTTTCACATACACTCAACTTGGGCAAGTGTATGAAAGGCGAACAAAGTGCATCCCATTTATTTTCATTTTTGACAAAAGCTAAAAAAATTTTCATTTTACCAAACACCAAATTGCAAATGTCGGGTTGCCTAGAGTGTGTGTGTTTGTGTGAGTATGGGTATGGGTGTGTGTGTGTGAATGTTGTTGCTGTTGATGGTGTGGTTGTGCATGCCACGCCCCCAAGCACTCTAACGCTGCCTTTGTTGCGGTTGATTGGCCAAATCACTTGCATACAGAATGCGCTTTTTGGCGGCTCTCCTCTGTGTGGCATGCCTTCCATATTCACTTCACATTCCACATTCCCCACTCTGCCACATCGTCATGCCACACTTTGGTGTATGCAAAAATAGTTTGGTAAATATTTAGTAATCAAAAAATATTACAACAATATTTTACCACTGGTTTATTGGACATGTTAGAAACGCTGTGACACAATTTGTTGGCCAACTTTAAGCATATTTAATTGAAATTTATTAAAGGACACGCCACCAAATATGGCGCAGAAGTGGCTGTGACTATACCACGCAGCTGTGGCTGCAACATTTGCATAAATCTTCGTGCGGCATCGCGCACTTTTAATTAACCCCTTATGCAGACAGTCTTAAAATTTGTGGGCGTACCAAGGGCCTTACTATCTATTTTCGCTGTGTGTGTGTGTGTATAAATGTGTGTGTGTGTGTGTGTGTGTGTGTGTGTGTGTGTGTGTGTGTGTGTGTGTGTGTGTGTGTGTGTGAGCTCATTATCTGCGAAAGCGAAGGGTCGCTTCGTATCCAAGCTGCCAATGCAAACAAAAAGCATTTTAGGCGCGTGGGTGTTGCAAGCACATCCATGCCACAGATTGGCAACAGCTGACAGTTTAAACTAACGGCAAACAAAAGCCGCTGTCGTCAATGCATAGAGAACACACACACACACCGAGAGCTGCTCTTTTGTTTAAATGCCATTCACAGGCGACGTTGTCTCGTTGACGGAAGCAGCGACATTAACGCTGTGGCAACTGCAAACCATTGAGCACAGCAGGTAGACCGTTATGTTGCAACTTGTAACTATTGACAGGACAGTGTAAACATGCAACAAACATACCATATATTATATATGCATACACTATCTACATGCTCATATACATATTAAAATATTTGCATTTCCATCCTCGGTGGCTAATTAAACAAAGTTGTTACGGATTTTCTGTGGTTTACGACCACAAAACATGTCGGACGCATTTTGAAAAAGCATTTTATTTGTGACTAATTAGAAAATGTGGCAATCCCTCTGATATGCTAGTTTATTATTGTTCTGTTTTAAGGTTTTATAAAAATAAATATGTTCTATCTTTGCAGCACTCAAACTGACAATAAAACGAACAACAACAACGACTGTTGGCTAACAAGTTGTTGTTGTCATTGAGCACGACACACAGCTTTAGAATGAAATGGAGATGCAAAGAGAGGCTGGTCATGGACCAAGAACAGCAGCAACGACAGAGGCAGCAACAACAACAACAACATTCACATTTACCACACGCGACTTCAACTGTCTTGTGGCACAACAACAAACACAACAACAGCCGCACAAACTTTGGCAGCCTTTCATTAAGTGCGAAGCAACCAAAAAGAACCACAGCACAGACGATAACAGCAGCAACAACTTTAACAACAGCAACAGCACAACAACAACAACATTCCAATGTACCTTGCAAGCATTTGATAAAGACGAGGAGAAAGCATTTTATGCCTGTAACACTTACAGTCCGGAGACGGAGCAAATGGAGGAGACGACAGCCAGATACACGTCCTGTGCGTTAGAGACGCAACTGTTGAGGCCGCCACACGAGGCGTATGCGCAATTTCAACTGGCCATCAATGAGGAGGCCGTTAGTGATAATGTGAGTGATACGCTTAGTTTTAATGCCAGCAGCTGCAATCGACAACGTCTGCTCTGTGAGGAGGAGGAGGACAACCAAACGTTGCTCTGTCAACTGCAGAAGCAGTTGGAGGCACAAAATTTTCCGAGCTCGAGCTCGAGTCTAAATTCCAGCGTGTTTGACTACCACACTGAACCGGGCGATGTCCTGTGGTCTTGGCTGAACTTAACCGAACTGGCGGACAGTGTGACTGGCCTTGGCAACGAGAGTGTCAGCAATATAACCACCAGTTTGGACATGATACTGTCCAACTACACGCTTAGCGACACGGCTCTAACCACGACAGCAACAACAAACACTGGCAGCGACATTGTCATAACCAGAAGTATTCTAGACTATACGCCACATGGCTACGATTGGCTTTTCCTCTTCGTGGTCTTTTTTATATTCGCTGGTGGTCTGGGCAATATACTTGTCTGTCTGGCTGTCGCTTTGGATCGTAAGCTGCAAAATGTCACCAACTATTTTCTCTTTTCGCTGGCCATTGCCGATCTGCTCGTCAGTTTGTTTGTCATGCCCATGGGCGCCATTCCAGCATTTCTGGGTAAGTATTTATCTCCTCCAGTCACTTGACTCACATCCAACTCAGACCAAGCATCAAGTCCTTGCCTCTGTGTATTGCACTGTGCATGAATTATTCCAGCAAAGTCCTTGCCAGAACATGAAGCATCCATCCACTAGCCATTTCCGCTTCCACATCGTGTTCACATAAATGCAATCTTTTGAGTTTCTTCATTCCACATTTTTTCTTGCATTTAAGCCTCTTAAATTTGTAGAGTGCACGGTGGTAATAACTGTATGCAATTACTTCGGAATATTATAATAGCTTAGTAAATAGTTGTACTTATTGCACAGGCAACGTGCGGTCGTAAATAAATTTTACTTATATATTCCTTAAGCTTTAAGGCATTTTTTGAATGAAAAAATTAAACACTTGTTTTAAAACATAAAAGACATGTTTTAAAGCGGAAACTATATATAAAATGGTATTATAACTAATAATAAACATGTAAGTTGTTTTAAATGAACAATTATGAATCAAGTTTTCGATGATTCGAGTTTTATTGATCTATTTTAATGAGAGTCTGTTTGAGGTAAGGAGAGAGATGAGAGATCTTACGGAAAAAGTACACTTGTCAAGGAATAATCCTATTTTGACATATACTCCAATTTATATTCCATTTAGTCCTACTTTAATTCATACTTCTATTAGCATTTGAGTTATTTCTCTATATTTGAACTCGTACTTCTTCCTCAGTTTCTCTTTGTGTTTCTTACCCTCTCTACTTCTGCTACTATAAATACAACTATTAATATTACTCCTCCCAGTCCCTCTCCCAGTCCCGCTCCCAGTCCCTCTCCCAGTCCCTCTCCCAGTCCCCTCTCTCAGTCCTATAGCTCTTATAGTCTCTGAGGTTTAGGTGTTCATACAGAAAGACGGACAGACGGACAGTCAGACATGCTGATCAAGAATATATACATATACTTTATAGGGTCTGCCTCGCCTCCTTCTGCCTGTTACGCACATAGTCGGTAAAACAAACCCAGTAGACCCCCGTACTTTTTTTAAGTACGGGGTCTAAAAAAAACAAAAATTTAATCTATTATTTTGACACCTTTTTAAAAATGTTATAAGCTTTAATATAAGAACTTAACGATTGTGTAATTTGGAATGCAAATATCTGTTTAAATGTCATAGCAAATAAAGTTGATGAAATTATTTTATTTATATTAAATTTTATGTTCATCGAAATTATTAATGCTTAAAAAAAAACTACCTCAAATTTGTGGATTTCGATAAAAGCGGACAAAATGTCAGTTAAATGTGTAAACAGTATTATGAACATGTTCGTGCTTGTCTAATTTGCATGTGGCAGAGATAAGGCTCTGCCAACATCTGTCTTCCGCCGTGCAACAGAGCTCAACGTAGCATGAACAGATCAAACACATAAATTGGGCTCTCGCATGATGCCAAAAACCCCAAAACCAAAAACCTCAAACACTTAAATCCCATAGAGCAAGCACAACTCCATCTGTGTGTGCTTGTGTGTGTGTGTGTGTGTGTGTGTGTGTGTGTGTGTGTACTTAGTGGTTTGTTTTCCAACCAACCACATTAACAACATTAGCGAATTTCATTTTATTATTAACACATTAGAGGTTCAGTCAACAGCAGCAGCAGCACACAGCTAAAAGGATCCAGATTAAAATGTAGTCTACTTTAACTATTTTATAATTATACCCGTTACTTAAGCTATGAGTAAAAGGGTATATTGTGTTCATTGAAATGTATGCAACAAGGAGAAGGAGGCATCTCCGACCCTATAAACTAAATATACTCTTGATCAGCATCAACAGTCGAGTCGATATAGCTACACAGAAAAAAAACTCCATTCTAAAAATAAAGTTTAGAATTGAATTTTGAATTGGTATGTATTCGGGATATAATACCTAAATTGAGATATTACGTAGATAAAATGGCAACGATATTAAAAAATTAAGATTAAAAAAGTAAAGGAAGCCTAAATTATTTGATCTAACTCATAACAAATATTACAGAACCCCAAAAATTAAAACATTGTTGAGAAAATGCGGGCTTAGTTTTTCTGTGTATGTATGTTTGTCCGTCTGTGTGAGAGCGTAGATCTCAGAGACTATAAGAGATATGCAGTAGTTTTTATTAGGTAGTAATTTCTTTAAACTACTATAGTATATATATTAAAATAAGTACGGAGTATCCTATGAACGGGATTTCGACTATAGCCTTTCCCACTTGATAAGTAAATAAAAATAGTTAGAGCCCGTTGGATTATTTGCTTATCAGTTGCCTTAAGTCATTGCCATATTTCCACATGACTGAGCTTAATTTATGCTTTAGCCAACGCTTTATTATGAAGTCTCATTGAGACAACCAAGTAGAGCCTTTTGCATCCTTTGCGTCCATGGCTTAATCAAGTATACGTATCTGTTGGCGGTTGCTTTAATTTCTGGTATTTCTTTTTCTCAGTTCCTTTGCTGGTTCTTGTTTATTTTTGGTTTGCACTTTGCTCGTGCCACGCTTTATGCAACAGTTTTCAGCAGTCTGCAGTGGCAACTTTCACATTGTGCCACTTTCGTTTGCCGCTTCCTCAGTTGTCGCTGCTGGGTCAAAGGGCAAGGTCTTTGTTTTCACGCTCAAGTTGCTTGTAGACGACGACGACGAGGACAACGACAACGACAACAGCAAACTAAATGTAACTAAAAGCCTTAAGTGTGGTTTTAGCCGCAACAAAAACAACTACAGCTAACAGTCGACTGGCCAACAGGAAACATTCTGGCTATGTTTGTATTAGTATCCATGTATTTTTTAGCAGCTTCCTTCTTCTTATTTTTCGCTGACATTAATTTGGCTTCTGCTTTGGCATCAAAAAGTTGTGGACTTTGAGAGCAGCTTGAAAATAAAATACAGCTGCATTGTGCTATAAAATTAGTAAGCTAAATTCGAATTTTAAATAAATTCACACATTAAAAAGATATAAGTTTTATGGCAATACAATCAGTTTTAGGTCTCTATGCAAATATTCATGAAAAAATATTATTAGATAATATTAAATACTCTGTAGTTGTTATAATTTTAAATATATTGCCAGCTAAATAACTGATTATAGGGTATCTTAAATGAGCAGACACAATCGAATTATGCGCTTCGTCAGTTTAGGCGTCTATTTAGACCCATCTGCCCTTCTTGGCCACTTGAGCCCAAGCAGCGGACAACATGTCGCATACGTAATAAATACATTTTCAGCTTTTGATGCCTTTGTGTGTGCGCTCTCATATATGTATGTATATGGGTGTGTGCGTGTGTTAATGTGTATGGAAGTGACAAGCATATAAAACTAAATACGACATGAGGGTCCGGACTTTTTCACTCTTCGCTTTCCTGTGTTCCGTGTCGTGTGTCGAGTGTGTGTGTGTGTGTGTGTGTGTCGAGTGCTTGTCTGTTTCATTCCCTCTCCCTCTCACTGTCTCTCTGTACTCGTCAGTGCTATACAATTAGCCCAGAAAAACCCACGCAGTGCGTCTAATAGCGTGTAACAATAAGCAACAACAACAACAACAACATTTAAGCTCAATTTGTACTAATTAATACTGAGTTTGCCATTGGGCATCAGCATTGCAGGGTTAAGCAAATTTACTGGGATCGGGTTCTGCTAACACTCCAGTTGGAATTTAATTTTATTGACAATGAGTATGCAGTGCAAAAGAATATTTTGCTTACTCATTCCAAGTGTATTCAATTGCTGTTCTACATGCAGTACTTAAAAGCAAAAAGGATTACGTTTCAAAGACGACTACAACAAAAGAATTTTAAATCATGCTGACCATGTTTCTTAAATTCAACGTCAAGTTATGGAATGAATGCTTTATAATGAAGTCTTATTAACATTTGGGTATATTAAAAAATGGGAACACTTTAGAAAATTGTTGGGAATAAACTAAATTTCATTTCACTTGAATCACTTCACAAATAGACTAGTATTAGCTTTAGTTTTCACAACCATTAAACGAATAAATGTGCAGAAAATATTTTGTTTTTTTTTCTTATATCTGTTTTTTAATCATTAAACATATTTTTTTTTTCATACGTAACTGTTAATTTTTCTTACCACTAAATGTTTATTATCAGCTTTTTAAAACTCTCAGCTCTAAACACATTTCGGCCGTTCTCTTATTCAAAATATAAAAAAAAACACATCCACATTGATATTCTGAGAAGCATTTGAATCATGATGCACAAAAATCCATCTAAATAATTCCGTTTTTCGTTTTTCGTTTCATGTCATTTATCGTCATTCGTATTACGGCATTTTCCCATTGATTGTGTTTCTTTTGCTTAACCATTTTCTCTCTTTTTTTTTCGTTTTGTGATTGAGAAATCCCATTTCAATTAACTTTGATCTCCATGCGCTTTTCATTAGCAGCAGAATCAGAATCAGAGAAATTCCCCTTTCAACTGACTGTTTGTAATTTTTTTATCCTTTTTGCAGGATATTGGCCACTTGGATTTACGTGGTGCAATGTCTATGTCACCTGCGATGTACTTGCCTGCTCATCGAGCATATTGCACATGTGTTTCATCAGTCTTGGTCGATATATGGGCATTCGCAATCCATTGGGCTCGAGACATCGTTCGACGAAACGTTTGGCCGGCATTAAGATAGCCATTGTCTGGGCCATGGCCATGTTGGTGTCCAGTTCAATAACGGTGCTGGGTAAGTTAACATATATTCCATTCTACTACATTTTGTTGTTTTATTTGTCTGTTGTTTGTAGGTCTGGTGAATGAGAAAAACATTATGCCACAGCCGAATGTGTGTGTGATTAACAATCGAGCATTCTTTGTCTTTGGCTCACTGGTGGCATTCTATATACCGATGCTGATGATGGTATCCACATACGCACTCACCATTCCTCTGCTCCGAAAGAAGGCACGATTCGCAGCCGAGCATCCGGAGAGCGAGCTCTTTCGTCGGTAAGTGGATTGAAAACTTTGACATTTGCATTTGCATTTGCATTTGCAACTGCAACACACACGCAACTCAAATGCAATTAGTTGCGCCATTGGAACGCTCTCAGATTTGTGTCACCTTTGACCAGCCACCAAATGGTCAACGAACAGCAGCAGCAGAAGCATCAATTGGATTTCTCAATTCTCAACAAATCAATATCAATAAATTATACACAAATGAAAATTGGCTTCAAACAGGACTTCCAAATGCGGGCTAATGGGGCGTATGAGTAATGGAATACAGCACTCGGTCTTGTAGTTAGCATTGCATGCCAGGTATTTAATTAAATCAGAGATTGCTTAGAACTGTTACCTTATCAACAACTATTTTATGAGTTTGAGCTTGATTGAACTTTAACCCATAACAAAAGGGAGGCTTTTATCAGCCACGAAACTTAAAAGTTTTCAAGTCAAAATAATCAACTAGTTAATAAACTGAGTAAGAGCAATCAAAGGTCTGTCATGCACATCAAATTGGCCTTAACTCAATCAGAAGGCAACAGCTAATCAAGCAAACAACTAACCAAACCATCGATCTTTGTATCTCTCACTCTCTCTCACTCTCTCTCCCTCTCTCTCTCTCTCTCACTCTCAGACTGGGAGGCCGTTTCACAATACGCCCACAGCATAGTCAGCAACAGTTGCAGATGCACAGCATTTTCAACAGCAATAATTACGGCAACAACAAATGTCTCGCAATGGGAGATAGCAATCGAAACTTAAACAATGACGCCACTGGAGCGGGGGGGACAAGAACAAGACATGCTGGTGGTTGTGCTGATGCTGCTGCTGCTGCTGCCACTGCTGGTGGCAACAACAATGAGCCCGCGGAGAGGCCATTGATACAGCAAAGAACAACGAACAATCGAAGCATCAGCTTTCGCAATGGTGGCAACGGAAATGTGACTAATAATATTGGACGCAGTAGTTTCCGTTTTGCTGGCGGCGGAATCTTGCGACAATCCTCAACACCGACGCCGGCAACATCCACAACATCCACAACGTTCTCATCGTGTGGCAAGACGCAAACGAGCAGCTTCTGGCGCAAACACAGCGGCAATCCCAATTTCATGGACAGGTAAATTGCACCTACTCGAAGCATTAATTAGCTTCTTTTTTCATTTTTTTTATTGCAATGCACTTCCCTGTCCAATCTATATGCAAATTGGCGCAAAACTTTCGCAAATTGCATTAGGTTTTAATTAAATTTGCCAACGTTAAGTGCAGAACGAATTATTGGTCAGTTTTTGGTATTTGAAATTGAATTCGCCACAGTTCAAAGTGTGTTTAGTTTGGACTTGATTTTGTTTTCAATTCGCTTTTATTAAATTAAATTTGATTTTTAATTCATTAAAGCAAGAAATTAGAGAGAAATAAATATATGTAAAAAAAAAGAAGAATTTATGTTTCTTTCGATTATTGCTACGCCATTTAGACGTATATAATTAATTTGCATCGGCTTTTATCTTATTTCTAAACTTAGTTGGAGGCATAAATGTTGCGTCTGATAGAACTACACAAAATTATTAAATATTACAGTGGACTATATTAAATCTGGAATAAACATATTGTTAAACTTTTCTTCAAGCATTTTAAGTTAGTTTCATTAAACATTTTTCTTATCTAAGCAATCTTTTTATGCCAGAAAGAAATCTTTCTATTGATCTATCTAGTTTCCGCTTCAACGCTGCATTTATATCTAAAATACTTAAATATGTTAATTTAAATCCACTGCTAATGTAGAGGTAAATGTACCAATCCCTATTTACAAGCTCATTGTGAATTATCATCTCAAAGTCATCAACAGCAGCTAAAGAGAAAACCGCAATGCAGGACAGTTTTGACCCTTGAAAGCAGTCCATGAAATTGGAGTTCAAATTGTCTTGGAATCTCATTAACCAAGATGGCAATCAGTTCATTTATTCGGGCAATGACAAATCACAACCACAAAATGGTCACTAAACAACATGCTCCATGACATTGTTTTACCTTATTTTATACGCACACACATACACTTTTACCTACAGTAGTTGTGTGTGTATGTGTGTGTGTTTGAGTAAATGTGTGTTGTTGGCAAATGTCCACAAAAGACGAACGTAACCCGAGGATAGGTTTATTATCAGCTGAGCATACAAGCTTTTAAATTTATTACATTTGTTTTACATGGCCCCATCATGGCAGCCAGGGAAAAAATACCAAATAACAAATAACTTTTCCGACTACTTTCCTAAGAAAATTTGCATAATTTACCTTGTAAGTGCAAAGCGGTTTGGCTTCGACTTTCGCCTCAGGTTGAAGTTGAATTTAAGTCTGAGACAAAAAAAAAAACAAAAACAAAAACAAATTGAGTTTTATTTTATTTTGGCCTTTCGACTTGTCCTGTTCCATTTGAAAAGTTACCTTTACCTTTTTTTTCGTTGTTTAGTAACAAGTTTTTGGGCGAAGCGCGTGGCAAATGATTTTCATTTGTTTGCATTCGGCTTCAAATAAAGTAAACATGGATTTAGCATGTCCCAAAAGTAAGGCATGAGACATCGATTATTGGGTAAAAGTGACAGTTAATGGACAGGATATTTGCAAGATGAAAAACTAGAATTACAAATAAAATAATAATTTTATTATTATTTCGTTTTCTAATTTAACAACACGTTAATCCACCTTAATGTCTTACACAAGACGAAAACAATCTGTAACGTATGTTCTTGCAATTAAATGCACATTCAAGTGTGTCTCACAACATGGCGTATACATAATTTCCTTGCAAGCACTTGCACTGTGTCGTAAATCACTCATACGTCATGTGGTGCAGCACCGAAAACAGCAAAACACGAAACTCCTTGTCGCTGCTGTTGCTGTTGCGGGTTTCTCGCCACATTGTTGTGTTGCAAGTGCAAAAGATGCTTTTCCTGGGACAATAAATAGCGCATTAAATACAAAAAGGAAACCGCAATGTGGACAACAACAGCATAATCCGGAGCTGGCGCCAAACGTGAAGTCTGAAGTCCACAAGTCTTTAAACGTCAAAAGCAACAATGTTGTTGAGCAAAAATGGACAAAAAGGGGCCCGATCCTCGTTTAGCCAAAAATACCATTGCAATTTGGCAAATAACATTCCTGTTCATCTTGCTTTCTGCATTAATGCAGCAGCGTAAAATTTTTGCATATCAAGCAGAGTTAAAAGCTGCTTCAAGTCAAAGTCACACTGTGAGTTAAGCACGTCCACATTCCCAAAAAAAAAAAGTACCGAGATCCTGCTCACGTTCGTGCGCAACCCTTGGATTTGTGTCGAACAAGTTGGCGCATAAATATATGAATTTCTAATGAGACAGGCCCAAAAAAAGTTCCCTTCTGTACAGGTAGCTCAGGTAACTACCGCCCTTAGCCAAATAAAAAAGAGGTGGAGAGAAACAGAATACAAAAAACTTTCTCACTATATTTTCACTTGCAAATTATTAGTTGAACATTTGACGCCACTCGGGCACTTATTTAGTTGTCCTGCTTCCTGTCACCTGGGCAGAAATTGAAATACTTCATGTATTATTTGCTGAATTGCAACGGTCTCCAAGTGCATTTAGATGAAATTTGTTGGCAATCTGGCAACTGACAAGGGAATGCACGATAGTCACAACTGTCCTCAAAAAGTTGCAAATACTTTGAATATACTTTAAGGAATACAGTTGTTGAACTGTCAACTGTTTAAACTTTCAGGTCTATTTCAGGCAATATTCTTATAAATGAAGTTGGGAATTATATTATTTTTAAATAAAGATTCTTTTCGCCTTTCTTAGTTTAAATTAAAATACATATTTATATGGTGAATAATTTAAAATCTTTATTAAGACCCAATAGAAATCGGACGAAGTTAAATCAACCGGTATATCATACTTAAATAAGCCACACTGAAAGTTAAAGTTATGTTATTTTACTTTGTGTTGCATACACAGAAAAAAAAACCATAAAGTGTCAGAAGTTCGTTTATTTTCGTTTTTTGAGGCTCTGTAAGATTTATTTTAATTTAGATCAAATAATTTAGGCTTGTTTTATTCGCATTTTTTCTAAATTCATTATTCTTTAAAATTTTTTAATTTTTTAAATCACATTAAGAGTTTTAAACATTAGTCTTATAATAATTTTTTTCTCATTTACTGAGCAACTCAAAGTATTTTTTTTTTTCATTTGATTTCAAGTTGTTTTCGGCTAACATCAAAATAAAACTCAATTTTATAAACTGTTGCATTGTCGCTTAGAGGCCGCAATCAAAAGACCTAAATCTAATGAAAAAAAGCGAGTACTCGTACTCGTTCTTGTAGCTGTAAAATACAATCAAAATATGCGAAGTGATTGCCTTTAAACGACACACATTTCCCCTCGACAGTCATCCAAATCGACGGTCGTCGGTGCGAGTGAGCGTCTCCCAGCCACAATTGGGTTACACAACAAATGGAAATGGTGGCGGCAGCAACAGCAGAGATGTTGGGGGAGGAGGTGGAGGCGTAACAGGTGCGACAACGAGCTGCACAAATGCTTTAGGCGGCAGCAGCATTGGCTCCAGCAGAATCAGCATAGCTACCATACAGAGCCAGAGCCAGAGCAATCATCCTTTGGAGCAGATGACGACGACGACGACATTGTCAACGACGATGGCGGCAACAACGACAACAAATGAGGAGAGAGAGAGACGCCACAAGCTGCGTCCTTTAAAGATTGCCTTAAATCGTGTTGCCACGCCCACACTCAATTTGCGGTGAGTATTTGGCCAATTCACTTGGCTGTCCCCCAAGTAATTCATTTTCCCCCTTGTCAGCTTTCTCAACAGCCGCAACAAACGCAACAGTCTCTCAGCGAATGCTGTGGCCACGGAACAGAAGGCCACCAAGGTGTTGGGACTGGTCTTCTTTACATTTGTGCTATGCTGGTCGCCATTCTTCATACTGAACATCATTTTTGCCGCGTGTCCCGAGTGCCAGGTGCCTGAACATGTGGTCAATACTTGCCTTTGGTTGGGCTATGTCTCCTCAACGATCAATCCGATCATTTATACCATCTTCAATCGCACATTTCGGGCAGCCTTCATTCGTCTCCTCAAATGCAACTGTGAGCGGTAAGTACACCAAGGGGAAGGGAGGATTGAGAGTGGTTTCCCATTTGTAATCAATTGTATTGTGGTTAGCAAGCACTTTGAAAGTGCAATTCCTCGACTGCCATTGTCCATTGTAAAAGCGATTGATGTGCAACGTGACGTATGATTGATTTTCAGACATTCTTCTCGTATTTGGCAATGAAATCAAATGAAATCAAATTACACAAACTGGCAATGTGTAAAATACACAAGTTGATAAATGAACTGCGATTAGTATTCTACAAGTTTGTACTTAATCGAAACATTTGAAATGTGAAAAGCGCATAAGTAAAAAAAAACTAAATCCGACAGCTGTGAAGCTTTTGCTGTGAACGTTTTTAATCAATTAAAGATAATAAATATATTTTATATATATTTAATATAGATTGTAGTTTAATCTTGGTATACTTTATCATTTGTTTATTTATTATGTGTGTTTTATAATGCGTAGACAGAATTTTAATGCCATCGTTTGTCATTTAAAAATTAGACGAATGGCATTTAAATGCATTTCGACATTTTTTAAATGGAATAAGCAGACATAAAAGGAATTTTTGAATAGAGCAAAGAAGGATTAGCTTATAGTTAAAAAAAATTATTTATTTTTGAACAATTATGATTTACCACGATGTATGTGAATGTGAGCATTTATGTACCGCCTTATACATGTACTTTTTATGTGCTCGTATATACAAAAATGCAGTTCCACCGTCTGAAACTCTATTAATGTTATATTCTACACTTCATTTTTCGCTAGAGCACTTTAAATTGTAGTTTTTCATCTTCGTGTGATTTTTGTGCCTGAAACAGTCTAATTTCTAGAGATTATGAATTTCAGTTTATGTAAACACCATCACATTCCAAGAATCAGTTAATCCTGGTATATTATAATAATGAATGCTTGTGAAGAATGAACATGTATGAATTTATATACTCGAGTTAAGAGATGGCTTACTACTGATAGAATGATAGAGTAACTGAAAGTCGTACACACTCGACTAGACAATTCATAGCTGTTTCCCAATGTTTATGATCAAAATTCCTCTTTTATGTGCCCATGCGGAAAACATTCCATATTTTTTACTTTAAATAACCAAACATTATGTCGATGTCGACGTCGTCTACTCATTGCAGGTCGGGTCGTCCTTTGCGCTATCGCTCCGTGACCGAGGGCAGAAGCGCACTTAGTCTGTGTGCTCCCTCGGCCCTGCCGCTGGCCATCTCCTTCCAGGGTGCTCCACTGATGACACCATCAACGACAAATGAGACCCCGTTGAGTGAGTTTCGGGGCGGTTATACAATCACCGATGACGAGTGCTGAACAAGCCGAACACGAATTTATGGGCCATGCTAATAAAACACTGCAAATAATCAAATAATAATTGGGAAAGGAGATCAAAATGTGTCAATCTTCAAACTGTACTTTTAAGTGCGTAATCAAATGTAAACTACAGGGTGATTCATTCAAAATAATCAAAGAAAGCTCGATAAATTTATTGATAACTACATAGGTAGCAACTAACGTAGACAAACATATTTATACTTAGATAAATCCTTCATATCATTAGCATGAGAGTGCGAGATATTGTGTGTATTTGTATTAGCTATTAGGTGTGACTGTACCTGTCATTTCGCATGCCGCCATTTTGTAGCTATAAGCAAACTCAACTGTACTTAAGACCTAAGCATTTTCGAATAAGAAAACGAAAACGAAACCGAAACTATGAATAGTAAATCTATTTTGAATACTATATAGAGTTTGTCTAATCTATGCCGCTCTCTAAGGCATAGTTGTGTAAGTGTTTGTTATTAACTTCTAGCTGTGTTTGTTAGTCATTCGAATTAGTTGGAGCTCTACTGAAAAAGGAATTTATTATGATATGTGTATTAAATAAGAGAATTTCCAAAAACTGTACGGACATCCAATGATAAAATTCTATTATTTCATTCAATGTTAGTTTATAAGCAAAACTACTTAAGTATTTTGTCGAGGCGTCAAGATATTCTATAAGTTTATGAATAAATTAAATTGCTCAATAAACTACTTATAAAGAGGCATGTCCTGTTGCTATATTCTATAATCAAGCTGTACTTTGATTTAAAACTGGATGGGGGATATTTTTGTTAAGACTTGTGAGAGTATTCAAAAAAAATATCATCCCTGGGAGAGGGACTGGGAGCGGGGCCTGGGAGAGGGACCTAGGAGAAGGACCTGGGAGAGGGACCTGGGAGAGGGACCTGGGAGAGGGACTGGGAGAGGGACTGGGAGCGAGCCTGGGAGAGGGACTGGGAGAGGGACTGAGAGAGGGACTGGGAGAGGGACTGGGAGAAGGACTGGGAGAGGGACTGAGAGAGGGACTAGGAGAGGGACTGGGAGAGGGACTGGGAGAGGGACTGAGAGAGGGACTGGGAGAGGGAATGGGAGAGGGGCCTGGGAGACGGACTGCGAGTGGGGCCTGGGAGCGGGGCCTGGGAGCTGGGAGAAGGACTGAGAAAGGGACTGGAAGAGGGACCTGGGAGAGGGTCTGAGAGAGGGACTGGGAGAAGGGCCTGGGAGAGGGACTGGGAGCGGGGCCTGGGAGAGGGACTGGGAGAGGGGCCTGGGAGAGGGACTGGGAGCGGGGCCTGGGAGCGGGGCCTGGTTGCAGCTGGTATTATCCTATATATAATATGGTATAGTATTGTAAATTGTATAATTTGTAGTCTCTTATTGTTTACTAAACATGAGTTTGTCAGTGACAAGCAACTTATCCGATTTGTCTTTGATGGATCAGCTAAAGATTGAGAATGACAGGAACAATGACAAAGGGTATTGACTGTTGAGCATGTGTCATGCTTCAGGCACATCTAATCAAGATCTGTGAGTGTTGGGCAGACATAAGTGTTCTATGTCACACATTTACACACATTTACACACATTCACATACATTCACACACATACAACACTCACACACAAATGATTTCTGTGTCGTTTGCTTTGCAGCTCGTCAACAAACAGTTTCCGGCAGTCGATGAAAATGGGGAAAACGGTTAACTTTACTTTTAGTTGGAAAAGTTACGTCAACTCGAGGGAGAGAGTTTGTACCTCACACATGTCTACAGTTTGAAAATGCCATGAAAATTGCATTATTGCCATGGGTTTTAATGCAATTCAAATGCTTTTATGATCACAGAAGCGAACATTTTAGTTATTCTCCACACATCAAGTGTAAAATGCAATGTACCAGAAATCAGAGTCATCGATGGAATGACGAGAGATACTTAGTAAGAGGAAGAGGTGTCGTCTACATTTAATGAAAAATTCGTGTTGCATGCCCCAACGGGACACGCTGAGCTGTTGACTAAGCGCTAAAGCGACGCCAACCGCAAAGTGCACGGACAAAATGGCGTCACGGAAAAACAACAACAAAGTAGACAGAGACAGAGAAAGAGAGACAATTAAATTGCATGAACAGTATGAGGAGAGAGTGAAGGGAGAGAGAGTGATAGGAGAGACGCAAGGCAAAAAGTAAATACGAAAAAGTGAGTGCAAGCATGAAATTGATTGCCCCGCTGGCATTTGCTGTGAGAGTGAGAGTGAGAGCGAGAGCGAGAGAAAGTGACTGAGAGAATGGGAGGGAAAAACAGTCCTTAGATTTCTTGCAGTTTATTTGTTTTGGCTTGTGCTAATGACCACGCTGGCAACTTGGCTTTCAATTTGGCATATCACACCTACGTCTACGCCTCGAACGTCGCCAACTTAAAAGAAAAGCTCAAAAACATTTGCAATTTCAACACCGTGCGATAAATATTCTAGAACAATGACGCGACAATATATAAAAATACAAAACAAATGGTGAAGGAAACAAAAGCTGATCGCTCAATTGTTCACACTCGCACATTGTCATAAGGACCAATTTGTTGCCTGATTCGCTACCGGATTTGGCTTATTTATTATGCGACCCACACTCGCACACACATACGCACACACGCATACACAGGAGATTGCCGTTCAACACTTTGACGGTTCATTAGCTTTTGCACCTGCCGAAGTGACGAGTACCAAGGCTGATTACGAGACAAATGCCGTTTATGAAGCGCTTTTAAGAGCTTCAATTGCATGTGGTCTCAATAAATGTTCACAGATTTCATTCTTTACAAATGTTATTCTTAAAGTTTCCTTATATGTATAAATACATAAATATTCAGACGGAAGTGAATTTTGTAAACCTGTTCTTATTTCATTTCTGTCAAATTTTTAAGATGGAATATACTTTTAGTTGATAAAGTTAAGTCTGATTAAGTAAAAAACGATCATTTTTTAAATATTCAGCCCAACTCCCAACTTCCAGGAAAATATTGAAACGTAAAAACGGCAATAAAAAATAGCAATATTTTCCACTAATAGATTTCGAAATAACAAAGTTTTTTAATCTACATTTCGTATCACATAACACAGTATTCTTAAGATATCTTGGAAAACAACCAAGTTTTTTCTAGTCACTACTGATCCTTGAACTTTTGCCTAAAGAACTGAAATGTCCGATAATTTAACTGTATTCCTGTGTGCAAATTGTATTTCAGGCTGTGAGCAACGGTGCGGATGTGTGATTTAATGTGATGCGATACGATATGACGGTCAGTTGGACGGTAGCTGTTGACATTGTCGCTGGTGTTGTGTTGTTTTTCCACTCACTGCTGCTGTTTGCTGACATCACACGTGCCACTAAGCTTGATGCTGCCCCAAAGAAATGCTGTTGGCGTTGTGGCAGTCATTCATGTATGTAATTGATAAGAGTATTATCCTGTTTTCTTAATACTCGTCCTTTGCTCCACTAATTAGCCACGGAATGCACAGAAAAAAAACTTCACAAAATTTATACACGAGAGCCGAACATTAAATATTTTCTTTAACGCTACAAGGCGATTAAAGAAAGCCGGCAGTGAGTTTCTTGATTACCCAACAAGCATAAAGGCATCTAGTAATCCACCAACAGAAAATGGAGTTGGCCTTTTTCACCTTTTGACTGTTAGGCAGACATCACGGCACTTTGCGCACACACACACAAACACAGACTAGTCAAATTGGTTCTACAGTGGCTGAAACGACTAAGCTTTTTGCTATAAGCCACAAGCTATTACGCACCTCTCACCGGAGGCGGCGAGAAATTGAAGTCCAGTCTTGATGGCAATCTGGAGGGAGAAGTTCTCCCATTCTAATCTGACAGATTGCAAATGTGTAAAATGAAAACATTAATAATTCTATTACTTAAAAAAAATATATAAAATATTCTACACAATTTAAAAAGTAATTTTTTTGACTATGTAAGAAATTTACTTACGTACTGTTCCCTTGACTTGTCCCTTGACCCTTACTCAAAGACTTCCAACTTTCATAACTTTGTCAAAACTTGACCAATTTTCAAGCGGAATATCGTTTTTATCATTTTTTGGGCTCTACTTTGATTCTGCATCAAAACATTATTTATTTCAAAAATTTGATTTTTTTTCCTATCATTGTTTTATCCGTACTTTTCCCTTGGCTTGTCCCTTGACCCTTACTCAAAGACTCTCATAACTTTGTCAAAACTTGACCAATTTTCAAGCGGAATATCGTTTTTATCATTTTTTGGCCTCTACTTTGATTCTACATCAAAACATTATTTATTTCAAAAATTCGATTTTTTTTTTCCCTACCCTTTTTTCCATTTAAAGTACAAGGTCTCCTACTGTCGAGTATGCTCGACAGTAGCACCGGCCCACTAGTTTGGAATATTTTTTAAATGTAAAGGATACCTTAAAATAGGTAGACACATAAATATAATACGTTATTTATGCAGGCGTCAACATTGCTAATTGCTTAAAATTGTTGAATTGTTTAATGCTTTTAGCAGCTGACTGGCAAAAAAAGGGTTAATGACGAGCATCCCACGAGGCCGATAAGTTGAACTATAACGCATAGTGGAGGGATTCTTGCCATGGCAATTAACAGGCGCAACAAATGGCCTTTTTGTGTTAATTAGACGGGTTTGGCTACCCGTTGGGTGGTGCGACAAGTGGGTGATTAGTGACAGGCGACCACACCAAACTCGTATTTGTGGCCGAACTAATCGCATTGAGTAGCAGCTCAGAGATGATTGGCGAAACATGTTTGGCTACTTAGTGGCACGCCTGCAGGCTGATTGAGCGAGTGGTGCAGCTTATTGAATTACCAGCCATGAGAACCACAATGTTGTCACAACCATTTAACTTGGTTACTTGGTTATCGCTGACTCGAAGCAACAACGCACACAGACTGAATTTAATTAAAACGATACAGCCAATTTTCTCTTCTTCTACCGCCCAAACTCAAATCTCTGACAGCACCTTTTCCACATCAAGCCATAAGAAAAAGAATGACGCTAAGGTGGATCCTGGCGCAAGGACAATCAATCGCAGAAAAAAAAATAATTTATACCGAAAATTGAGTTAAAAATATTATGAAAAGTGCACAATTAGAGTATACCCTGTGACTATAATTGAAAACTTAGTACAGCAGCTAAATATAAATAAACGAATACGCCCTTGCAGTCGTACAGGGTACAATTGTCAAACAAGTAAGCAAAAAAAAAAAGAATACATTCATTTATCTTCAATCGTCACAAGAGAATGGTCAGGGATTAAGTGGATTTGTTCCTTTACTGTTTTCTTTGCTAGACAAATAAAAACACACTCACACAAAAGTCAATTTCCGGCACTTTGTGGGCACACACACACAGATACAATGTATGCCATACATAACATACATACATCGAGAGAGAAGAAAAACATTGTTTAGATTGAACAAGAATTAAACTGTGTATTTCCGCTTCATACATACAATTGACAATTGTAATTATATATGAACAGATCCATTACTTAAATGTTAGAATATTTACATAATGCATAATTGGCATTAATTAAAGAGCATTGGACGCACCTCTGTGGCATCGGTTTTTTGATGTTGAGAGTCTTAAAGCTAATTAGTTACTAAGAGATAACTTAAGAATAAGTAAAAAACTGCCATACGGTGGTGATTCGCTCGCCCCAGCTTCTCTTTGGTCAACGGTTATTTTGTTTTATTTCAACAGAAAGTCCATTTCACACTTTGTGGTTGACATGTACTGATCCAGCTCCTTATCCAGATCCTCACGCTTGACTTCCTGACGTTGCGGCTTGCCTAGAAGGATAAGGGGAGAAGCAAGAAAATGCCAACGATTAATTGCAGGCTGTTATGACCAAATTAGTAATGTTGTTAATTCCATGTTGAGCTGGTCCAGTCTGGTAGTCCATGGGATGCTCTTGTAACGCTTTTACCTGCAGCAGGTCGACCACCACGAGCGCGACTACGTCCGCGACGACCTTGTTGTTGGCTTGCCTTTCCAGCTCCAGTGCTGTTCTTGTTGTTGTTGTTGCCATTGCTGTTGTTCTTGGTATTACCATTTATATTACCAGCCCTGGCCAATTTGCCACCTGCGCGCTGTAAGCTGCGTCTACGGCGACGTGCGCCGGCAACGCCTGCACCCTTTTGCCTGGCATTTCCCGAAGCAGCAGCGGCAGCAACAGCAGCTAAATTTCCCTGACGACCCCGAGATCGTGAGCGTGAACGTGAGCGATGTGTGGCAGCAGAAGCAGCATTGGCAGCAGCAACGGCACGTACAGCAGATCTATAACGAAGTTAAATACCAATTAATTGACTGTTAATTGCAATCAGTTGTTGCATTCACTTACCTGTTACGTGCGCGTCCTTTGCGTCCACGTCCCCCAGTGGCAGCTGCAACTGCCTTCTGAGCTGGGTTCGAATTGCGACGCTTGTCAATGCGTCCGGCAGCAACGCCGCGCACTTGACTGTTGCCACGACGATTGCCACGTCGCTTATTGGTTGCTGCACCTGCTCCTCTTTTACCGGCTCCTGCCGACACACCTGGACGCACGCCCAGACGCTGCTTCACCGACACACGCCCAGCTGCACGTCCGTCACCACCTCTGCCTGCATTGGCCGGCTGTTGCCGACGTCCACGACTCTGCGAACGGCCACGACTCTGATCGCGTCCACGACTCTGATCGCGTCCACGGCTCTGGTCGCGTCCGTGACTCAGCGAACGGGCACGTCCACGACTGCGTGAACGGCCTCGGGCGAGCTGTTGTTGCTGAGGCTGCTGTAGACGCTGCTGCTGCTGTTGCTGCTGTCGAGGCAAACCACGACGACGTTGAGCTACCCGCTCTGCTGCGCCACCCACTGTGGGTCGACGTAGCCCCAGTCTTTGGCGTAGTCCTCCAACCGCTGAACTGGATCGTCGGGTGCCGCTGCTGCTTCGACGTGCGCGTCCACTATTAGCAATCAAATCGGCGCGCATGCTATTTATGTAATTGAAGTTGTAGAGGCGGAATAAGCAGAAGATAGATGTGTTTTATGTTGTAGTATTTTTTTTGGCAATTGTCACATTGATTTTAAGGCTGCTGGCGAACAATCTTCGAGTTTCATTCAGTCAACAACAGCCACAAATGTGTGTTTTTGGTTTTGTTATACTTTTATTTTATGGTTGATGCTTACGTTGCCAGACGAGTGCCGTTATTTGAGCGCCCGGGCCTTCCATTCGGCCCCTTCCGGAGCGATTTGATGCCGCTAACGCGAGACGCGCCAGCGCCGCTGGCAGTTGTCCGCAAGCTTCTCTGTAAGATGCATAAGGTTTGTGATGGATTTTTTTTGTTTTGCGTTTACAAACTGAATCAGACGCTGCTCAAAGCGATAGCGGATCAGTGTGTGTGAACAATAGAAGTCTACTACAAGTGGGTTTATATATAGGGCTACATCTGAGCTGGTCTGTGCTGATCTGGTCTGGTCAAGGCTGGGCAGGACAGTCTATGAAAACAGTTTGCCTGTATCTAGTGTTTGTATAACGCAGAATGCATTTATCCTGTGCTGCTCTTGCCACCATGTGTCTTGCCCAGCCACATAGAATTGCACGGAGTACGTTTAAACGCTTGCGTTTGTCTATGAACAGTCAGTTTGCTGGCCTCAAAATCCCAGAGTATTACAGTAGTTGGTTGTTGTATTTGTATTTTGTTTGGTTTTTTGTTTATGGACACATACGCGCTTCAATTTCAGGGCCGTCTGGACGGTGTGCTTCCTTTTGAACTCCTGCAGCAGGCGAGTATTGGCGACCGATGATGCTGCATCCACAATGCGGCGACTGCGACTCTGGGAGCGACTGCGACGTCCGCGAGTCGGTGTCGATGCCGATTGTTGGCGAGATTGCATTTGAGTGAAACGCTCGTTCAGCGATATTCCAGTCTGCACCATTTCAATAATGTTATCGATAACAATGTTTTCTTTGATATGTCGATTGAAGTTTTGCACTGCTTTGTTTTTTCTTTTTTTGTGTATATGATTTCCTTTTGCAGACTTTGTCTATGCCACAGTTTTGAACTGTGTGTGCGTTGAAACTTGGTTTGCAACTGTAATCAATAGCAGAAAGGTCTGTTAGTTATATACGAAAGTAAGAGCATTTTAGGTAACAAAATAATTTGCAGACAGGTAGACAATTAGCAGATGGCGGGAAATATTCGGGTCATAAAAAGGGATTAATAATCAACGCGACAGCTGTCACTCGCTAAGTACGTCAATAAAATGCTTGTACCAATCGTTATGTATACATAAAACATCTTTGAACAGATTTAGAAATGAGTTCATGGAGCACATGAAAATACATATGCATATGTATTCTAATTATATATACACACTCATACACACACACAGTTGCCACAGCAACAAGAGTTGACTCATAATCAGATACATACGTGCCAAAGTGCATTTTTTATTAAATTAACATTAATAGAGTTTAATAACTAATATTTTCTGACTTTACTTACATTAAGGTCCTCCTCTTCTTATTTTTATTGGTCTTCCGATGCGAAGAAACTGCGCGGAATTTCACAGTTTTTCAGCCGTCACTTTAACTAGTTTTGACGCTTTGCAGGTTGCTTTGTTCACTCTTAAAGTGTTATTTGCAAGGCAGATATAGTTTTTCAACTTTTTACGGATTGCTTTCTTAGGTTGAAATATGTAAAAACACTATTTTATCTGACAGTTTTCACAAAGAACGTAAAATGCGAAAAGTACAGGCTTGTTGAGCTGTGAAATTTAATCGAGATATCGATACAATAATTTTCGTTAAGTCGAAGGTTGCCCATTTAATTTTATTCTCAGTGTTGGCATTTTTGTCATTGTACTCAAAATGGTACTTGTTGCCAGATCGGAATATTTTGCAGGGTGGCAGCCTTTGGGCCAAAACAGTGTTTCCACACCAGTGTTTCCAAGTTTTTAGGGGGAGCAATAGCTGTTTCTGGCTGGAAAGAATCTAAATTTATTTTTGATTGCAGTTTTCCATCGTCTTAAATATGACTGACGTATAATATTTGCACAGCCGGCACGAGACGGCTGTGCCAGAAATCAGCTTAAACTCTTATCAAGTAAGAACAAACCCCAACACGGCACGCGACGCTTGTAAGCAAACGTCCAAAAACATATGGTTGTACAAACAAACATATGTATGTATGTGCATATTAATGTATAAACAAAAGTCTTTAGTATTTATTGTTGTTGTGCTTATCGCATTCGAAAACTAGTTTTCGCGGCTATTGAACCTATGACACTTGACTTAACCGGCTAAACGCTCGGGGCGTGATTATTTTTTGGCCACTAAATTAACATCGGCATTTGGACGTGTCAGCAAATTCTCTTCAAAGTTCGAACTTGAACCATAAACAGTACAGAACACACAGTCGAACCTAGAAGCCGCCACATGTACGTTTACAAGATGGGAAACCGTGGACCGGAGCTAATAATATGGTAAACTGAAGGAAATGGTTACTTTGTCATATACTAATGTGTCTGTCCTTCAGCTCCTTTATAGTTGTCAGCCTGCTAGTGATACATTTCTTCTCGGACCTGTTGCGCATTGCACTCGGAGGCACCTATTCGCTGGATGTAACGCTGTCACAGCTGGTGGAGGCACAGTCCAAGGATTATGCATGGCTGCTCAAGCTGCTGGTCAATTGCTTTGGTTATAGTTGTGTCTTCGTGCCCGGCTATCTTGTCTACAAGTATGTGCAACGCACCAATTATCTCGAACGTGGCAACAAAACATTTCTGCACACGGCCGTCAACATGTGCATCACTGGGAATTCCAGCTATGAAGCTGTGGATGTTATTCACGTTAGTGGCAGCAGCAGCGGGACAACGGAACGGGATCGTCCAAGTAAACGCACCAGTTCCCAGGAGGCAGTGCAGCTGTTCTGGTGCTTTGGCGGTCTCATGGTTTCCTATCTCACTTGGGGTGTGCTGCAGGAAAAGGTCATGACCCAGCATTATTACAATTTCGCTGGAGAAAGTGCCAAATTTAAGGACTCACAATTTCTGGTCTTTGCCAATCGTCTGCTTGCCTTCTTTGTGGCGCTCATCTATCTACAGTGGCAACCCGCTACATCACGTCATCGTGCGCCTCTTTACAAGTATTCCTTTGCCTCCTTCTCAAATATCATGAGCGCTTGGTTCCAATATGAGGCTCTCAAATTTGTAAACTTCCCAACCCAGGTGCTGGCCAAGTCCTGCAAGATAATACCAGTCATGTTGATGGGCAAGATTATGTCGAAAGCCAAATACGAGTCCTATGAATATCTCACAGCCCTGCTCATCTCCCTGGGCATGATATTCTTTATGAGTGGCTCCTCCGAGAACAGCAAAGCGAGTGGTGTAACCACCATGACGGGTATTTTTCTGCTTTCCATGTACATGGTCTTCGACAGCTTTACAGCCAACTGGCAGGGATCGCTTTTCAAGAGCTATGGCATGACCTCGCTTCAAATGATGTGTGGCGTCAATCTATTCTCGTCCATCTTCACTGGCGCTTCACTGTCCATGCAGGGTGGTTTTATGGATTCGGTGGCATTTGCCACAGAGGTGAGTCACTAGAGAATGTTTCTTAGTTTGCAAATAGATTTTATGGGAAATACCTTGTCGGATACTAAGAATGTACTGGCTAAACAATCTACTATATGTATATTTACTTACTTGAATGTGCTAATGTATTTAGAAGGGGACTTCCAAACAGCATAATCAGCAATGCAGCTAGTAAAGTGTTTAGTCATTATCCAAATGTTTATTTTATATACATACTAAAATATTTGATTTATTTATAGCATCCAAAGTTTGTCTTCGACATGGTTATTCTATCCATATGCTCGGCGGTTGGGCAATTGTTTATTTATCACACAATTGATGTGTTCGGACCAGTTGTGTTTACCATCATCATGACGCTGCGACAGGTGAGTATCTCACAATGCCTCACAATGAATTGTGAACTTATTCATTTGTTATTCACTTTCACAGGCCGCTGCCATAATGCTTTCCTGTTTCATCTATCAACACAGCATTTCGGTGCTAGGCATCTTTGGTGTGCTCATCGTTTTTGTGGCCATCTTTTTGCGCGTGTATTGCAATCAGCGCTTGAGGGCGAAACGCAAGCGTGCCGAGGCCAACAAGCCCAAGACAGCTGTATAGTTGTAAGTTGGAATATATGTGATGATCATGCTCAAAACTATGACGCACAGTTCCGTTTTCGAATAAACTACACAGCTAGACAGCTCCTATGTTAGTCTGATAATTGCGATTTTAGCATCAAAACCAACTATTTTTTATTGTACACATTTGTTTTGTAGTTCTAAGTTTAAAAGTAGTTTTTACGAAAGTCCTGAGGCTTGAAAAATGTTTGTATGTGTGCTTAAAGAATAATATATTTAAATTATAAACAAGGTATTTATTAAAATACATATCAGCCGCTTGAAATATTCTTGAAATTTGATATGAATGTGAAAGACATAATAAAAAATTAAATAACTAATCGTTAACTTATGAAAAATGTCACTTTAAGGTAAGATATATGTAAGACACAAGTTGTTTAGGCTTCTCAGTTGACTTGGGTAGATAATGAATGAAGCTTTGACATTGACCCACATAACTGTTATTATTTTTGGCAACATTTAGTTTTGGCTTTTTAGCCAGATACCAAATGCGTCAAGTTGAAGCTTTCTACGGCTGGCTGGTTGGCATCATTATTAGACACAGGTCAATGCACAAGAGTCGCTTGTTGTAACATGTTTTTTTAGTATGTCATGTGGGCGAAACGATCATGATCATAATGACGATGTGGTGCGTGGGTGGCTTGAATTAACATATTTATCAAAAAAAAAACAAAACAATGTGGATGCGCTGGAAAAATTCAAGCCAATAAAAAAAGGGCATTATGCAATCGCTTGCCTTCTAAGGGAAAAACAGCAAATTTGCCAGTTGTTAGCAATTTTCGTTAGTTTATTTATATTTCTGTTTTTTTGCGCATTTGCAGAGGTGATAAATTGGGGCGTGCAACATGCTGGCTGCATAGTCCGTTGCCAACGCGTCGCAGAGTCAGAAGTGTCGGAAAGTGAGTCGAAAAGCAAACAAAAAAAAAAGAATCCTTTAAAGATGCAGTTCATCTTTCTGCTGTTGATCAGCACACTTGGTTGTTGTGCAGCTGCTCCACGTGGTTACTACGATTACGATTACGATTATTCACGGCGACGGTTACCGTCTTCAGGATACAACTACAACACACAGAGCAGTCGCTATAGTCGACAGAGCAGCAATAAATCGGATAAAGAGAATGCTAAATTTGCTGGTGCCCAGAATCAGGAATTGGATGATCTAAACGGCGATGCGGGCGACACGAGAACTCTGCTGCTCAAGAAGAAGCTAAAAAAACTATATCGACCATATGCGGCGGCAGCTGCTTCTTCCTATGGCTATGGCCGACCTTGCATACCCTTTGGACGAGATGCCGGTGGACAGAAGGATCCCGCGGAACAGGGACGCTTCTTGTTCGACTTGAATGTGTACAATGTGTATGGTGGTGGTGGTGGAGGTGGCTGTCGCGGCTATGGTGGTGGCGGATTAGGTGGCCTGGGTGGTTTAGGCGGCGGCTTGCTGTCCGATCCTATAGCGCCAGTTGCCCCAGTGCCGGTGCCAGTGCCTGTGCGTCCCTATGCACCCTTCGCCACTTGGTTATCGCTCTTTGCACCCGGCATATTGCAGAACAGCCTGGCAGCCACTGTGCCACTTTCTGATCCTCTTCCCTTGCGTCCAGCATCTGCTGCTAACGATTTGCAGAGTGATCCTGCTGTTGATCCCAACTATAATCCTACTCCAGTCCGTCGTCCTGTTCCAAATCGCGTCTACTATGACTCAGCCGGAGCGGTAACTTGATTAAAGTAATCTTTCGATCCTTGCTCACAATTCTTCTTCTTTTATAGCCACCAGTGACTCCAGCACAGCTTGTGGGTGGAGTCGCCACAACAGTTAATGGAATCATACAACAGCTGACGGGTCAAGTGCAACCGGTCTACCAAACAGGAGCCTATCGCTCGAGGGATCTTCGCAGCAGCTATGGATAAGCAGCTGGACGAGATTAGCAAATAAATCGATTTAAATTTAAATGTAACTAGCTTTAAGAACGAACGATGATTTAAAATCCAGCTTAAATATATAGAAATTAAAAGACACTTATAAAATTTTTCATTATAAAAGATTTGTATACAAAGATTTTGGGAACAATCGTAAAATTCATAAAAATAAATAGTAATGTGATTTTTTAAAAAGTTACTTAAAATTAGACCAATATATTGAAGAAATTCATTGGTTTTAAACAGGGAAGAGAGACTGGGAGAGGGACCTGGGAGAGGGACTGGAAGAGGGACCTGAGAGTGGGACCGGGAGCGTGGCCAGAGAGAGGGACTGGGAGAGGGACCTGGGAGAGGGACTGGGAGAGGGACCTGAGAGTGGGACCGGGAGCGTGGCCAGGGAGAGGGACTGGGAGAGGGACCTGGGAGAGGGACTGGGAGAGGGACCTGAGAGTGGGACCGGGAGCGTGGCCAGGGAGAGGGACTGGGAGAGGGACTGGGAGAGGGACCTGGGAGAGAGACTGGGAGAGGGACCTGGGAGAGGGACTGGGAGAGGGACCTGGAAGAGGGACTGGGAGCGGGGTCTGGGAGCGGGGCCTGGGAGCGGGGCCTGGGAGCGGGGCCTGGGAGCGGGGCCTGGGAGCGGGGCCTGTGAGCGGGACTGAGAGAGGGACCTGGGAGAGGGACCTGGGAGAGGGACCTGGGAGAGGGACCTGGGAGAGGGACCTGGGAGAGGGACCTGGGAGAGGGACCTGGGAGAGGGACCTGGGAGAGGGACCTGGGAGAGGGACCTGGGAGAGGGACCTGGGAGGGGGACCTGGGAGGGGGACCTGGGAGAGGGACCTGGGAGAGGGACCTGGGAGAGGGACCTGGGAGAGGGACCTGGGAGAGGGACCTGGGAGAGGGACCTGGGAGAGGGACCTGGGAGAGGGACTGGGAGAGGGACTAGGAGAGGGACCTGGGAGAGGGACTGGGAGAGGGACCTGGGAGAGGGACTGGGAGCGGTTCCGGAACCGTTAACCGATACTAACCGTTGCATTTAGAGTACCGGAAGTGGAACAGAAACCGAAATAGAAACCGAATAAGAACCGAAAACCGAAAAGTACACTTTTCCAAAAACAATTTGTTGTTTTCTGTGTGTATATCATTTTACTAATTTTGCCTTCTATTAAAAAAAACCTTAAGTTGAAGTTAGGTTTATCTCGGTAAAATACGAATATACAGTACATTACAAATCTGTAAATATATATTTGTTTTATTAAATGTAATTATTTTACCGTTTACCGAAATAGTTGTTTCAGGATGTATCGGGACCGAAACCGAAACCGATATTTGTTTCGGTTTGATTTCCTGGTTTTGAATAATGAGCTCGGAGTATTTTCCACATGTCCGTCATCGACATAGAATTCTAGAAAAACAAAAATGTCTAGCTGAAAATAAACTAACTAATATTTGACATGATATTGTAAATTGATCTTATAAATAATTGGGGTAGAAATATTCTTACATAATTTTATAAATGAAATAACAATTAAAAATGTTATAAAATTAGGTAATTATCATTTGAGATTCCCCATATTTAGATGAAATGAGCACATGCATAAATTACCAGTATGATGTTTTATCGCTCCAAAGTGCGAAGAATAATTGCGAAGAATGTTCCTGCTCGAGATCTTAGTCATGCACGTACTAAACAAATCTCTCATTCTTGCCCATTAAATTTATGCACGTCGCGTTTTGAGCATTAAAATGAAGAAAACGACGACAGCAACAACAAATACAACAGAAAGTACAATGACAAGGACAACAGATCCACATAAACAAGAGCAACCGGATTTTGTAGGGGAATTTTGTACCTCACATGTTGTCTGGTTTATAACATTTTTTTTTTTATATTTTCCGAGTATTTTACAATCTGGATTTTCAGTACAAATAACAAGAGCTAACTTAGAGTTAAGAAATGATCACACTGTGCTAGAATTATTAACCAAAGAAGCCGCCGCCACCGCCATAACCACCATTATAGTAGTTGTTGGAGTACTGCGACTGGGATTGACTGTAGTGGCCGCCATATGATCCACCGTGGTTGTGGTAGCCACCACCGGGGTAAAAGCCGCCGCCATAACCACCGCCATAACCACCGCCGGGATAGTAACCACCACCATGGCCATGTCCATAACCATGTCCACCTCCGTAGCCATGACCGCCATGGTAATGACCACCGCCAGGATAGTAGCCGCCACCAGGATAATAGCCACCACCGTAGCCGTGTCCACCGTGTCCACCACCGAAACCACTATATAGGCCTGCATTCAAGCCCACTCCAGCGCTGAGTCCAAGACCACCGCCAAAGCCACCGCCGAGTAGTCCAAAGGAGCGTCCCTCGGCCTTGCCAGGTGCCGGGGCAGCAGCTCCATAGCCGGCCACCGTCAATAGGACCAACAGCTGCAAAGAAAAACATGCGATGAGCAAGTGCATCAAGAAGTGACACCAACACCAAAAACCTACACAACAAAAGCGCGCCATAAGAACTTCGAAATAAATTTAAAGGGATTTAAATTTGTGAATGTGCCGCGCACCGATTCGATAACGAAACTAAATTGCAATTGTCGAGTGCTTGGCATTTATATACGCGCTGAAATTCGAGTATACCCAATATACCCAATGAGCAACCATAAGAAGCAAACTACGCGCTACGCATCGCCAAGTAAATTCTACGAAAATTGCAGAACAAACAAGAGACTGAAAATGAAACTTAGGCTGAACTGCTGAAGTTGAAACCAGAACCAGTTAGTGACGAAATCATGGAATACCCCCTTCAGTAGACAATGCCTGACTGGGCAACGGGCCTCAGAATGCGTTAATTTTCGTCGATTGTCAAAATGAGCATATATGCGAGTATATAAGTATAATCGGTTGAGGGTTAAGGCGATTGCTATGTCGTCGCTGTGGAAGATCAAGATCACAAAAAAAAACCCAATAAAAATAATCACTTGAACGATCGTACATCAGAATCTACAACCATGCCGATGCTTGCATACCCTTGTAAAGCCCATTATCTCAGTAACCTGTTTTTGTATTTTTAATTTTCCCCCATTTACTAGTTTCTGTGCATTTTTATTTTTAGTTTAAGGTTTAATGTAACTCAGATTAAAGGGTTTCCTTTTTCTCGCACTCTCAATAATATTGTTGTCAATTTAATTCTGATTAATTGATAACACTTTTTTTACCATTTTTAAGAACAAGATTCTCTGACCTAAGTGTCTTATGCCATTTATACTTAATTTGTTTCTTTCTTAACTTATTTAGTATTTTTTAATTCTATATATATATATTTTTAGCTTCAACAAAGTTTTGAATATTTAATTCTAAATAAACGACAATTATATATATATTTATTTTAATTATTTTATATATATTTATTTATGGTATTAGAGTTTCAACAATTATTTTGAGAGTATGGTTCTCTATAAACTCAGATCAATATGTCTACTTTTATATTTATTTGAATGATTTTTCATTATTTACATTCAAACATTTTTTTTCAATCTTGTGTCAATAGAGTTTTTATTGTGAACTTGTAAATCAAGATAAAATTGAATTGTATTTTGAATATACTTTTATCTGTTAGCTCAATGCGTTTAAAAGAGTTAGAGTATTTACAACAAGCAGCAATAACATAACAAAGTGCTTAGACAAAAGACTTAGGCAACAAACTTTACACAGAACGTGCAACGAAGCATAGGCGGAGCTGCCGGAAACCTCGTCAACAACTTCGATCATCATCCAGTTAACATATCTCATTAGCACTTGTTATTTACTTCTCTCAGTTGCGAGTTGCTTTTGTTGCAGACCTAACGATGCGTTGTATATGATTTGATTTGTCTACTACCAAAAACTCAGTACTAAATATATAACTATATCTTCTTTGTCTCTCTACTTCTGCGTACTTTGTGTCTATTCTATACTCTTAGCAATGCCTTCACTTTCGTTGATCGCAGTTTGTTCACCTTTTGGTTGATTACTTAGCTGACGTCAGTGAAGTTATCGTAACCACCCACATCATTATGAGGAAGTTTATTATGGGGTATGGCAATTGTTAAGCTTCACTTAGATAAATTTTAGTCGATTTTATTTGCTTATGATGGATTTGGGAGTAAACACCTTCCGGAATAGTTGTTAGATTAATGAACATTTCGTTGTTGTTTTTTGAACTAATATTTAATTGCAGAGAGTAATAAATATGTTTTTATATTAATATATTATATTATATTTTATATTTCATATATTAATTCAGATTTTTGATTGAACTAGATTTTATAACTTTTGGATAGTATTTAATAGAAAAAAATTTATTTTTCCAATCTTATTTATTACCAATTTTCAAAAAAATTTTTTTCATCACAAAACTACCTTATATAGCAAGCTTCTTTCTATCTATGCCTAAATATTCATCGTTCGAATAATTTAAATATTATAATACTAAAAGTTTAATTGATTTCAATTTTTTTTAATTTTTTAAAGATAACTTTATTTCTGTATTTTTGTTTAATTGGAATTTTTGTATTATACAATATTTATTTTCAAATTTCTATTAATTAAATATTAATTTAACTTGAAGATCATATTTACTTTTTTTAATTATATGTCTTCTAATAGACCAATTACATGTAATTACTATCGATTTGATTTCCGTTTGAATTTGGCTTAATAAAAAGCAATTTCCACTTCTATTGTCACTATCGAATTGTACATCAACTATGCAGGTACGCACTGTAAATTCTACTTACTTCAAATATCTTGTAAATTCTTTTCATATTTACCTAGGGTTATTTAGTTTTCTGTATCCTGAGCTGCCTGGCAATCAATTGCTTGAGTGCACCACAGTGGCCAGGTTATGGATCCGGAGGTTATGGCTTTGCTCCTTGGGGTGGATATGGGAACTATGCTTCTTCTTCATCCAGTGCCAGTGCCACAGCCAGCAGTGGCAGCTTTGGCTATGGACATGGACATCGTAATCCTGGATATGGCATTGGCTGGCCAGGTTATGGTGGAGGATTTGGAGGAGGATATGGAGGAGGCTACCATCAACAATACAATCATTATCAGTACAATCGATACGGCCAGTATGGCTATGGATACCCATATGGCTTTGTTGGCAAATAAGTCATCACATGCATGTGTATGTGTCTATCGAAATTATGTTGTTAACTGCTGGAAATTTCTGTTTTTGTTATTAACTGATTTCTATTTGTCGGACTTTGCCTTTTGAAGGTCAATAAAACTAAAATACCCAAATGGAGAAGATGATTCACTTGATTTGCTGTCTACATTTTTTATAACGCAAATAAGTCGAAATATTTAAATTTTCGATTTTTTAACAGCTGATCCTGAGATTTTTTTAAAATACTTAGCACGTTTGATAAATAGGAAATAAAACTTTATAAAAGTCACTTCCGAGCCGAATCCCTAATTTGTGGGATTATTTCAGTCAAGTCTGAGACTGGAAATTCCCTAAATTGTTGTAATTTGTATTGGCCATTCATACCTTTTAACAGTTAACAGAATCACCAGCTCCCACTATTTAGAGTTTTGTGCCATATATGATTTTTTTTTTTTTCTGAGTATCATTGCTCCTATTTAAGTTAAAAACCAGAAATTTTCAGGGTCAATTTGTATGCATGAGACAAAGATGAAGCCAGCTGCCAGATGAAGTTCACACAGCAACAACAACAGCCACAAAAGAGACCACAACAAAGGTAAAACAAGATCTGGCTAAGAGGCGATTGCATAAGGGCAATGAATATAAAAAAAATATCACAAGAGAGATAAAAAGTGATCGTTCGTCGCGATGTCGCTTCAATTGCAGACTTGCCGTGGTCCATGCAGGCCTCATACTCATGGATAAATCAGCGAAGAAATATTTGAACTTGAAGGCATTACAAAATTAAACAATAAAACTACAATAATAAAATACTTATTTTAACGAGGCCATTAAATTTCAAGCCCAGTCAATAATCAAATAAAATAAAAAGCGGATATCAAAGTTGTAAAACTTTATTTAAAATGCAAATCATTGTGAGTAACTAACTGTTTTAAGTGTGTTTCAAATAGTTTATCAATGGGTAAGCTAATATAATGTTAAACAAATTTAATAGTTAATTTGTAGCTCAATTATATTATATTAACAAACGTTAAATATTAACCAAACAGAATATATTTTTTTTAAATTATGAAAGCTGTTTACTTAAATTGTATAGACATGATCACATAAAATCGACTTTCATTTTATTTGGGAAAGTTTACTGCGATCTTAAAAAGACACACAACAAATGGATTTAATTTTTTAACAAAATCTTTTTCTTCCAAAAGTAATATAATATATTTGATATTTATTTAATTATTAACATATTTACTACTCTACTTAAATTTCCCTATAGCGTCCACATCGATTAATAATATTGCTGGGCATCTGTCTAGTGTTCCTGCTCGAAGATGTCAATGCCGGTAAACTAAAACTCCTTGCCTTCAAGGGTCCCCATGCTGGATTTGTAAAGTTGAAGGTGCGATCGCCTAAACTGTTGGGACTTAAACATGGCTTGGTAGGCGGAGGATTGGGTCATGGATTAGGTGGCGGTTTCGGCGCTGGATTCGGAGGTGGTGTAAACGTTGGTGGAGGCTTCGGCGGGTTTGGCGGCCACAGCAGCGGCTATGAGCACCACGAAGAACATCACGAGAGTCACTACAGCAGCGGCGGCAGTTATGGAGGTGGAAGCTTTGGTGGAGGCGGCTTCGGTGGAGGCGGCTATGGGGGTGGCGGACTGTGGGGCAAATAACTTAAAGTCACATCTGATAACCTACATATGTCAAACCATAGACTTCTTGTCATTAGCATCATTATATATTTGTTATTTAGTTTTAAGCTCATGTCGAAATAAAATTGCACTTAGTTAGTATCTTTCAATTCAAAAATACTTGACATTTCGTATAATCAATCTAGAAAAAATGTTACGATAAAAAACTGATTACTTTTGATCAAAGTAGCCATATTTACGGCTAATAGCAATTTTACAAATATTTTTAGGAATTACTTATGTATAGAAAATAACTAGAACTAGCTAGAAAATTGCTAAGTTAGCAGCAGTTTTCTCATATAACTTTATAAATGTTTTCGCTACTTTTTCGCTAGATGGCGTAAATAAAAATAAATGAATTATAGATGGCGCCACAAGACAGCTGCTGTTAATAGCTGATAAGACACTACCAAATTATATGTTTCCGTAGTGTAGTGGTTATCACGTGTGCTTCACACGCACAAGGTCCCCGGTTCGAACCCGGGCGGGAACAAGCTTTTTTACCTAATTTGTTATTTAATTTCTTTTTATTAAGCTATTTACATTAAGTAATATAAAAAATAAGATAACAGTAAATTTAAAATATTTATTTTAGCGGCGTTTAAAACCGCCACCGAAGCCGCCCAATCCGCCGCCAAAGCCGCCACCATATGCACCTCCGTAAGCTCCTCCATACGATGAATAACTTTCATATCCACCATATCCACCGCCATATCCTCCTCCGTAGCCACCAAAGCCGCCCCCACCGAATCCACCCTTCCAACCATGTTTGAAAGGCTTAGCAAATGGAACTGCAACCGGCACCGGATGAGGCACAGCAACTGGAACTGGCACGGGCTGTGGCACTGGTACCGGTTGAGGAACAGGAATTGGTTGTGCAACAGGATACGGCACTGGATAGCCAACTCCATAGCCACCTCCAAACTTTTTGCCACCGCCAAAACCATGTGCCTGGCTAAAGGCAACGCAGAGCAGCATTATCAGTGCCCTGATGAATCCCTGAAACTACACATCTTAACTGGGACAAAATGTAACGTTGGATTTTGAACTTACCTTGTTTAGCTTCATGATGTGATGATCTTCTAATCATCGAGAGACGCAAGTTGTCACTTTTATAGCAATCTTTGTCACTTCCTGTTTTCCCTTTTTGTAAAGAGTTCAAAGAACTTTAAGAAATAATGTTGAAGCTAGATTAACCAGTTTATGACTTGCCTAAGTTAGTTAGTCGCAGCGACTAACAATAAAAGTTTAACAAATTGTGTGAAATACATTGAAAGCGTTCAAATCGCGAGTTTAAGGTCGTCATCTAGTTCCGGGCCTACATATGTGGGCGTATAGTCTAAGAACTCGATATATAAGCTGAAGCTTCTTCAAATCAAACAAACAGTCAAAATCAAAACAAAATACAATCATGACAAAAATTAGTTGCTCTGTAAGAATCCTTAATTGATGGCCTGGCTTAAGTAATGTCTCAACAATTCTTTTACAGTTGTTAGTGCTGACACTCCTGGGCAGCAGCTACGCTCAGTATCAATATCCAGGAGCAGGTGCAGCAGGAACTGGTGCTGGAGCTGCTGGACTTGGTGCTTCTGCTTCCTCTGTTGGCTCAGCGGGTGGTGTCGATAATCGCATCCTGGGTCTTGGTGGACTTCTGGGTGGAGCTGGCGGTGGAGGTGGCGGCGGACCCTTTGGTGGCTTGTTCAGCAATCTCTTGGGTGGATTTCTAGGTGGTGGCAACAATGCACGCCCAGCTTTCGGGCAAAGCTATCCATTGCCAGTGCCGTCATATGGAGGCGGTTACCCAGGAGGCTATGGTGGTTATGGGGGATATGGGGGCGCTCTTGGCACTGGCTACGCGGGCGCCTATCCAGGCAATTTCGGTGGCGGCTATGGTCCTGGTTATGGCAACTACTATGGCTGAATTATTTCTTGGCATTGCAAAAGGACCACCAAAGTATTATTTAATTGAATTACGCATGTTATCAATTTGTAGTTATAGTTCTGTTGACCATTAAAAATACTCCAAATACACAATCAAAATCCAGAGAGTTTTGCTTTTTGACAGTTTGCCAAGCGTTTACCATAAGGGGATGTAGCTCAGATGGTAGAGCGCTCGCTTAGCATGTGAGAGGTACGGGGATCGATGCCCCGCATCTCCAGAAGTATACATTTTTTGCACTTTTGTATAAAATAATTTACTATTTAAATAATTTCGTTTACCGCATTGTTATTAAATTTAAAACTATAAATGGCAGCTGATTTAAATTCGATTTTTATGTACCAAAAATGACAATGGTGAGTGTAAATACGTTAACGGCTGGGCATCAGACATGTGGCTCAATGGTCTAGGGGTATGATTCTCGCTTTGGGTGCGAGAGGTCCCGGGTTCAAATCCCGGTTGAGCCCTGTGTATTTTTTTAAATATAAAAACAGTTTTCTTATAAATTTTTATTTCAAATACACTTTATGGATGAATTAATTCAGTAATTAAATAATTTTGAAAAAGTAAAAAAGTTATTTCTTACTGGAGATGCGGGGCATCGATCCCCGTACCTCTCACATGCTAAGCGAGCGCTCTACCATCTGAGCTACATCCCCGTTGTGGCCTATCGCAACTGTTGAGTCTTTTGTCTAGCGCGTGGTATATTGGCACTAGTGATATAAACAAGTTTTCTTTTGTTTATAAATATTTGAAAACAAACTATATTTTATGTGCGGGCAGATGATTGGGAATATATTTATGAATTATAAATTAATTAAATTCGTTTATATTTAATTTTTTAGTTTTCATTCTTAGTACATTCATCACAATTCGTTGCCATTTGCCGGACGGTTGCTTCAAAACTTGATAAGAAGAAAATGAAGGGTCGTTGAATAAACTTATGCATTTAATTTCCGTTTCCGGTCAATGAAAGTTACCTAAAAGAAAGCAAAACAACAACACCTGCTGAGCATGTGGACTTCGGACCTGGACATTAACTCTTACCACTTTCATGCTTCCATTGTTGTCATAGCACAAACACAAATAAACGTGCGGGCAATTGCTAGTGGAGAAGAGAAGCGAAATAACTGGAGAAATTGTTGCTGGATATGGATGCGGTCCCATTCCGTAACCAATTGCTCATCAGCCGTTACTATCTGGACTTTCACACTTGTGTTTATACAACTGTCACTCGCTTGGCGTTCTCGTATTTGGTTTGGACACGCCCCTCTGCGTCTTTTTGCCCATCGTGGAGCTCTATTATTATTTTCACAAGTTATATAAAAATAATAACAGAACTGGACTGGACTGGGATGGGAAGTGGGGCCTTGAGCTGACCGAAGCCGGGCGAGTCAGCCATGGCCATCCATTATGCTGGCGGGCATTTATTTGCCAAACAATTCAACAGCGTGTTGGGTCTACGTCTGCTCCTTGGACAGCTTCCAACCACTTCATCAGCATCCAGTATCCAGTATTCTGCATCAGCTTCAGCATCAGCATCGGCATCGGTATCCAGCTATGTCTGGAGCTATCTTATGGTTTATGATGGAATCAAAACAAATGCCAGCGTTTCACTTGCTTCTGATGAGTTTGTTTATGCAGATTGGTTTGGAGTTTTTCGGCGTTAATGGATAAATGCTCACATGTGTGTGTGTGTGTGTGTGTGTGCATATAAGTATGTATGCATACATACATATTTACACTCTGAAAGTTCTTCTTCTCAGCACTTTTGCCCTTATTTTCATGCACATTTTTATACATAACCCTTTTAGAGCACTGTTAAAATTGGGTCATAACAGCTTGATGTTTATGTTTGTAACAAGAAAAGATTATTTATGTCTAACAGACTGTTTCTGCAGACTGCTTATACAATTTATATATTATATTTATATATTATTTATATATTATTAAATATTTTTAAAAATCTGAAACTTTTAAATTGAAATAAATTAAATAATAATTTTTTTAAGGAATATTGAAATTAATTTTTATTTTGTGTATTTATGAGAGTATTTCAGTTTCATTATTACCTCTTTTAAGTTGATTTTCTTGTGCGTTTTCGGTTTGCTTTTTTGTTGCACGCTTTTCAATTAAAATTGTATTGTTTTCTTTTACTTTGTCTGCTGTGTTTACTTAGGCTATGCTGCTTAGCCAAGAGCGCAGGACAACGGGCTTGGCCCACAACCAGGAACAGGAACAGGAATTGGAATTGGTCCAGATCCGAATCCAAAACTGCCTCCGCTGGCGCTCGCTTGAGGCGATGACGTTGCCGGTGGCAGCATGGGCAGAGGCAGTGGGGGAAGATGAGGTGGTGGTAGTTGAGGGTGAGGAGGAGGGGGAGGGGGAATCAAAGGTTGGGGCTGTTGAGCTGGACCAAAAAACCAGGGCGATAAGGGGAAATGGACCCTGAGCTGGCACTATTCTGATCCGTCTGATAGATGTAAACATTACTGTTTCCCTGTGCTTGTTGTTGTTGTTGTTGCTGATGTTGTTGCTGCTGTTGCTGTTGCAGAGGCGTGGCATAGTAGGTGGGATAGAAGCCAGGCTGTGGACCAATAACAGCCGGATTACATCCAAAGGACGGACAGTTGTAATATCCATTGATGGGAAAGACAGCGCCAGCATAGAGAGGAGCGGAGTTATGGAAAGCCAACCAACGATCGCGCCAGCGTCTAAACAAAGTGCCCAGAAAGAAGAACGATCGTCCATCATAATGCTCCTGTGGCACTTCCTCCTCATCCTGTTGCAAGTCCGCACAGCTGATCGCCGAGAAAAGCAGCGTCAGCAAAAGAATCTGCTAGAGAATTGATTATCAACTTGTTGCTAATCTGCTGTTTATAACTTACAAGTGTAGACATTTTGACAACTGCACGCTTTGAAGTCTCCTAGTGAACTGCTCCCAAACGACTCCAGATGTGCCTCAATCGGAGTCATCTCTTGAAAAGAGTTTAATGAGGCCTGTAATTAAATCGGAGTAGCCGTTGCGTCAGCTCTTGACGCTTTTATAAATTGTAATAATTGCTGCAGCGATGCGTGCAACATGGTGCAAAACCTTTACATGTCACTTGAAGTTGCAACTGTAACTGACAAAAGACACCTTTTTTACTTTTAATAAACGGTACCACTCAAATATAAATTTATATACAGATAACTGTAATTAATAAAGATTTATGTAAATAAAAATTATTCAAATTAATTTTGTAATTATAATTTTAATTTTAAAACTTAATTATCTGAATAAATTGAAAACTTTAGGTTGCCACAAAGTCTGTTGCAATGACTTGTTTTAAGCGAAATATTCAAAGAAGTAATAAAACAAAATAAAAATTAAAGAAAATCTTGTTCAAGAAAAAGTACAAAAATGTTAAACTTAAAACTCAAAGTTTGTAATTGATCTAAGTAAGGAATTTACTTAAGGAACACGTTAAAAATTGTTGTCTTAAAAAGTAGAAATACATATAAATAAGCAGTAAGAATTTATTTATTTATTTAAATACAAATATATAATGTTTTCAAATTTAATAATATAAAAGTTGAACTGAAAAAATTAAAATAGTCGCAGTATTAAAACACTTTAAATTGATGATGTAATTGTTGCAGATATTGGAGCAAATTCAATAATATAATTCTAAGCTTTTTCCACAAACTGGTTGGAGATATTGGTATTTATTTCCGATGCATTTCTTATGATATCGCTATGATTTCACATAAGTCATTTCAAAGTTTTCTGAGGTTCTTTATGCTTTTCAGTTGACACTCCAAAGTAGGTTTAAAGTTCGATTTTTTCAGTTTCTCAGCTTGCAGCACGTGCCAGCCATTATTCATTAATAAAAAACAACAAGAATAAAAAAAACCTTGACTTTTGTTGCCTGATTCTGTTGGCCGCTTAAAAAAGCAAGCTAAAGGCAACAACAATGTTTTGAGTTATGAGCACTGCGTGCCAGGTGTACTAAAAGCAGTTCAAGGAAGACCAAATACAAAATAGGTCGAAGATGAGAATACCCTATAAATTGTCTTATTTTTTTAATATAATTATTTCATCTTTGTAAGCGGTTTCCGCTGCCTTTTAAATTATTTGAAAACTAAACAAATTTAAACTTTACATTGATTTATCATGTCCACGCAATTTGTTTTCGTTACGGGGTATTAAACAGGTGACAACAATCAGTTGAATATTGTATCCTGTGTCTGGCAAAACAAAAACAAAACCAAATGCTGTGAAAATTCACGCGCCGATGAAAATTTCGCACGTTTTTATGGCTCTGACCTCGGGGGCGAATCTGAGAAATGGTTTCATTGATAAGCTGCTGCCCCAAAAAAACACATGAAGCAACTTTGATTTCGGCGGTTACTTTCACATTTAATTAAAAAAATATGCAAAGTCAACAGAAAACTAAAACGAAATTGCTTCACTTTCTCCCTCTCTCTCTCTCTATCGTTAACTATTTTTCTCTCGCTCTTGTCGCAGAGAACTTTTCATAAACTTTGTTGCCATAAAAACAATAAAAACCGCAATCCTCCCCAAACTTTGCCATTGTTATCGAAATAAGCAGCCAAAACTCAAACGGACAATGGTCGAGCGTCCTTTTTTACGACAAAGCTAAATCCGGCGGAACCACATAAATTATGTTAATGCTTATGGTATGTACACGCCCACCATGTGTGTGTGGGCAGACTGCGAGTCCTGTCCAGTCCAGGATAATCACAAAAATACACAGCAACACGACATTGTGTGCCCAAAATGACATTTGTTTAGTCCTCTGACCATGTGGAATCTCCACTTACACTTCTAACTCCTCACTCCTTACGCCCGATGTCCGATGTCCGATAGTTTTTGTCCTCAATTGAGAAAATTGCTGACAATTGCTAAAAACTATTTGGTTTGAGTTGAAGCTAGAGTCTGTAAGGACTGCAGGCGTGGCAATTACATACAGCATCTGTCAGTGGAGTATTTTAGACAGTGTTGTAAATGATATATGCACAGTTGTGAAGGCACAACAATTGAGCTTATTGCATAGTGTAAATAGAAAGATGTTCAAGATTTAATATCCTTACGCACATATCATATTCGCAAAAACTAACAAGTATATGCTTTATTTTGACATATTATCGTAGCACATTAGACTGAGACTAGTTTACAGATAGATGGATAGATGGGTTTACAGTTCTTCACCTAGAAAATACTTTTCTGGTATTCGTTTATTTTACAATCACAAATAATTAAAAATAGAAAATAAATATAAACACGTCATCGAAAAGAACTTGAAAGGTTCTTATACTAGGTTCTTATACTACATATATTTATTTATATCCGGTTTGTTTTTTGATGTTAAAGAATAAACATTTAATTACAACATATACTTATATGGACATGTGTGTAAGTAGTGAGCTATTCAAATCATTCAAGTTAACACGGCCAGTTGGCTAAAGTCAAATAATAATGCTCATGAGGAAATTAGAAAAGGACATTGCTGTATCCGACAAATAAAGGACGACACAGCAACCACATAAAAGGAAGGACATTGAAAATTAAATCCATAAAAATGATTATACGATATGGCTGGCATACTTATACATACATATATAACTACGGGTACATAAAAGCATTGTGGATATTGTCAGAAGTTGAGGTTTACATATTATTTTAACCGTTGTGCTGATTATGTGGTATCTTCCCCCAACTGGAAATTATCTGGCTTGTGCGTTTGAGTATAAAAAGTAAAGATAAGCCAACGACAGCGAATAAATCGAAACAAATAAAGTTTCGACTGCGACTGTTGGCTAATTGCAGCCTACGTCCCCCAGAGAAATAATTGAAATGACGTTGACGACGATATGTGATACATTTGCAAAGCAAATGGATGGTCTCTTGCCTCCCCCAACTGACCACTCAATACGAGTATCCATGCAACATGCTGTCGAACATATCCGTCGTACAACGCCGTCGGCTTCCGTTATGCAATGCTGCCTCTGCGTGGAGAGAACAATTTGCAGGTGGCACTTTTGCGTGTGGAATGGTGTGTGTGGGTTGACATAAACGATACATGTTGATGTCTATAAAGGCGAATCCGTTGAGACTGCATGTTTATGGCATGCAAACTTTCTGTCAGCTGTCATCGCTGCAGACGCACAAAAGCAAAATCAGATTGTCGTCGAGTTTTGTATCTGGTTCAATATGGGAATGAAGCTGACAGCTGGAGTTCAGCAACAGCTAATCCAATATTTGTTTTGCTTACTTTATATTTCTAAAATGCACAAAAAAATATGAACTTCCACGCGTCAACACAACATCACAAATGTTATGCGAAGGCCCCGGCGAGATTCGAACTCACGATCTCCTGTTTACTAGACAGGCGCTTTAACCAACTAAGCCACGGCGCCAGTTGTAGGGCCGCCTGAAACTACTGAATTTTTTTAATAATTAGATCAGAATATGCTCTGAATTTGTGTTCTTTCAAATTCTATTTTTTTTTTATTTATTTGAAAGATATTATTTTTATTGTTTCTTTATTGAATTGCTAATGTAATTTTTTTTTTTTAACAAAATAATTTCATAATATAAAAAAGATTTCGATAAAATACTTAATTTATTTATACCAAGCTTGTATTACATACTGACCTTCTGTAAGTAAAAAAATAATAATCATAAATAAAATATCATAATACAATTTAATTTGCAGAACGAGATAAATTGCTAAAACATATTAAAGATGTAATTTGAAAACGCAAAATAAAAAAGCATCACATCACCACATCGGTAACGTAGGCCCCGGCGAGATTCGAACTCACGATCTCCTGTTTACTAGACAGGCGCTTTAACCAACTAAGCCACGGCGCCAATTGCGCGGTGAGTGCTTAAACAACTATAAATGATTCCAGGCGTGAAAATGAATAGAAATGTGAATATTTAAAATTGGACATATATTTTAGTTAATTTCACCATAGTATGTATTTCTGACAAGAAATTAAAATATATGTATTATAGATATAAAAATAAACTAAGTAAATATAAAAACACGATATATGTACGATTGTGTATATTGCTCGCCGATTTTATACGTTCATATGTTGATCTAATAATGAGTAAGTACATTTATCGGTTTATCTTAATTTTACCCCTTATGTATTTTTGCAGGGGACTTTTCTATGTCTTTAATTAAATTAAGTAAGTTCATACGAGTGGTTTTCTTGTATTGGGAAGCACACTCTTACATATATTTATGAGTTAATATATGCACTGCATTACTCAAAGCTTTGTCAGATTGTTGACGGGAATGTACCCATATTGTGATTTGAGAGGTATTTAAACCGGCACACAGCACTAGCAACCATCAGAACAGAAATCGTTGTTTAAGCATCAACAGCAACTAAAGAAAAACAATTGCAATGGATTGTCATTCAAGCGGAGACCCAAAGACCGGAGCAGCATCTGTCAGATGCGGAGTGATGACTGGAGATGACCAGGCAAATGCAAGAGCCGGAGTTTTTGCAACAACCAACAGCAGTGCAGGACCCGTCACAAAAGGCGTGTACGGAGCAGTAAATGCGTAAGTGCTACATATTAAACTCAATAATACTAGAAATTGAATTAACATGAGATCTAATTAACAGCGATGGTCATAGTCTCTCTGTGCAACATGGACACACGCAAGGATTTGGCAGCAGCACAACTGTCGCAGCCCAGGCCAATCTCTTCCAGAACCAACAAGCAGCCTTGAATGCTACCGCGCACCACACTCACACACGCACCCTCGATCAATATGGAGGTGGACTCAATTTGCAGACCACTAATGGCCATTCAGCTGCACTGGGAGTCAATCACATACCACAATTCAATATGACGACCATGCAGGCCAGTGGACGCGCCAACCTATTGTCATCTCAAAATGGCAATCTCAATTTGGATGCCACAGCAAATGCTACACGCCACATGAGCGGTCCATTTAGAGGCAAGTCCGATATTGGAGGTGGACTTAACTTGAATTATAAATTTTAACAAGATGTAATGAAATTATAGAAAATAATTATATGTATTCACCATATTAATCAATAAAAATTAAAGAAATTTATTATTAAATTAATCTCTTAAAAACATTTCAAAACATGTTTTAAAAAGTGAAACAATATATCTGATAGTCAGGGAATTTCGACATCTTAAAAAATGTATAATCGTAGATGAGATCTGCGGAGAGACATTTCTGAAACAAGTATATATTAATTTTTTTTGACTTTTTTGATATAATAATTTCTAAATCAACTTTACCATCCAACATAGCAATCGCAAAGTAAATTGAATATACTAAAACTATTATTCTACACTAGGTAAAAGAACAGAACATTTAAAACAACATGTACTGTATAAAAACCACATGATGATATTAGTATAATTTTGAATCCGTGACACGTCAATTTGTGGTTCTCCAACCATTTGCAATATTCTTGTACCGTCTTCTGTGTACTGCTTACTCTCAATGTGCCTCAACGCAACGTTAAGTGCCATAAAAATAATTCAAAATAAATTGCTTTACATAAAAATTGGTTCGCATTTTAGGCAAAGGGAAAATGGGCAACTGTTCTATAAGGTGTATAATTTGGCCATAATAATGCGCATCATGAAAACTCAACACAAATACACACATACATATATTCACATAGACTAGCTAGGTTATTAATTTCAACATTGGATTTAGCCCCAGTCGCCGTCGTAATACATAAATAACATCGTTTTATACGAAATACTTTGCATATTTTCAGGCGCCATACAACTAAGCCATAAAAATGACACGATTTTGTAGACGGTGAAAGTCAAGAAGCCTGTCGAGTCATGTCAGCTGGGGATTCTTGTCTAAGCGAAAGGTAAATTTTCACTCTGATTGGCCACAATGAAAGATGCAAAGTCAATATTATTGGCCAAGTTGGTTCGGTGAGTCTGCAGAATAAATGCCCTGTAATGATGTCTAATCCGGCTAATAATCGGCTTGGCACTTTGAACAGACAACGACTTGGTTATGCAAATGCCACAACTTCAAGATAAATACGTTCTAAGCACCTTTTAAATTAACTGAGAAATGAGGAGAAAATATAATATATATATTTTCTTAAATTTTGGTCTATATATATTTTTAAAAACTAGTTAACAAAGTTTTCGTGTATGTAAAGTTAACTGCAAAATTATTTCGATGAATTAGACAACTACTCTAATCGATTGCTAAATCCATTATAAATCCGTTTTATCGATAAGTTATCTTTGAATTCCACTTCAATTCTAAAGTAGTATCCCTAAGATTTAATTGTAAAAACACAGTTGTTGTTAAAAATACGAAATATGAAGCTAAATTTAGTTTTTTTTATAATCAGCTCCATAAATAACGTAAGTACCTGGCTTGATTTATACATTTTTCACGTATTCTCTGGAACATTTTAATAGATAATGATCATAAGGATTGTTAATGCAGCTCCCGCGAACAGATTTAAAACTTCAACTGAACTAAATGATAACTCGAACTACACAGGCACTTTAATAGATGAAAAGGAATTCAATGATGATCTTCAAGTTGCAGAAAATAGACAACAGCATGTGAAGAGTATCCAAATGTTTAATAAACCTTTTCACCTTGGAAATTCTGTAGACATAAAAACAAAGAAAAACACAGCAAGCATGAGTAATATTAAGAATATGAATGTGAAATTTCCCGTTCCCAAGACAGGTAATTAAAATAGTAAAGTTAACAATAAAAATAATTGAATATTTGATACATTAATACACACAATTTAAGCTTCAAAAGATCCGCAACCAAGGAGAAAATCAGGTAATTGAACTAAAATAGTAGAGATTTTAACAACACTAAGATTTGGATTTAAAGGCAACGTAGAACTGACCATTTCAATACCGAGATTTAACACTGATATAATGGGGAACTGGGTATATAATCCTTGGGGCGTTACCTTTGGCGACCTTTTTCGGGATACCCGTTACAATTTCGGTGGACACTACACAATACCACGGATGTATGTCGATTCGATGCCATGGACTAATTACTATCCCAATAAGTACGTCTTACTATCTATATTTATATCAATTCAGATACATCTGATTTATACATATGCATTTATTTTATGTAGAGAAAAATTAAGCACAGTGTGTATTGGAAAAACTTCACCCTATAATGTGCCCCCGGTAATGAATTGGATGACTCCCCATATGTATGGTAAAATTCGAAATATTAAATTTATGAAAGACCTCCGACGAAGTCTATATGACGAGGGTCATCCCGATGAGTGTCATACCTCAAAATATGTTACATTTTTGGGCTATATAAACTGCGCGATATTACGTAATCAGAGAATGGAGTACTTGATTCCCTATTATCCAAAGCATCAAAATGTACCTGCTAACTATGAATAATAAAACTAATTAAAATCAAACGATTAATAAATGCATAACAGAATCTAATATAGATTTATTTTTAATGTAGCGGTTCAAATATACATGGTAATTAGGCTGATAGTATTAAGGTCTGTACACATTTCTTGGAAAAGTTAAAATATCCTACGCTAGAGTATAACAAGCAATAGTTCTATTGAATTGCTTCCCACAAATGTCTTTTCCAGAGAAGAGAAGAGATATCAACCACTTTTTGTTTTACACTCAAGTAAACAACCATTTCCGTGGCAACCTTTTTGCTAACAACCAAAGTTGTCTTAATACGAATGTGATTACTTGAAACAAATATTACTATATATTATTATTTAACTCATTCCTGTAAAGTGAAAAACAGAACAAATGGATTTCACGTATTGTGAATTCCCCAGCACCGTGTCCATTGACACCTTCCAGGCCTATTTCAATCCCAAGGATGTCAAACTGCCCAAAGTCAACAGTAAATCATTGAACCAAATCCAAACCGAACCAAGCAGCGAATGCCAAGTAAATGAAGCGAAAAGTCTGCGACATCTTGTACTCGATGCCATCGTCAGCAATTGGAGCGGTAAGGAGTATCGAATTGAGATGAGAATTATTTGACTATTGTAGATATTATTGTTGCCAGAGTTGCCGCTATACCGTCAGCTGCGACGACGAGAGGACCGTAACTATATACTCAGTCAGCTAGATACGCAGTTGCCGCTGCAGTTGCTCAGCTTTCACATCCGGGATGATTTCTTCTGGAGACGCTGCTATGAGTTGCGTTGGCGTTTGGCGCCGTTACAGGCTCGGGGCATGGAAAGGCGATGGATTAACATTTACATGGAGCGACATGTGCAGGAGTTTATTGAAAATATGCAAACCGGCGACTACGAACAGGATGGTAATGTGCAGACCGCCTTGGACATCTGTGCGGCATACATAAATCAATTGGAGATAAATCTCCTTCAGCCCGCACCATCCGACAGTGAGAGCAATGGTAATGATATCTGTCAAGTATGATCCTTGAATACCCTTCACTTCAGTAAAATTAAATGATGTGCATATAAAAGGGAGGACAAATTATATACTATACTGAACTGACTTATGTATCATGATATTATACACAAAAGGTTATTAAGAAACAATTTTAAATCATGTTATACAGGGATACAGTTTTGGAAGATTTTTGACTGGTTTTTCTTTCTGTGGAACCCCTGATTATTAAAAACCAGATCCTCTACACTGAGGTTGAATTTCAACCAATTGTTCCTATGGCAGCTATATGATATATGTAACCGAATTAAACAAAATTTGGTCAGAATGTACAAAACCAAATTAAATGCATATTCTATCAGTTTGATTAAGATATCTTAAAAAACAAAAATCTTTTTCATACTAAGACTTGATTTTCAACCGATCGGTCCTATGACAGCTATATGATATAGTGGGCCGTTTTTAACAAAATTTGATCAGGATGTATAATAACAGCCCAGATGCCTATTCTATCAGTTTGGTTCTGATATTTCAACAAACAAAAAACTTTTTTATACTAAAACTTAATTTTTGTTGTAGCGTTCCTATGGCAGCTATATGATATAGTTAACCGATTCTAACCAAATTTGGTCAGGATGTATAATACCAGCCCAGATGCATATTCTATCAGTTTGGTTCTGATATCTCAACAAACAAAAATCTTTTCTATACTAAAACTTCATTTTCATTGTACCGTCCCTATGGCAGCTATATGATATAGTTAACCGATTCTAACCAACTTTGGTCAGGATATATAATACCAGCCCAGATGCATATTCTATCAGTTTGGTTCTGATATCTTAACAAACAAAAATTTTTTCCATACAAAAACTTCATTTTCGATGTACCGTTCCTATGACATCTATATGATATAGTTTACCGATTCTAACCAAATTTGGTCAGAATGTATAATACCAGCCCAGATGTATATTCTATCAGTATGGTTCTGATATCTCAACAAACAAAAATCTTTTCCATACTAAGACTTCATTTTCGATGTACCGTTCCTATGGCAGCTATATGATATAGTTTACCGATTCTAACCAAATTTGGTCAGGATGTATAACTTGATCTTGAACTACTATAATATATATTTCAAGACTTTGTAATTATGCTAGCAATACCTTTATAAAATTATCTGTTTAAAGTAGGGTATAATGAGTCAACCTCACCACAGATCACATTCCGCTTGATTACCTGCTGAGCAATCTGCCGGACTTACGGCGATTGCGGCTGAGCTACAGTACGAAGACGGCGGGTATCAATTACCAAAAAGGCTGCAATCAGTTAACAACACGAGACATTCTACTCTTGGCTAAGGGACTTAGCCAATGTCATGAGTTGCGTAAGTTTTGGTAAGCGGACTGCCATAAAATATATTGACTTGGTCTAAAGACTTTTTTGTTGTTTTCTTAGCCTACATAATACAAAACTGTCAGCATATCAGTTGAAATTTTTGGCTCACAGTCTGGACAAGGGATGTCACCACTTGAAGGAGTTATCATTGCTGCATTGCGCCGTGGGAGATGCTGGAATTCGCAGTTTTCTCGAGACTTGTGGCAAGGAGTCCTTTTCTACACTGACTGTGCTGGATCTAACCAACAACAAAATCAGTGGGTTAACAATTTAATTTAAATATTTCATTTATTAATTATATTATTTCAATGCAGCTGAGGAAGGCGCCTACACACTCAGTTGCACCTTGAGGCACGTGCCCCTGCAACGTCTTGTGCTGCGTTTGAATCCCATTCAAAGTGATGGCGCCGCTGCCATTTTTCATACTCTGCAACTGATGCCGATTCGGGAACTTAATCTGGGCAGCTGTGGCATCAGTGAAACCATCACCAAGCTCTTCATGATGTTAATATGCCAGCACAAGACATTGTACAACATTGATCTATCCAATAATTGTTTGGGTGAGGTGAGTTCTAATAGCTATTCAGCAGAGATGTTCCTAGTTAACTACTTTTTTAATGAAATCGTCATTTCACTAGCATTGAAAAAGTAGTGCTATTGAAAAGTTATTGAATTGGCATTAAATTAAAAATTTTTCGTTGGCATTAAGTAATGCCAATGAAAACCCATTTTAATAAGCATTGAATATATTTTTTTTTAAATAAAAAAAAAAAATAGAAAATTTGGAAAATTGTTTTTCCGATATTTATCCGATAGTCCTATCCGATAGTTTTATCCGATTGTCTTATTCGATAGTCTTATCCGATAGTTTTATCCGATAGTTGTATCCGATAGTTTTACCCGATAGTGTTATGCGATAGTTTTATGCGATATTTTTATCCGAATTTACATTTTATTATTTTCTTTGATAGGACTTTGGCAAGCATCTGCTTAAGGTAATTAATTGCAACAAGATTCTGGAAGAATTGGATCTACGTAATACGGGTCTTTCCCTAGGCATGCGTCGCAAATTTCGTGAATTTCTTTTGAAGAATGCGGAACGCAAGAAACACGAAGCTTTTAAGCAACAACAACGCAACAAATTCAAGGCTATGGTCAAGATATAAATATTCTCGTTCAATGCGTGAATAATATTTATATATTTATTTTTAAAAGCGTATATACAAATAACAAATGAAACGTTTCTAAAAATACTTAAAATTTTTAAAACTAATTTAATTAATTATAATTATATATATATTTTTAAACAACCTGATGAAATAAAATTTTCTGGCAGCAGTCCAGTTATTTAAATAAATGATTAAAATACGCAAGCATTTGTCTCTACATTTAATATAAACTTTTCCAGCATTTTCTCTATGTTTCCTTGACACTTTTTATAAAAACTAATAGCAGCACCTACAATAAACATACGAGAAACAATAAAATGTAGCTAAAGTGATACAAGGAGTGTAGCTGAAAGCGTGAAGCTCCATCGGGAAACTTTCATTAACCCTCGACCTTGTTGACTTAGTCGAACAAAAACAATGTTAACCCCAACCAAATGCCAAATACCCAAGACCCAAACACATTTAACACTCAAGCAGCCTTTTTCTAATGGCTTTTGGCCACCAACAACAACAACGAAAGCAACAGTCAAAACAACAACATCAAACTAAGTGGCGCTCAGCGAAATACTTGAAAACAAGTGGTGAAAAAGGTAAAAAGTTGTTGAAAAAATAAATAAAAAGAAAATTCTATTGACTGTTTTTGTTGCAGTTGTTATTGTTTTTGCTATTTTTTGGTTAAAAGTGTAAAAAATGTTTGTGCTTTGTTAATGGTTAATGGCTCTCCTCGAAGTAATTGCCTGGTCATTAATTAGAATAATTTTTATAAACTTTCTGTTTCGTTTCACACAGTAAAAAATGTTCAAATTTTCCAATTCTAATACTCTTAGTTTGATTTGACAAAATTCTTATAGGATATCAATCAAAATATATGAATAATATTTAGAAGTACTTTAAAACACTTTCAGAACAGAATTTTGATGTTTTCACATATATGTAAATGCCAGACAATATGCATTTTTCTTGTTATTTTTCAATTAAAATCAAGTTGTGTTTCTGTCTACGGCGGCTTTTTATTAATTTCTTTTAATTTTGTTTTGACCATTTTGTGTTTATTTAGGACCTTGTTTTGTTTATCTGCGCAAATGAAAGGGAACAGCGACAAAAATACAACAAGACTCAGATAAATAATAATGTACGCTCGTGCATGTATTTATATAGATATAATAATTGGGTTTTAAGTGTTGATATGTGAAGAAAGATATGCCTTACGTCTCCTCTTCCTGTCTTTCCCCCTCACTTTCCCACTTTCGTTGTAACTTTGTCTCTCACTTCCATTGTGTAGTGCGCATATTTAGCAGCTCATAAATCTTCGATGGATACAGTTTTGTGATTTATAACGACGCAAGAAAACAATAAAAAGTGTGGAAAAAGTATATGCTTTAAAAATGAAAAGTGGAAAAAAAACAGATAAAAGTCTTTATAGTATAGTCATACTTACATAGATCTTAGAGTCTAGATATTTAAGCCTCGAATGAAGTAGAACAGAATTAACCGCCGGCGGAATATTTATATTAAATAGCTATCAAAACGGGCCTTGATGCTTAACGATATCACTAGCGATAGTTAAAATTGCACCTAACGAATCGTGTATGGGGATAATTGTTCAAACAATTATACGTAATTTAGTAAATTGATTGTCATTTATTTTTAAAAGCAAATCCCAATTTAATTGGAATTAAATGCGAGTGTGGGTGTAACTGATGGGCGTGGCAATTTGTAGCGTGCCATAAAGCGCAGCACAAAATTCTGACAGTTATCATAATTATTTATGAGAAGACTTTTGTTTTCGTTTTGGTAAAAAATGGTAGGGTCAAAAGGGTTTAATGCGCCAAATGGTCAGGCAAAACTTTTCAAATTAAATTAAAAGCATGCCAAAAGGGAAAAGACAAAACAAATTTGATGAGTCAGCTGCGTGTTGAGAAACTGCAGCGTTTAAAAGTCAATAAATCAGCGGCCAAATGATAAGGGTTACACAAAAAAAATTGTATTAAACCTATAATTAATAAAAGGAAGATAAAAACAAAAAGTAAATTAGACTCTAAACTGACATCTTAAAGATGCAGCGTTATATAAGCATAAGATAAACTAAAGAAATGAGTTTAAAGTTTAAACAGGTTCAAACTTTGTAAAAAGTATTTTTTACTGTCGAATATTTTTAAATAATTAACCATGCTGCATCTGCAATTTAATTTTAGACAGTTTAAATTCCGGTTTAAAACAACGCATCACATGAGCGGCTCAATGGTCTAGGGGTATGATTCCCGCTTTGGGTGCGAGAGGTCCCGGGTTCAAATCCCGGTTGAGCCCGGTTTCAACTTTTTTGCTTTCTCATTTTTTTTTCTTCCCAAAAAGTAAATAATAATTTTATATCAACACTGACAATGTGACTTTATTGCCTATACAATAGATAAAAATTCAATTCAGAGTCTTGTTCCCTTGTCTGACTTGACATTTTTATGATTGTTTCACTCCTTTTGCTGTTTGCTCAGTGACAAATTTACATATCCCCAGCGTGTGTATGGAGATGTGTGTGAGTGTGTGTGATTGTCGGTTACATATGACAGCCTTGGGAATTCCCAATACCAAAGACGCAATCTCAATGCCAATCGTATGATGTGAGAATTGCTACAAACGCCTGTTTCTTGTTATTGTTGTTGCATTTGTTGTTGTTGTTCGTGTTTTTTTCCATCGTTGTCTAAACAATAAAGAATAATCGCTTTGGCTTGTGGGTGTTGTCGCTGTTTGTCTGAGTGTCTTTGTCTCTGTCTTTGCCTCAGAAGTTTGTTTAAGCATCGACGTGCCTCGTTTTATTGCTTGTAATTTGCATGCAAGTTACGCATTGGCCAACTTTTTTTCTCCTTGTTATAGCCGACTTTAAGGCGCTTAAATGGCGCATACGATGCATGGATGAGTTGTCATTTGAACTGAGAGGCGGTTAAGTGCAAAGTTTCTGTATGGTCATAAACACAAATAAGTATTTTGATGCATACAGTATATTAGTGCGCCGTTAAATGAAAAGTTTTAAAAATTTATTTTGTTCAATTAAGTGTAGTTCAATTTGTTGTAGACTGATATTTTCCAGACTGTTTTACTATCTGATATATACAAATTTAAAAGGTATACAAACTATTTAAAAAGAAGAAGGTAAAGGATTTTTTCAATATTATTGATAAGACAGCATTCCGAATTTCGATATCGCCCGATTTACTGCTCCAATTAATATTTAAACTAAAAAATATCTTCTGTTTTGTCGTAAGATACATCAATGATAACTTGGACTTCAATTCCTTTTTTGGTCCCCTGTTTAAAATTAAAAGTATTCCAATAAGAATGGAAAAATAAAATAAATCTTTTACTTTGTCACTGTCACTGCGTATTAATCAGTAAACCTTTAGCCTTACCCATTTGGCCGAACAAAACGAGTATTTGCCAATCAATTGCCGCAAACACAAATTGTCCATTTTCCTGTCGCCTGCTGTCGCCGGTGCGGAAGGAATTTTAAAATTCAAATATAAAATAAAATGCCCAATTGAAATTGGTTACAATGAACATCCTCGACAGAGACTGACACATACACAATGAACCCAAGACAACTTCAGGTTCAGCTGCTGGTTTTTCTATCTGGCAGGTGGGGAAAGAGGAAGAGAGAGAGAGAGAAAAGGAAAGAGATAGAGGGGAAGCGACCGCAGCAAATAATATTGAAAATCCGTAGACAATTGTGTACACATTTCAGCACTTGGCGGACCCGGGGACTTAAGTTAGTCCGTTTTGGGCTGATAATGAAAATCAACTCAATTGGAATGGAGAGAAACTGTCCGAAATTTCGGTTTTCATTTGCATGCATTTTGCCCGAATAGAAATTCTTTCAGTTTTGTCTTTTAATAAAAACAGAAAAAAAAAAATAAGAGAAGTGAAGTTGAAGCCGTCTGAGCAAAAATGCCAATTAAAAGGGCACCCAACCCGCACAATGGAAATCTGAATCTGTCTCCTTTTCCGACTCCTTCTCCGACTCATTAGCACAAATCATTGTCATGCATGCTGGCGCATAAAACATATACCATATCAGGCTGATGACAACGAAGCCGCAAAGTAGGCAACAAAAAATATATGCAGGCATTACAAATTATTAACATTATCGCCGCAGAAGGAGCAGGCTAAGGCCTAGATACATAATCCACTGTGGCTAAGCGCTACAAATGATTTTGCCTTAACACCCAACGGGGCCTGGACAGCAAATTGCAACAGCATCAAAAAGCAAAGCAAAGTCCTGGCTGTGGTCATGCTGCTAAGTGGACAAATCTACCACAAATACGAAAATCACCCTCATTATGGCCAAAAACGTAAATTCCTCGTTCTCGTTCACTCTGTGTGTGTGTGTTTGGGTTGTTGTTTTTGTATTTTTTTTATCGCAATGACGACAAGACCACTGGGCATGTTAACAGACACTCCGTTAAATGGTCAGCCCACACAACAACAACAACAATAAGTAGCAGAAAGAGAGAAAGAGAGAGAGAGAGAGAGAAAGCATGGGAGATACAGGCGACAATGTTCACAGTTAGTCCGCTGGACCGACGACCGCTGTCAACGTGGCTGACACTAAAGTGGTTTAAGGCGATAAGACGCCCGAGGTTTGTATTATATGTTTGTGCGGGGCCTCCACATTGAATGTGACTGTGGATTGTCTGACTGTCTGACTGGTGGCATTGTCAAGTCTACGCCACGCGAATCTCCCAGACACATTCGGGAGTGGCATTAAATTTAGTTACATATGTGTAGATAATTTTATTTTATTCCTCGTATAATATATATCCTATAATAATATTAATTGATAATTTTTTTATTTTCAATAAATGTTTTAAAAGATTACAAAAATAATATAAATTACATAGTTAATGTAATACTTAATATTATATTTTTCAAATTATTATAGGATATCACTTATGTAGTAATATTTAGCAAACGTAGTCATAAAGAGTATGTTAGACTGTATTAAATTGTAAATAGTGTTATTTATTAATTATATTTATCGCACTGTAAATATAATTAATCATTTATCGATAACTAGAAAGCGCCCTCTGGCGTGAATAAAAGTTAGCTTAAGAACGCATGATTGTATTAGTAAATGCAGCAAGCGGCACTTTTAAAAGCGACTCCGCCCGTTTAAAACTGAACAAAATATAAGAGATCGGAAATCTGAGTGTTTATTAACTAAAATAACCCCTGACTATATAATTGATAATTTTTTTATTTTTAATAAATGTTTTAAAAGATTACAAAAGTAATATAAATTACATAGTTAATGTAATATTTAATATTATATTTTTAAAATTATTATAGCATATCCGTTAGTCTGATATTTTTAGTTTATAGATGTTTAAACTGTAAACATACACATTTAATCGATTGTAGCTCCGTTTATAGGTTCTCTTGATCCATAAACTAGTTTTTATCTCTGAACACATTTGTGAACTAATTTAAAGATTTTTTATATATAAGTTAACATTTTATATAAATATTATTTTAAATCTAAAGGTCACATTATAATTTAATTATTTTAATTGACGTCAACATATTTGAGAACTAAACTGGATACTAGAAAAAAATTGCCTTAGACTGTCTGGCTATACTTCGATTTTTATCTATAAGTTAACATTTTATTTGAATATTATTTTAAATCTAAAGGTCACAGTACAATATAATTATTTTTATTGACGTCAACATATTTGAGAACTAAACTGGATACTAGAAAATAATTGCCTTAGACTGTCTGGCTATACTTCGATTTCACCAGATGATTTCGGATACATTTTTCAAGCAACAACTACAATTGAGATAAACTCATTTGAAGTTGCCACCGCATTTTCTCATTCCGATAGCACAACTGTTAACTGTAAATTACTTTTGTGCTGCTGTTAATTCCGGATCTATCGAGAACTGCTTAAGCAAGCAGAAATCAATCGATTTGCCCCTCAGAAACTTCCTTCACCTCTCTCTATACATTTATTCAGCTATCTCTTTCTTAGTAGCTGTGGCTAAAATCCAATTGCTTGCCCAACAAAAAATTTATGCAACGTATTGTATGGGGGCAGTTGTTGGACTTGAACGATTTTCCATTTATTACAACTAAGTAGACACAGACAACAACAAGTGGCAGGGGATGTTGTTGTAGAGGGGGAATATGGGGGAAGTAGCTACTTGGAAGAGGTCTTGGTTCTGGTTTTTTCCTCTCCTCTCTCTTTTTTATGCTCTTTGGGTAGTTTCAGCGACTAAATGGTTTGAGCGATAAATAATGTCCGTTTGTACTTTTAAACGACTTCCTTTCATTTGTTTTGCCAACGGAGGGAATGTTCCAAAAGGTTCGGCTGTTCAAATTGTTTCAACGCCAATACATAATGGCTGCCACGCCCCCTCTGCTTTCCTCTGCCCACTGGAGGCAGGTTGGTTGTGGGGCAGGAAAACAAGCCGTCAAAGATAGCAATCTTCGATTTTGCTTTCGTTTTTTTTTTTGTATTTTGTTTTTTGTTTTTTTTTTTATGCTTTTTGTGCTTTTTCTGGGGTTTCATTTACTTCATGTTGCTGTTCAATTGATGTGTCCTGGGATAAGGCAAAAACCGAAACTCGAAATGCGCTATATAGTTGTTGTTGTTGTAGTTGTTGTTGCAGTTGTTGCTCTTGTTGTTGTTGCGTGGCATTGCGGCATATAAATCGTTTTATTTTCCGAGCAACATTATTGGCGTCTGCCTGGATTGGATGACGCGTGTAGGAAATGCCATTGTTGTTCCTGTTGTTGTCATTTGAGATGTTGTTGCTGTTGTTGTTGCTGTTGTTGTTGTTGCTATTTGAGCTGTTGTTGTTGTGTCGCCGCGCTTGAGGTTCCTGAGAAGATAAATGGCTCACTTAGCAAGCGCCCACTGCTCCTCTTCCTTGCCTTCCTTGTACATCCTGTATATCCTGAATTGCTGCCTGCTTGAATTGTTGAATGAATGTTAGAGGTGATGCCAAAAAAATAACAACAACAACAACATCTTGATAGGTGTGTGCGGTTTAACGCTTTGGGTTTAAGTTGGACACTTGCTGTGGGCGTGGTTGTTACGTGCCTTCGTCTCATCGAGAACTGACAGTCGGTTTTTGGCTAAGACTGACAAATAAAGGTGACTTTATCAGTGGCAACTGATGGCAGGGCTTACTTTACAATGCAGACTCAAAGTGAAGGTTGAAAGCAAGGTGGTTAGCTTAGAAGTGTGTAAAATAACAGCTTAAGTTTGATTAAAGTAGAGAGAGAGTTTAAATTAATACTAGAATGAAAGACACCACTTTGAAGAATACTTTTCTTAAAAATCCTCAACAATAGCTATATTTCAAATTTAATGATTGAATGCTGTTTCAGTTATATAAAAATGATTTCAATTGTTGAATTACATTTCTTAAGCTTATTGTAAATATAATATATAATACTTTTAAATTATTAAAGTTGACGTTAAACAAACAAATGAATGTATTTTAAGATTTGAATTAATAAAATAGACAGAGCAGTATAACAATATCTATAATAAACTAGAAAAAAAGTTAACATTATATTAGTAACGAATAATAAATAGAATATTTTTAGTTGTTTTGTGAAGATTACTTTTCTTAAAAATCCTCTACAATAGCTAAATTTCAAATTTAATGATTGAATGCTGTTTCAGTTATGTTGAAATTATTTCAATTGTTAAATTAAATTTCTTAATTTTATTGTAAATATAATGTATAATACATTTAAACATCTATTAGTTGACGTTAAACAATCAAATGAATGTATTTTAAGATTTGAATTAATAAAATAGACAGAGCAGTATAACAATATCTATAATAAACTAGTAAGAAAGTTAACATTATATTAGAAACGAATAATAAATATAATATTTTTGGTAATTTACTGATCAATTTTGTAAAAAAAAAGGAAAAAATTAATTAATCTTTAATTAAATGTGAATTTTTCATATTCCTGACAGCCCATATAAAAAACAGCTTATTATAAATATGATAAGTTAATTAATGTCTACAGTATTTGTACTATATAAGATAATCACTTATTACGTTTATTAAGAGCTCTCCAAACTAGAAGTCTTGCCTGTTTCAGCTCGAGTCGAGACAAGAGTTTCATTTGCTCATACTTCGCATATGTATGGGAGTATTGTGCACACACAGACACATAAATCAAACAATAAGTACTCTTTATTATTATTATTTGCACTTTTTGCATATACTCGTACTTGTACAAGGCACACGGTATTTACTTAAGCAGCCACAGCAGCTACCAACAACAACAACGGGGGCATACTTCAACTTGGCTTATTGAATAAGTCAGCAGTGAGCAGTTGGCAGTTGGCAGCAAGAAGTCGGCAGTCATTTTGAGGGAACAGACGCCCAAAAACTTCAATAACAACACCCAGACCCACTTCAGTAATAGAAAAGTTTACAGCGACGCCCCGTCGCTATATGGATCCAGCCACGCCCCCTTTTCACTTTGTCCTTAGCCTCGGCCACAAATCTACAGCAGCCACAGCAGAAATAACATAATTTGCATAAAATTGACGTTAAAGGTTAGAGCAACATTATGAAATGCCAAACATTTACTTAGGCAACGCCATCCTGAAATTTGCCGAGTGCTCGCATTAATAACCTTAAATCAATTTCATTATAAACGCAACCCGCCGACAGTCACATGCGAAACATGCGTTAAATTAATTTTTTATTTGCTGCAAAAAAATGAGATGAAAAAAAACAGGAAACCCAAGCAAAAAAGGGCGGCAACAATTGCCAACAAATTACACGCGTGTAAAAACGCGCGCGTTTCCCTTGCGTTTTTTTTGAGGTTGAGACTTTAACTCACTCATAAACACATTAATTACCACCAACTGTGTTGGGCTTTTTGGTTGAGTATTGTAGTTACAAGCCATGGCTGTGATATCTGCGGAATTTAGTAAACTAATCTAATTATAAGGCCTTAAATAAGCACTTTCTATACCAGACATACTCGTATTAGCCGTTTTTCAACTAATTAATTAGCAAATTTGCAGGCGTTAAAATGTTGAATGCCAGCAAAAGAAAAGAGACATAAATCTTGTCGCACACCAGGCAGCCAACTCACATACACACATGTCTATGGGGCGTATGTGCAACTTATAAATATGCTAGTGAAATGGGGGCAGAAATTGCGCATACGACAAGTGGGCGAATATTTCCGTCTATGCTAAATGTAAGCGAGACGCAGACATACAGCTAATAATCATAATAAGAGATAATGTTTTTGAGGTGTTACAAATTAAGAAAAAAAAATATAAATGAGAAAGATCATCAAAATATCTTTAATATCTTCTTAATACGATTTTTTCAAATTTGACATTAATTTCTATACATTTACGTCAAAATATATCTGATAAAGTTATCAAACTCCTTTAGTAGACATTGAAAAATCGGTCCAATATTATTTAAAAAAAATTTTTTTGTAAATGTAATGTAAATGTAATGTAAATGTAATGTTAATGTAATGTAAATGTAATGTAAATGTAATGAAAATGTAATGCATATGTAATGCAAATGTAATGTAAATGTAATGTAAATATAATGAAAATGTAATGTAAATGTAATGTAAATGTAATGTAAATGTTTTTTTTTAAATTCTGCGTAACTAAACTAATCTAAGACTATAGGTGACGCTAGATTCCCGCGGTACTACCGCAAGGCATTGCTTCGCAGGTCCTTTGTGTCACCTATAGACACTGTTTAACATTAAGTTAAACCCCTCCTGATGCGCTCCGCCTTTCTCAGGTCAGTCATGACCGATGCTGCAAAGACTCCGGTTGCTTCCCATTTTGAAGCAGACTCCAACATTCCGATAACTAGGTTATCCTCGGTGATGGGGCCACCGAGTGCTACCTCCAATCTTTGCCGGTGTTGTGCGAATCTGGGGCACTTAAACACCACATGCTTGGCATCCTCCACTGTGCCGCGACTACACGATGGGCACTCGTCAGAAGCGTCGTGTCCGAAACGTTTTAGGTAACTTCTGAAGCACCCATGACCAGATAGAACCTGGGTGATATAGAAGTTAACCTCTCCGTGTTTCCGGTTGAGCCAGGCTGCGAGATTGGGAATTAAACGGTGGGTCCAGCGGCCTTTCCGAGAGCAGTCCCAACGGTTTTGCCACCGGTAGATGGATCGCTGTCTGGCTTCTGCGCGTACCAGGCGTATTGAGGGCCCGTCGGCTGCGTTGTTGTTTACCGCCTTGAAGATTGAATCAGCTTCAGTGGCCAGCTCGTTTATTGGTACCATTCCTGAGATTACTAGGGCAGCGTCGTCAGAAATGGTACGAAATGCGCAGCAAACTCGGATAGCGCTAAGCCGATACGTCGAGCAAATTCCCCGGTTGTAGCTTGGTACCGACATCGCTTTGGACCAGATGGGTGCCGCGTATAATATTGTAGCCCTGCAGACATTCATCAGTAGTTGACGGCGTTGTTGCTTGGGTCCACGAGTATTCAGCATAATCCGAGAGAGTGCTCGATATGATTCAGAAGCCTTAGTATTAATGTAATCCAAGTGCTCCCGGAAGGACAGCCTTGTGTCTAGCATAACTCCAAGGTATCTAATAGCCCGCTTCGATGCTATTACTGTGTTGCCAACAGTTATCTGTGCAGTCTCCACCTTTTTTCGACTGCTTATGAGGACAGCTTCAGTTTTATGGGCTGCTAACTGTAGTCCTGCAGAAGTAAGCCATCGTTGGACACGTGCTATGCAAGAGTTACACTTCTCTTCAGTCGTTCGGAGCTCTTTACCAACCACTACTATTGCAACGTCATCAGCGAATCCGACGATATGTGAGCCAAGAGGGAGCGCCAGCCGCAAAACTCCATCATACATGGCGTTCCATAAAAGGGGCCCCAAGACAGACCCCTGGGGCACTCCAGCTGATACGCAGTGTGTTTTAACACCATCAGTTGTGGCATATTGTAGCACGCGTCCTTGGAAGTAGCTCTTTATTATTTCCAGGAGGTATTCTGGGACACGGTAGTCAGACAACGACTGCACTATTCTGTCCCATCTGGCAGAGTTAAAGGCGTTCTTCACATCAATCGTGGCGACCAAGCAGTACTGCTTGGTGCCTCCTTGCCATCTTGAGCCTTGGATGGCCTGCGAGGCAATAGTGGTCACCTTACTGATTGCGTCGATGGTGGAACTCGCTTTTCTAAAGCCGTATTGGTTTGGGGACAACCCTCCTCCTTCGGCGATAGCCACCTCCAATCTCGTGCAGATCAACTTCTCCAGCACCTTCCCCAGCGTACTTAGAAGGCAAATGGGCCTGTAGGACGATGGGTCGTCCAGCGGCTTGCCCGGCTTTGGGAGTAACACCAGCGACTGTAACTTCCAAATTGAAGGAAAAGTTTTCTCCGCAAGACACGAGTTGAATACCTGCACAAAGGCGTCGGGTTGCAGGAAAACGGCTAGCTTAATTGCCCGATTCGGTATACCATCTGGGCCTGGAGCTTTGTTGGGCTTGATGGTCCTGGCGACAGTCAGTAGCTCACTCACCGTGACCGCCTCTATAGAGGCTGTTACGCTCTGGTTAGGCACAGCTACTTCTACGAGCTGATGAGCAGGTATGGTCGGGAACAACGTCTCCACGATCAGCTTTAGTTCAGTAGCATTCGATGGTGCATGCTGCCTTCCAGCGTAGATGGCCTTGACGACGGTCTTGTAGGCCTTACCCCATGGGTCGTGCTCGGCCGAGTCGCAGAGTTGTAAAAAATGTTCTCTTTTGCTGAATTGAATTTCGAACTTGAGCAGTCTTCTGGCCGTCTTGTAATCAGCTTGCCTGGCGTAGAAGTCTGGCCTACCCCGGGCTCGTTGGTAGCGCCTTCTTGCATGAAGGCAAGCATTGCGGGCGTCTGAGATGCGCTCGTTCCACCAGAATGTAGGTTCGTGGTGTCTTCTGTAGGCTTTACGTCTTGGCATACTTATGTCGCAAGCTTGGGTAAGGATGTTAGACATTTGGCTTGCCCTGCACTCAGCATTTCCATCCGTGCTAATTGATTGAATTGCCGCGGAAAAGGTCTGCGTGTTGAGTTGTTCAACGCGGTATGCCTTAACATATGGCAATCCATTATCCAATGACCGTGCGCAGTCGCCAAAAGTGAACAGAATGGCCAGGTGGTCACTCGCTGTATACGTCTCGCTTATCCTCCAGTTTGCGCCTACAGAGATGGATGGGCTAGCGAAAGTGAGGTCGACGATCGATCCTATTCCAGCTCTGCTGAATGTATTCTGAGAGCCAGTGTTTAGCAGCATTAGGTCAAGCGACGCTAACGTTTCGAGAAGGGCTCGACCTCTCGCGTTTGTCACTAGACTGCCCCACTCCGTGGCCCACGCATTAAAGTCACCTGCAATGACGAGTCCAGGTCGTCCTCTTGCATCATCAACCAGCTCATCTAGGACAGCTATGAAGGCACTCAACTGCAAACTAGGAGCCAGGTAACAGCTGTAGATCCATTTATCAGCTACTCTTGCGCGCACGAAACCGTTAAATGGCTTTGTGTCGGCCAGTAGGGTGGATGGGGCGCCACACGCCCATATCGCAGCTTTCCCGCTTGTGTCGGTAACCCACGTCCTTGGGCATATGGACTCTCGGTGGTGCGGCTCGCTGATAACGGCGATATGAATCTTCAACTCTCTTATAGTCTGCTCCAAGAGGGCTTGCGCAGCTACGCAGTGGTTAAGGTTGATTTGGAGAAACCTTAACATCTCATTTTACTGACAGCTTCCTTGTACACTGGGCATCTGAAGCTACCCGCGGCATGATCCGTCATCTTCTCGCCATTGCGAATGCAAAGCCTGCATTTCGCTGGTTTTATGCAAGCTTTGGCTAAGTGGCCATGATCCCCGCACTTGAAGCATGCACCTTTTAGGTCCTCATCGCTGGTGCACTTAGCTGCCATATGTCCATATCCAAGGCATTTATAGCACCGTTTTGGCTGTAGAATTGGCCGAATGCGGCAAACCACCCAACCGATGCGAATTTTCCGCTTGTCTACCAACAACTTGCTCTTAGCCGCTGGTAGAACAAGTGTCGCAACCTGTTGGCCATCCTTTAGTGCCCGAAGCGATTTGACCGCCTCGCAGTTCAATGTGGAGTCATCCAAAGCAAGCTTAACCGACTCCAGCACCTCCTCTTTGGACACTAGCTCGTCCAGATCCCATATCTCGACCTGCGCTGTTTCCGTCAGCTTCTTGACGACTGCTCGGCTGCCTAGGGCCTTGCTTACCGCATCTTTCAGCTCGTCTGAGCTATGCGCAGGTTTTGTATCCATCTTAATCAAGAGGTCTCCGTTCGTTGCTTTTCGTATGCTTTTGACATCACTACTCAAATGTTTTAGCGTCGGGTCGCTCTTAACCATTTTGAGTATGTCCGAATAACTGCAATCGCCCACACCAGACACAGCTATAGCATCCGATCGAATGCGCTCGCGGGTTTTCTGACGGCCGCTGACCTTGGTCCAATTTCCTTTTGGGCCGGAAGTTGACTCGTGCATTGCTGGCTTGGCGGCTGGTATTTGTGTCACAGCATCCGCCTGTAGAGCCGTGTTGTTGCCATGGCTCTTGCTCTTTTTGGGTGGGGTTTTACGCAGCTCCCAAGTTGAGTCCCTCTGTCGTTTAGGGGTTTCGCTGCTCACGGGTCCCCTGCCGATTACTTTTTTCATGCCTGCCTTATGCATAGATGCTGCTGCTCCAGCATAGCCCTTGTCTATTGACGGGGTTGTTTGCGCATCCGTACTCGCCAGTTCTGGGCTGCAGAGTTCCATGGCTAGCTTCTGTAGACAGCTCAACTGGCCTATTTCCTCGCGCCTTACTGCAGTTATGTACCTCTGACTGTTAAACCAGACAGTCAGCGCTTCGAGAACCACGCCCATTCGAGCTAGCGTGCCATTCAGGGTAGTAGGCCACAGATCCTCATCTTTTTCCGGAGATTTTGCCGGGCTCACAAACACTTGCGGAGTTGTCGGCGTTCGTTGCAACGCTGAACGTCGTCCAAAAGCCCTCGCTTCTTCATCCTCCATGTTCCGAGAGAGCTGGCCCAAGATTACAGTTTACCCAGGCAGTCCCTCGTTGGCCAGAGGTTTCCCTTGGCGTTAAATGCTGGTTGAGATATACCGCTCTTACTCGGTCACCAGAGCCCCGTTTATGAACGCCGCCGCAGCGGAGGGGTTGGTAATAGTCGGTTCCGTGACCTTCAGTTCCTTTCTGCACTGAGAAAACTGTATGGGAGCTGATGATAGATTTTTGTAAATTTAAATTTAATTTTAAATTTACTGGTTTTCTATATAAAAAAAACACCTGAAAGCACGCAGATGTTTTTTGGAGCTCCTAGAAGTATGCCGCACGTTTTTTGCTGCACAAAAGCTCGTTGCTATAACACCAATTGATCGGGCTGCAGCTCTGCTGTTCGGTTGGGCCAGCTGACTGGTAGATGGTGTTTTCCAACACTAGTAGGGCGATTTACACAAATGTGCACAACAACTCCAGCGAAAGTGTGAAAGTGCAGGAAAAACAAGGAACTCCGACCAGGGAAAGTACGAGTGAGAGCGGGAAAGCTACACTCACCAGATGGGAGCCCCTCGCCCAACCAGCGTCTCAACGCTCGCCTTGGAATTCGAGTCACCAGGAAAAACCAGCTGAGACTAGAGCAACGCGCAGCCTCGAGCGCAGGTAAGCACCTTCGATCCTCCGGAGAGCTCAGATACACCGTTTGGAAAGTTTTTCAGGAAGAATCACCGATGGATACCGCGGGAAAAACAAAGAAAACTCAAGAGTCCACATCAAACACGACCAGCGCGCTGTATGTAAAAACCTGTAATGTAAATGTAATGTACATGTAATGTAAATGTTATGTAAATGTAATGTAAATGTAATGAAAATGTAATGTAAATGTAATGAAAATGTAATGTAAATGTAATGAAAATGTAATGTAAATGTAATGTAAATGTAATGTAAATGTAATGAAAATGTAATGCAAATGTAATGTAAATGTAATGTAAATGTAATGTAAATGTAATGTAAATGTAATGTAAATGTAATGTAAATGTAATGCAAATGTAATGTAAATGTAATGTAAATATAATGTAAATGTAATGTAAATGTAATGTAAATGTAATGTAAATGTAATGTAAATGTAATGTAAATGTAATGTAAATGTAATGTAAATGTAATGTAAATGTAATGTAAATGTAATGTAAATGTAATGTAAATGTAATGTAAATGTAATGTACATGTAATGTAAATGTTATGTAAATGTAATGTAAATGTAATGAAAATGTAATGTAAATGTAATGTAAATGTAATGTAAATGTAATGAAAATGTAATGCAAATGTAATGTAAATGTAATGTAAATATAATGTAAATGTAATGTAAATGTTACGTAATTGTAATGTAAATGTAATGTAAATGTAATTACAATTACAAAATATTCAAAATGAATAGCTCATTAAAATTTGGCTTGAATAAATAATTAAATTTGTATATATGTATACAGTATATAGTTTATTGACTTGACCGCAAATAAGCACAAGACCAGCAATAATAATATAATAACAAACGATGCGAAACGAAACAAATCTTGAAATGTGCAAAGAACCCGTAGCTAATTTTGGCTGAAGTCAAGCGTATAAAAGCGATTACGCAGGCGATTTTAAGCAGAGCGTGGCAAAAACAGCTTTTGCAACAACACCAAAAACAATAACAAAACAGATAAGCCAGCATAAAATAAAGTCGAATAAAATAAAAGCCAAAATAATAAACTCGCTGACCGCAAGAGTTGCCCGTTCCGTTCGTTAGAAAAAGGCGGATCCGTTCAAGAGTAAAGCGAATGTGATGATAACGCGCTGATAATGTGAAAGGGATTGGGTAAAAGGTCGCCAGCTGGTCAGTGGCTAGTGGCTGTCCTGGCCAGAACTCCCTCGGGTGCCATTGCAGCCAATTAGGTGCGTCTGTTATGGCCACGTTTATCCACATTTCCCATTTCCCATTCCTTCGCTTGGCTATGCAAATGTTGTTGGATTCGGCACAACCCTTGTGCGTGTGCAGATTATCAAATTAGCGTAAATGTTATTGGCCCTTGGGTTCGTTTTAGTTGGCATTAGACTCGCTGACATGCCACACATGCCAGCTCCTGTGCTGTGGAAATTTTCAATTTCCTGTCGCCAAAGGTGCTCCTTAAACAGGATACGCACAACGGCAACAACAACAACAGACACAACACTGTTGGCCGCCTTGTGATAAACGCAAATCCTCACATGATTTAGTCGACTGCCGCTGAACCCTGTTAGTTGACAGTCATAAAAATAAAAATGCTTTTCCTTTCTCTGACAGAACATACATATTTCATTTGTCTAAATGAATAAACATAAAAGTTATAGAAAGTGTTATATATATATATAAATATATATATAGAATTCATTTGGCTATCAAATGGCGCACAACTTGGCCAAAAGCTGCTTAACTGTTATAGTTACTTGGACCACATGCAGTCTTTGGCCATGAAAACGGTTGTGGAATCTGTTCGTAAGCCTTAGACTATGACAAAGGTGCTCCGGCGGTTTGAGGTAAGGATGTCCTTAAGCCGGGCAAAACTGGACAGCGTGTGACGACGATGATAGCAATATTTTTTAACTTCACATATAAGTTTTCACTTTTATTGTTTTGCCAAAAGTTAGAGGCAAATGGCAATTTTAATCGTTGTAAAATCATAGAAATTTATTTCATATTCCCTGACTATTCTAATTACCTAAGGTTTCATAATTTTATAGAATCTGATTACTTTGAAATATCTTTAAAACAGCATTTTACATTAAAACTTATGACAGTTACGTTATCTAGAATAAGGACCTGGGAGGGGGACCTGGGAGAGGGACTAGGAGAGGGACTGGGAGCGGGGCCAGGGAGAGTGACCTGGGAGAGGGACCTGGGAGAGGGACTGGGAGCGGGGCCTGGGAGAAGGACTGGGAGAGGGACCTGGGAGCCGGGCCTGGGAGAGGGACCTGAGAGAGGGACTGGGAGCGGGGCCTGAGAGAGGGGCCTGAGAGAGGGGCCTGAGAGAGGGGCCTGAGAGAGGGACTGGGACCGGGGCCAGGGAGAGGGACCTGGGAGAAGGGCCTGGGAGAGGGACTAGAAGAGGGGCCTGGGAGAGGGACTGGGACCGGGGCCAGGGAGAGGGACCTGGGAGAAGGGCCTGGGAGAGGGACTAAAAGAGGGGCCTGGGAGAGGGACTGGGACCGGGGCCAGGGAGAGGGACCTGGGAGAAGGGCCTGGGAGAGGGACTAGAAGAGGGGCCTGGGAGAGGGACTGGGACCGGGGCCAGGGAGAGGGACCTGGGAGAGGGACTGGGAGAGGGACTGGGAGAGGGACTGGGAGCGGGGCCTGGGAGCGGGACTGGGACCGGGGCCAGGGAGAGGGACCTGGGAGAGGGACTGGGAGAGGGACTGGGAGCGGGGCCTGGGAGCGGGACTGGGACCGGGGCCAGGGAGAGGGACCTGGGAGAGGGACTGGGAGAGGGACTGGGAGCCGGGCCAGGGAGAGGGACCTGGGAGAGGGACTGGGAGAGGGACTGGGAGCGGAGCCTGAGAGAGGGTCTGGGACCAAGGCCAGGGAGAGGGACTGGGAGGAGTAATATTAATAGTAGTATTTATAGTAGCAGTAGTAGAGAGGGTAAGAAAAACAAAGAGAAACTGAGGAAGAAGTACGAGTTCGTGCGAAAATTAAGTCTTTGTATGTAAAATATTTTTGTTTATAAGTTTTTTCCATAGTAAGTACGGGGTCTCCGACTGTCGAGTATGCTCGACTGTAGCACCGGCCGACTAGTTTTTAATATTCTTACTTTATTCATTTAATATTAACTTAAAATTATGGTAAAGCTTACCTTATCCTAACATTAGTTAATTCTTAATCGATTCAAAAATGAGTTTTGAGTTTTAAAAAGCTTAATTTTTGTCACTCAATTAAAGCCCCACAAGCTTAACCCAAATAAACCAATTAAGATTTTCTAGAAATGTTATTATTTATTTATTATTTTTTTTTTCCTTAATAAAACAATACTAAGTATGATCAAAGGATAGTATCTTTTTACACTTCACAAACAAATCCCTTAAATTTTTTTACTCCACAAATTCCCAAAAGACTTTAACACCTTTAAATGGTTGTTGCTCTCATTGTTGTTGTGGTGGCAATTAGGAAGCCTCAGCGACCGCAGACCACCAACAAAACTGCGGCCATTAAAAAACAAACTTTAAGCGTTTTACCACCACCTTCTACTCCCATTCCCCTTTGTTCCCCTCTCTCCGTTGGCATGAAGAACAAAAACCATTAAAACAATTTAATCGCACTCGAAAGTAGCGAGCAAGAAATCTGCACAAATATCAAAAGACGAAATGAAATGCAAAAGTTTTTTATTTAGACTCTTGGCGTTTTGGGTTGATTGTAAATCGTTAGTCTCAGTCCCAGAGGAGAGAAGCCCCTGGAGTTCTGGTCATAGTAGTAGGCATTGGTGTTGCTATCTTCTCCCCTCAAGTTCTGGGCTATAAGCGTTTACAAGTTAATTTTCACATTGGGACATGACTGACACTCCTCCAGCGTCCTCCTCCTCTCCCCGCTCTTGTCCTGTCCTCAGTTGGGCAATTTCCTCGGCACTTTTGTTTAGTTTTTGATTTGACTTTTACTTTTTGGCCTGTCGGTTTTTTCGGCTAATTATCATCATTTTTGCGGAATGCCTAAAGCGATTTCCAGCCCGTCCAAAGGAGTCAGGACTTTCTTCAATTGGGGGCGGAGTTGCCACTTGCTATTATGTTGCCATCAACATAATTTCTTGTTGTTGTTGCGGTTGTTGTTGTTTTAGTTCGTCGCGACTTGTGTGATTGCCGCGAACATTTGAAACTTTTGCTGTGATTTTTATAACCGAAAAACAATCAAAATTTAATGAGCGGCGCCAGTTTTCCCAAATTTCCTACCATTCTTCCATTCTTGTTGCCTTTATTTTTTTTTTACATGCTGCGTGTTTATTGAAAAATAAAATACTCGACGTAATCAAATAAATGCGCATAAATGTGAAAAAAAAATTGTGAAAAATAAACTGCTCATCGTTCTCAGTGCCCAGTTCCCAGTACACAATTCCACCCGCATTTGCACGATTCGTTAACCAAAGCACACGTTAAAAGGCGAAATGGACAGAGGGTTCTGCCAGGCGGTCAGTTTCAGAGTTGCCCTACGGCTACTGTGGGCAAATGATACCGGAAATGCGACTACCCTGCCTCGCCACCCTTTAACACATTTGCTTACAAAAGTCTGCGTAAAGTATCAAAAATCATAATGAATAAAGTACTATAACTTCTTTATGAGCTTTGACACTCCTTACTCAAGAGAACTTCAGTTTTCATATTTTTACAAATTTAAAGTAAATATTTATTTGATATTTTGGGAACAAAAAAAAAGTTTAATGAATTTAAAATAACAATAATTTTATATCAACATATAAGATTCTTATAGTTTTTAAAATTACAATAATTACAATACAAAAGTCTGCCTAAAGTATCAGAAAACATAATGAATAAAGTATTATAACTTCTATATGAGCTTTGTCACTCCTTACTCAAGAGTAACTCCAGTTTTCATATTTTTAGAAATTTAGAGTAAATATTTATTTGATATTTTGGGAACTTGGAATATTTTCTTAAAATTATAAACAATCAAAAGTATTTCAAAACGTAAGTCAAAAAATGTTTATTGAATTTAAAATAACAATAATTCAACATTAACATGTAAGATTCTTATAATTTTGAAAATTACAATAATTATAAAAGCAATTAAATTTCATAGTAGTTCAACTTATTTTTCTATTGTTTCTGTTTCTTATGCTTGTGTCTCTCATTTGTGTATTGCATCAAATGCTTTTAACTTTTATTTGCCAAGCACAGGCATTGTTGTTATTGTTATTGTTCTTGTTGTTGCTGTCGTTGTTTGCTTGTTACAACTGTCGTTTCGGACATGTCCAGAAAAAAGGTACAACAAAACAACCAAAAAGCATTGTCAAAAATAAAAAAATGACAACAAGAAATGCTGCAAAATTGTTGGCAAATATTGAATTTGCAACATATTCGACTCATGTGACACAACGCTGTCCACAAACTCTGACAATAGATGGATGTTTGAATATGGAACCCAGCACCGGGCACAGAACTGGGAACAGAACTGGGAACTGGGAATTGGGGAACTGTCGCGAGTGAGTTACAAAAGGTTTTCTCTGTTTACCAAAACTCACAAAAGTGAGTGAATGGAATTGAGGGCAACTGGAGTTGCAAAATGATTTGCTTACCTTTTTTTTGGAGTTACCAAATTTTTTGAAGCTGTACCAAATGTTGCACAGCTGTTGTGCAAATAGTAAACCATTAATTTTAAGTGTTGTTTGTGTGAACAAAAAAAAATTCTAGTTAGTAAAATGAGTTAAACAGGGGAAATATAAAGTAAGAGCGTTTATATATGTTTAACGTTATCAAATATGTTGTCATTTGAAATCTACAATATCATTTCTACGAATTTTCAACAGTGTTTCATTCTCATATATGTAGTACATATCTTATCACAGAAAACATATATACTATATGTGTGGAAAGACGATATCAGTACAAATATGGTAGGAAATATTGAACAATTTGTTTGTTTAATTGACGATCAAAAATATTTTAAGTTTTCAATTAAAATAATATAAGAAACATCAAATCGATAGTTTCACCTTTTTGAGAATTTTCCAACAGCGGAAAATGTTTTTAGAAATTAATTTTCAAAATTTTCGAAATTCTTTTAAGTATTTCCTGGCATGTTAGCTATAAAGAAAAACACTTGATCCTTTTAATATATGTACGTATGTAACTGCAACTATTACTACTAATTGTATATGCTCTCTCCCAATATATTTTTTTCTTTCATATATTTCTCTCTGTCTCTCTCTCTCTCTCTCTCTCTCTCTCTCTCTCTCTCTCTCTCTCTCTCTCTCTCTCTCTCTCTCTTTCAGTTCTCATCTTGCTGACCATTTAAGCAACTCCCATCTTTCCACCGTTAAGCGCACAACAGAACAACCCTAACCATAAGTTAGACACACAGAAAATGAACTTGTCTCTTAATTAAAGTTAAGCCCACAATGTAGCGGCAAAGAAAGCCGGGGCCAAGTCAAAAGTGGCCAAAAACAAAATTAACAATTATGAATTTAACAAGAAATTATATGTAAGTGCGGAGACGAGGCAAATTAGATTTTTATTGTTTAAAGAAAATTATGCAAATGCTGCGGGACAAAAGACAATTAACATTAGCAACATTCCCTTTTATTGAGCTGTCAGACTTTGCAGCTAAATAATTAATGCTTTGAAGGTGGCGTTGGCTGTTGGCAACCGTGCGTATGAGTAATCTGCGTTTAAGAGCTTCACAATGATTATTACATGGCAGAAATGAAATCCGTGCCGCATCTTCTTCAACTTGCGGTTATCTCCTTGTGGTCTTGTGTCTCTCCAGCTGGTCAAAGTTTTTGTCCATTGTTGGAATTATTCATAACAAGCATGGGAAATTAAGGGGAGGAAAATGAAAGGGACTCTGGGAACGCCTCGGGCGTGTAGTAAACTAATTACCCCTCTCCTTCAAGCTTGTGTGTGTGTGTTGTTTGTTTGTTGTTGCTGTTGTTGTTGTTGTTGTAAGGGATAGATAGACAAGCACATGTGCTGTGTGCTTGTCTGCGCCTTTTAATAGTTTCATAAGCTTCACTTAAGATTCGCTGACACATGTTCCAAGGGCAGTCAAGTGGTTGTGCATATATTAAACTCAGTCTCACAATCGGTCCCATTTACGTTGACATAAATTGATATCACGGCATTTATGTCTTCATTGAGATAAGAGACCAGCAAAGAGTCTGCTCTTTTCTTCTTCCTCCCCCTCTCTGTATTTCTGCCTGGGCGTGCCATTAATTGACATATTTATGAGGGTATCTCTGGCCATTTAGCTGCTCTGATTTGATTAAGATATTTGGTATGTGTTTGGGTTTCTAAAGGTTGCCTAGTTTTGAAAATAGCAACGGGCTTGCTAACCTTTCTAATCAAAGCAATAACTGGTAATGGAGTGAGTTTAGATGCTACAGTCGAGCATACTCGACAGTCGGAGACCTCGTACTTACTTTGGAAAAAACTTATAATGGAAAAGAACTAAAAATAATTTAGTTAACTTAAATGCAAATGTTATCAGATTGGTTACGATATCTCATAAAACATAAATGTTTTACATACTAAGACTTAATTTTCGCTCGATCGGTCCTATGACAGCTCCCAGTCCCTCTCCCAGGCCCCGCTCCTAGTCCCTCTCCCAGGTACCGCTTCCAGTCCCTCTCCCACTCCCTCTCTCAGTCCCTCTCCCAGTCCCTCTATCAGTCCTTCTCCCAGTCCCACTCCCAGGCCCCGCTCCCAGGCCCCGCTCCCAGTCCCTCTCCAAGGCCCCGCTCCCAGTCCCTCTCCCAGTCCCTCTCCCAGTCCCTCTCCCAGTCCCGCTCCCAGGCCCCGCTCTCAGTCCCTCTCCCAGTCCCTCTCTCAGTCCCTCTCTCAGTCCCTCTCCCAGTCCCTCTATCAGTCCCTCTCCCAGTCCCACCCCCAGGCCCCGCTCCCAGGCCCCGCTCCCAGGCCCCGCTCCCAGGCCCCGCTCCCAGTCCCTCTCCAAGGCCCCGCTCCCAGTCCCTCTCCCAGTCCCTCTCCCAGTCCCGCTCCCAGGCCCCGCTCTCAGTCCCTCTCTAAGGCCCCGCTCCCAGTCCCTCTCCCAGGCCCCGCTCTCAGTCCCTCTCCCAGGCCCCGCTCTCAGTCCCTCGCTCAGGCCCCGCTCTCAGTCCCTCTCTCAGGCCCCGCTCCCAGTCCCTCTCCCAGTCCCTCTCCCAGTCCCTCTCCCAGTCCCTCTCCCAGTCCCTCTTCCACTCTCTCTCCCAGGCCCCGCTCCCAGTCCCTCTCCCAGTCCCTCTCTCAGTCCCTCTCCCAGTCCCTCTCCCAGTCCCTCTCCCAGTCCCTCTCCCAGTCCCTCTCCCAGTCCCTCTCCCAGTCCCTCTCCCAGTCCCTCTCCCAGTCCCTCTTCCACTCCCTCTCCCAGGCCCCGCTCCCAGTCCCTCTCCCAACTTGATCTGCCTGCAGTATAGAGGAACCTACATACCAAGTTTGGTGTCTCTAGCTCTTATAGGCTCTGAGATCTAGGTGTTCATACAGACAGACGGACAGACAGACGGCAGACGGACATTGCTATATCGACTCGGCTATTGATGCTGATCAAGAATATATAAACTTTATAGGGTCTGTCACGCCTCCTTCTGCCTGTTACGCACATAGTCGGTAAAACAAACCTAATAGACCCCTGTACTTTTTTTAAGTACGGGGTCTGAAAAGGGTACAGAATAATGTAAAACAGCTCATAAAGAACAATATCATTTACCATTTTAAATATATGTTGCTTAAAATTTAAATATGTGAATGCTAAAGAAGTTTATTTAAAAAAAACTAGCTATATACTAAGGGTAAAGTTTTTGTTTCTAACTAATGAACAATTAATAGAAACTATAAGAGTAAAGTTAATTTCACAAGATAAATTTTTAAAGTTAATTTAACTGATCTTTCTTTAGGTATTATCTTTAATGTCTATCAATCGATTGTCATCAGACGTCAAAAACATTGATTTAAGGCAAAAAGGAATAATTCTTATTTACTTAAAGGCTTCTGAGCGCGTTCATAACAGATGACCTCATATTTATGACCCCGTTCCCCCGAACCAGAATAAGAAATTTTTGGTTTCTAAGACTTGTATGCCATTTTTTGTGTGTGATTCTTTTTATGGCAAGGCGAAAGCCAAAAGGCAAACACACTCGAGTCATAAAAAGATGCCTGCAGACAAACAAAAGCGACACAGTCAACATAGGAATACATCTCGTGTATATGGAATGGTATAGACCATGCCCACATAAAGATCAAATGTCAATACGGAACGGGGGCAACAGCGCTAAATGTGGCCAAAAGAAAAGCAGCCAAAGGAAAGGAAAGACAAACAGCAGCAAAGACAGCAAAATACTCATATACAACGATTTCTAAACGTTGTCATAAAAATGAAATGAAAACAAGCAGAAGGTCTAACAGCAGATGTAAAAGAAAAAAAAAAAAAAACTTAAGACATTCAATAAGTTTACTCACAGCTTAGATGGTAAAAGGGGGAGGCAATTGGGGGGCTGCTGACCTTTTTATCGCTCTAAATACGTTTATGACTCGCTTATGTTGAATTGGGATGGTCTCCTTTGACTGCTGGCAGCTTATAAATCTCAGTGGTTGACTGTGTGTGTGTGTGCTTGTTGTGCACAGCAAATTGTTTTTAACGACAATGTGTGTCCATGTAAATTATTAGTTTAATAAACGTTAGCCCCATAACAAATTATTGCCCGAAAAGTTAAAGATAAGCCTTAGAAAATGAAAGCAGCGTTTATTAAGGTAGAAGCTTTATTTATTCATTTCAAGAAACTCTAATATAGATTCTTTCACGAGCTTAGAAAATTAATTTTAACAATTTACTAGTGTATTTTCTAAATTTTATAAATTTTATGCCTTACTTAATTTATTTATTATTTGAATAATTCTTACGTTACTGAAATTTAAAGATTATGAAGATTCAGTTATCCAAATTGAATTTTTAATTATACATATATTTCCATCTTTAAGCTATTTCTCATTGTAAATGCAACCCTCTTAAAATTAATTTTAACAATTTACTAGTTTATTTACTAAAGTTTATAAATTTGATGCCTTACTTAATTTATTAATTATTTTAATAATTCTTAAGTTACTGAAATTAAAAGATTATAAAGATTCAATTACCAAAATTTAATTCTAAATTATACATTTATTTCCAACTTTAAGCTATTTCTTATTGTAAATGCAACCCTTTTGTCAAAGAGGCAAAGTCAAATTTATTTTTCAATTAATATGAAATCAAGCATTAAAATTGAATTAGCAACCGAAACTGAACAGAAATCATTTTCCTGTTTTGGCGGGGCGAGAAATCTTGGCAGTAACTTTTTGGCCAATTAGAAAATGAACGAGAAGAGAACTTGAAAACGACTCAAGGACAATATGTTGCCTACTTTGTGGCAGGCAAACAGGCGTCTTGCCAAATATTGTTTAGTAATTTTACTACGCTAATTTTCTACTTGTATGCTAGCCGGCGGGCAGACCTGGCAAAAGTTCAACTAACAAACAAAAGCGATAATTACAAGAAAACAGCACTGAGTCAGGATCAACGGGAGAAGAGGAAGAAGCATCGGGATTGTGAGAGGACAACAGGGAGTTAGTAGTAAACTTTGTCAGTTTTAGCATGCGAATGCAAATAATTTTACAAAAATTAAAAGCAGACGACAAGCAAAAGTTTTGCCAACATTCAACATTTTTGAAATCTATCCGAAAAAGCTAGAGACATGTCAGAAGCGAAAGGGTTACAAAACTCTACTGCTTGTTGTTGTTGCTTTTGTTGTAGTTTATGTGGCTGTCTAACGGCATTTAACCTACGCCTCTATAATTCACGCCATTTTCAACGGCATTTAAATGCAGCGCGCGCGACTCGCATCCTGGTAGTCCTGCCTGTCCTGGCCCTGGGTCCCCAACGGGGATAACGATAAGCCAAACATGATTTTACGACAATGTTATTACCAGCAGCAAAAGGAGGTAGCACAGCATGAATGAGAACTGGGGGGGAATCCCCTGTATTGTGTGTTGTGCTTGTTGAGACGTAAACGGCATTTTGACTGTGCGCAGGCGGGGGGAAGAGGACAAATCTGGGATAGCCCAAGGGTTATATGGCATGACGCTGACGTCGCTGTGATTGTTTAAAGTTATGAATAATTAAATATTTGAGCAGGTGGCGGACTCGCAGCACAAAACTGGGGATTGAGTGTTATACATTAGCCAATGAAACTGCAGATTCTCACATATACAGTAAGTCAAGTAATTGTTTTGGGTTTCTTTATCTAATTATATCTTTTATTTACTTGATTTAAGATGCATAAGCAACAATAGTTTTATCAGAAAAAATAATACAAATGCATCAGCTGTTTTTATTAAAAAAAAAATTTGAGAATTTATTTGTTGTTAAGATAATTACTTGACTGTCTGTATGCAGAGACTGATTCTTGAATGAATGAACTAACTTTTCTTATCTCTGACCTCTTTTTTACCGCACTTAGAACCGGCCACAAAACGCTAATGCAAATAATTGCCGTCCATTTCGAGTGCATTCAACTGGAAATTATGTGCATAGCCGCACTTAATTACACTAAAAAGGAAATGTTATAAAAAAATGACAAAAAACCAAAAAGTATACCTTCTGGAGATGCGGGGCATCGATCCCCGTACCTCTCACATGCTAAGCGAGCGCTCTACCATCTGAGCTACATCCCCTGTTGAAAATTTTTGAAATAATAGACTAATTTTAAATCAACCATATGCAGTGCACTGATTTATAGTTTAATTCAGACATTTCAGTTCAAGAATAACATTTTTCAGTCAAACTAAATACATTTTTCTCATTAGTATTGTCTCAATTTTCAAATTTAACTACATGTCAGACATTTTTATTAGATACTCGTATTAAGGTCTTGAATACGAATGAACTTAAATTCAATATACACATACTTATTTTTTAGAAAGTTGCATTCTAGTAAAGTGCAACTGTTTGCTTAAAAAGACTAATTGGCGATCGTAAATACAAGCGGCTCAATGGTCTAGGGGTATGATTCTCGCTTTGGGTGCGAGAGGTCCCGGGTTCAAATCCCGGTTGAGCCCATAGTATCTCTTTTGACTTTTGTTGAAGATTATTTTTAATTATTTTTGAACAGCTAATTAAAGAATTTTTTATTCTATATTATATTCTTCTAATCTTTGTTTAAATGTTAGTTTATCTGCTGTCTAGTGCTTCAAACTTAATTCAAACCAGTTTTGTCTTTGCTTTATAAACTGGCACACTTTGTCGAACAAAAACGGCTTTGCTAGCCTTCTTGCATAATATCAACATATGTCTGATCATGCATATTTATGCCTCGGGCGCACTTTCAAATTTTGTTCGGCCAATGAACTACGTGATAAGTTGTTTGACTCTTTTGAAATACTCGTACCTGCTCGTATCTTTATTTATGCCTTTGTTTAAATATTCCATTCATGTGAGACAAATGCTGACCATGGTCTTGCAATCAATTTGCTATTTATAGACCAAGGTATTTTTATGTTTTTTTAGTTGCATTTTTAACTGCTATTGACCACCGCATGTAATCACAACGGGGATGTAGCTCAGATGGTAGAGCGCTCGCTTAGCATGTGAGAGGTACGGGGATCGATGCCCCGCATCTCCATTAAAGGAATTAATACTTCCTTTTTTTATAAAAAGAAATCCATAGACCTTATGTGAAATATCTCTTAAGTTATTAGATAGCTGGTACATACACTTTTAGCTGCTTTTGTTATATCTAATTAAATTACTGTTTAAAAACAAATCTGAAAAATATCTACAGGAATTTTTTTAATTTTTCGAACTGTTACTAACATTGATCATCTTGGGATATTGTTATTTGCAACATCCAATAGGCTTCTGCGAATTTATATTATCTTATATATTATCTTATAAAGGATATTTTAACATCCAATAAATTTATTAACTAACTGCTACCTCATTTCTGTAAGCATATACAGCATCTATGAGCACTGTAGTCATCCAAGTCATTTCGTCCTCCTAAACCTACATATATTAGTTTTCGGATCTACAAATATTCCATTTAAATTGGTTCTACAAACTTACTACTACAAGCCAAACTACATATTCTTTAAAATGTAAAATCATAATTTAATAATATTTTTATTTTGATATTTCTTTAACTGTTAATAAAAAGGAAATCATTTTGTTTGACTGCGGTTCAAAAAGTAAATCCCCTGGAGATGCGGGGCATCGATCCCCGTACCTCTCACATGCTAAGCGAGCGCTCTACCATCTGAGCTACATCCCCTGATGATCACACCTCGTCCAAAACGAATGACATTCCGCAGCATAGCCAAAAATTGTCTTATCAAGTTCTGATAACCTTTGGAACGATCTGAAATGAAACAGCCCACAAATTCGACCAAACGCCATAAACAAAAGAAATTAATTTACGCATTTTGTTTATTTTTCTTTTTGGTTGCATTTTTGCTTTATTATTTATTCGCTTTTAGGAACTGTCAATATTTACATTTGAACGCAGGTTTAGTCTGCCATCAAAATTACAAAAATACACATTCGTACAATTTACCTTTTTTTTCATTGTTTTCCTTGCGTTATTGTTTCGAGCTTTTATTGCGCACAACGTCTTCAGCGTCAGCTTCTACCACCTGCCAACTGATGCATATAATTATGGAAATTTAAAACCACCCACCTACTCCACAAGAAGAGGACCAACAACAACAACTGGTCCTCAAATGAAAAATCAGCGTCAGGAACTGTAAAGATTTTGCCAGAGTAAATAAAAGTAGCGACAAAACAAATGGATTTGTCTAGGGAAAAAAATATAAAAGCAAGCAGCACTTGCATAAACTCAAAATCAAGACACTGTAGATTACGTTTAGTTGACAATTCAAATCTGTACGTTTACGCGCTCATTTTCATGTCAGATGGCAGCACTACACGGCAATGCAACTCTGCAGTCAGCTGTCAGGTCCCGTATTGTGTTCAACAAAAATAAAAGTAAAAGTTCTATTCGTGCGTAGTTTTTCTTATTATTATTAGTGTTTGCGTTTGTTTTACTAATCTAAACTGCCTAGCATTTACAACAATTGCAAAAACAAATGGCGCCAGGAAAGTTGGCATTTTAGTTAGCTTTTCGGTTTCATACAACAACAAAGAGTACAAATATGTTGGTCGAGTTGAAGATAGCTGCGTTTATTAACTTCTTCAATCAGCAAATGTGATAGGTTCTGCCTTAATAATGATATAAGTTAATTTGTAATGTACAAATATTGTTAAGTTTTGCTATGAGAGATGATAAGCAGCTATTTTCCAATCCAATGGAGTCCACAGCAGATGGCACAAATGCAGCAGCAGTCTCGAAAGAAGTGACTGCGACAACAACAACAACCACTGCCGGCAACGAAGTGCCATCGGGCTCGGGATCGGGATATGGTTCGGAAACAGATTCTGCGCCAGAATCAGTAAAATGCCATACAGGTGGTCAAGAGCAACAACAACGGTACCGCAATAATAGATGGGGCCCACAAAATAAACAACATTACAACAATAGATATGAGCCGGAAAATGAACGATACTACAATAATAGAAATGGACCAAGAAATGCAAATGGAAATGGAAATTGGTAAGCAACAATTTCTTATTTGACAACACATAAATCACATTTACTTAACATATACATCCATGCAGAATAAAATACATGCAACATCATCTATACAAGTACACCCAGCAAGCATTTTATGAAATTTCTTATCTAATTCGAGTCCTATATCTGAATAAAATAATTTTTTGATCATAAGTTATATTTTTGTCGTAAGTAGTTTGCACCCTAACAAGCGAGATTTTTCACAACAATATTTTGATTATCGGTATTCTGTCTGATTTTTTTGGTTAGATCAAATATTTTAGGCTATTTTACATTTTTTGTAATGTTTAGTCGATGCCATTTTATTCGCATTTTGTCTTATTTTAACAACGATATCCTAAACACATATTTAAAACATACATTTTAAAATCCAGAAACTTAAACTTGAATTTTAGAATGATTAGTTTTCCTGAAGAGTTATGATGGCAAATTTTTGAAAGTCTTTTTTCAATAAACCATATTCTAGGGATACCCAAGAGTCGTTTTGAAATAGCTAATAAAATTAACCAAGAAGACCCGACTAAAACTCAGCCTACTGATTTTTGATACAACGATCTTCCAAATGCTTGCTGGGTATGCTGTGCAACATCAAATTTGGTAAACTGCTAACGTTCGCACAAAATGTTATGATAATGAGGTAGGCTATCAACCACAGCGTGGTGCGACTCTCACGTCCTTACTAATTTTATGTGCGTCAGGATCTCAGGTCGCGGCATTTTTCTCCTGCCCTCATGTCGCATAAGCATAATGTGTTGTATATGCCACTTTTTGTTGAGCATCCACCCCCCACACGTACTGGTAAAATAGCTGGCCTTAACGAATTTTTTTTTTTGTTGCCATAGCCTGTTTTACATATTCAAGTGTCTCTGGTTGAGCTTTTGGCGCGCTTTCGTCTTGGCCGCCTGCTGTGTGAGCCATTTGATGTGGCAATGAGAGGATTGTTGCGTAAACAATTCCTTCAAATTGCATTTAATTTGCTTATAAGCAAGAAATCAACATTAATATACATAGTAAAAATTATACAAAATAAGTCAAAAGAATTTATAGAATTCTCACATTATTATAGAGCTAATATTCCAAGTTTTTTTCTGTCAATCCCTCCTTTAGCTTGCCCTATGAAATATCTTCAAATTATTGGCTTTTATGCCAAGTCCTGCAACAGCTGCAAAAAAACAAGACGCACAAAAAAAAAACGAAAATACTCATAATAAATATAAAATGGCAAAAACGTGTCGATATCGCATAACAGCTTGAGAATGATTTGTTTCACAGTCTGCAGCGCATATTAACTTCGATTTTCAATTCAGAGCAGCAGCTCATATGTAGAAAGGACTCTCTTTCCTTTTCTCAGCTACTTGAGCAATTTTTTGCCAGTTAGCTAGCGCGTCAAATTCCATTAGGCCGCAAATGTTGCCAAAATACAACAACAACAGCAACAAGAACAGAACAAAATCGACTCATAGACAACCTTGTTTGTTTGCCTTGTGTCAATGGCGTTGTCCTTAGCCATAGCCTGCAGCTCGGCTAGCTTCATCTTGTTAACCAAACAAGCTGCAGACATTGATGCTGCTAAGACAAAACCACAAAGCGTAGTTCACCTCAGTTGAAAAAAAAAAGAAAGAAAAAATACAATTCTAATTGATAGCCAAAGTGAACAAGGCTTTGACTGCCTTTACATCTTGACCATTTCCGTTTTGCGGATATGCATGTCTGCTCAATTTTCCGGCAAATGACTGGACATTGGTCTCATCTCAACTCGTCGTCATTTTCCTCACCTTCTAGACGCTATAGAAATTGATTGGAATTTACAACATGCGGCTAAAAATCTTCTCTTTTTTTTTTTTTTTTTGGACTTCCTATTCTCTTGTTACCAATTTCTCGCAACACGTCAACACTTGTTTGTGGCTTTCACTGTTGTTGCTTCTGTTATTTGCCTTTTGGCCTTTGCCTGCATGAAGTTGTTCAACTTGTCATCAAGTTTGTAGCCGAAAACAAATAGTAAAATACGAACTGACTTAGCTCTTTTAAATTAAGAAATGATTAGATTAGGCTGTTTCTAAAAAATATTAACTTGACTGAACTAAAATAATAAATAAGTTGAATAACTTAATTTAAAGTTTAAAATTAGTTTTCTAAAACAGATTTTTAGTAGAAAATGAAACTCAACTTTAGTTGTTAGAGTATACAGCATTCGCTACAGCTTTACTAATTTTTGCTGATATTTTTCAAATTCCTGCTTAAGCTCTCTGTTAATTGCTATTTGCCGTTGCCTTTTCTACGGATGAAAAAAAGTATGCTGACCATAGGTATTAACGTAATTAATTTCATAGCGCGTCACATGTTTCAGACCGTTGAAAAAAAATCGTTGGGAAATTAATTATAAACAAATCTTTTCATGTCAGCAACGGAATTTTCGACACTTTTGCGCATTTTTCAGCTGCCGGTCGGGAAAGTTTTTTTTTAACTCAATTTCACAGCAATTTCTGGAAAGTCTCCCGATCGACTCATACCCGGAATGGACCATTGTTTAGGGTCACTCAAAAGCACATTTCGCTTATTATTAGCTCATTTATTACCACCAAGCACTGACCCTGGCAGCACCTGGCCCAGGACTTCCCCTTAGTCAACCCCTAAGAAAAACTTTTTGAAAAATGTCCGATAAAAATACAAAAAAAAAAAACTCTGTGGGTTGCGCGCGTCTTGAAATTAACACATAAATTTAAAGTGGGTAGTGTTGGGCTGTGGCCTGTGGCTATCCGTGAGATACTTTTGGTCTCACGCTTTGTTTGGCCCAGACTCCTTGGGTTCGACTCTGACTCTGGCTATTGTCATTGAAATTTTCGTGCGAATGCGCTCAGTGTCCTGCCTGTCAATTTACCTAGGCAATAACTTTTTGGCCAATTGACGTTGAAAGTACGTGACGGGCCGATAAAAGTATCTGCTGGATATGTACTTATTGCCATGTGCAACAGACTGATGCGACATTTGCAACTTGCCGCAAATTTTAATTATGCGCCACCAAATTAAAAATCCGTGCAAAATATTCCCTTCCCTTATTAGGAACTTCATTATCAACTCAATGCAGGCCGAGGCATAAAATCAAGCGAAGAGTATCCTCCTGCCACTGACTCGGAAATAACAATGAAGGCCAAGACAAAACGAGGTCTTGAAATGAAAAGAATAAAGCCAAAAGGCCGCAGCAATGCGGAAATAAATAAACGTCGCGAATCTCAGACAGCATTTTGAATAACAAAATTAACAGACGAACCATCTCTTTCCATTTCCCCTAAACACTAGCTATAAGATCTTTCTTCTGTTTAGTTATGCATTTTCTTTTACTTTTTTTATTTAAATTTTTTATATTTATTTTTCTCACAATCACAGGCACCAGTTCCAGTCATATAACTCGAGACCCTGGCAAAACGGACGCAGGCAAGTTTTTCCTCTATTTTCATTTTTTCCTGACTGCCATTTGTTTGCTTCTCAAACCGTATTTGTTTGTTTGTTTTGTGTGTGTGTCTGTTTTTTTTTTTTTTTTTTTGTTTCTGTTGCTTTAACGCACGCTTGCACCTTTGTGGGTGACTGTGGGGGTGGTTCTTGGGCTAGATTGCCCAGGGGAAGGCAACCACATTATTAACACTTGACTAAATATGCATTTCTTGGCCGACGCTGTTGACAGCAAAAAGCGTTAACAAGGTTTACGTTAAGGGTTTCAAAACAAACACAAGCCGAGCTAACACACTGATGAGTGGGGATTATGATAAACTGAAACAAGTTTCAGAATACGTTCCCAAGTCAACTTTAGTTCGAAAAACTAAGTTCGATTCCCGCTTTGCCAAGCTAAGGTCAGTTATAAATTTAGTAATTTAAAAATATATATCGTCAAGTAATCGTAAATGGGTTTTTAGGTTTATAAGGGATTAAACGAAAATTATGCATACCCGTCAACTAAAAAAAAAAAGAAAAATAATTTAGTGATAGCGTATAGACTAAAATTGACGCTAATTATAAACTGAACTTATTATTAAATGAAAAAAAATCAGGGGTGCCACAGAAATCGTATCCAACCACAAATCTTCCAATATAGAGAGGAGATATTCGGTTGGTTTCGCTTTCTGTGGCACCCCTGAATGCCACTGCAAATCTATAGTGAGAAAGCTAAAGCTAAAGCTAAAAAAACGAAAATGGCTCGACGTACATTTCAAGTACTAACAAAAATAATTAAGTATATGCACAATGGTAACCTTAACTTCAAAAAAAAAAAAAACAAGTCTCAAAAAAAGGGTAATTCGATTGATCTATATTATATCTTATTATATTCAAATTAGTAACTGAATTTCTGGTCTGAGATTTGTCTACTCTAGTGAGTTGTTTATCAGAAGAACTTTCACTGTACTTGAATTAAAATCAATTTCCCAAATAAACCATTTTGATCCGTCTACTTAACTAGCATTTAAACCTCTAACCAACGATAAAATCATATTGAGTTAATCGAAGAATTTCATTGAAAAACTTGTCTAACTTTATGAACTTTGTTAACTGAACTAAATGTAAATTGCATGCAGCATGCAAATATATACACAAATATAAACCAAAGATATATATTGTATCCAATTGAATTATTTTACGAACGCAATCCCAACGTGTAACATCAATGTTACCCACCACCCGCCCAACCGACACGAGGGGCGACAGCCGCATGACGCACGGCACGAAGATCGCGTAACGGCAAAGGTCCGGACCCTGGCCTTCAAGGTGGTTAGAGAAACACGTCGCGCACGCGTTATACAATTCAGACACCCATTTAGATTTACCACGGATAATTTTGTTGGCTGGATGGGGTTAACAAGCAGAACACATGCCCCGGATAGATCAGACTTTGTCCAATATTGAATTCTCGGTGGGGGAACAGTATTGTTATATTTAAATCGATCGTTAACGTGATCATTAATCATTATGTTTGTGGAATATTTGGTTGGATTCGACACATTATCTGTGTATTATTATCGATGGTTTAACTTATATCTAATACCATTAGTTGCCTACCTATGCATTGCTGTTTATTTGTGACTGCTTAAACAGATATTGATAAATTAACTTGATATTGATTACATCGTATATCTTTGGCTACATATTGGCCCTACTATTGGTTACATATTTTTATGGGTTAATTTAATGGTTACTTTTCCGTTAATTTCTATTTTGTTTTTGTTTTTTACTTAAAGTTTTCATACTCATTATTGACTTTGGTTCTTTTTCTCGACGCTATATAGCGACTGTCGTTGTTATTTTCTCCATGAAAAACCACGCATTTCTTCATTGTTGACATCTTTACGTGTTTCTACTTACAGTAGGCTCGCTGTGTGCGAACTGACACACAACAAATCTGATGCGGCTAAATGCCGTTTAAGTTTTAAAGAAGTTCCCGCTTTTCAAAAGTGATCGTAGTTGATCTTTATTTAATCTGTAAGACGAAATATAAGATTGTTAAAAATTTATTAAATAATCATTAGAATGGTGTAGTATTTGAAAGAGAATATTAAAACTAACCTATTGTCAGAATATAAAAAATGGTTATCAGATATATATATAAGATTGCTTAAAAAAATATTAAATTATCATTATAATGATATAGTATTTGGAAGAGAATATTAAAATTAACCTATTGTCAGCATATAAAAAATGGTTATCAGATATATATAAGATTGCTTAAAAAAATATTAAATTATCATTATAATGATATAGTATTTGAAAGAGAATATAAAAATTAACCCATTGTCAGCATATAAGAAATTGTTATCAGATAGAGTAAGTAAGCTCTGGCTTACAAAGTTTATTTATCTATATAAATTTAATAGCATACTTTTCAGAGTGAAACAATTCCTCAATTCAACTATTTCAACGATCGATACCTAAGCAAACAACCTATTAACGAAGTATAAAACAAGATAATTTGATACCATTGTTAAGTCCTGAACTTAAGTGTCGACTGATCGTTCGTATGACTACAGTATGATATGGTTGTCCGGTCTTAAATAGTTTGATCAGGATGAATAAAACCAAAACAATTGAACAATCAGTGAAATTTTTTGAGATCACACTAGAAACAACCTAATTGTTCATACTTAAAGTTTTCGAATAAACTTTGATATTAATGATATATCCGATCTTTAAGGTTTCAGTGTATGTAATAATACCCCTTGGACTTACCCAACTTTTTACACATACACCCACATCGCCTTCAATATACGCACCTTGTTGAGCCGTTAGCTATCGCTGGGATCCAAGAGTCTTGCCGTCTATTGGCAATGAACTCAACAAAATTTCCTTTGGATGCTGGTATGAGGTGGACGAGAATAGCAGTTAATGGGTGGTGAAGAATCTCTATTTGTGGCTTCTTCGTAGGAGACTAAACACGAACGTTTGATAGTTGAAATTCAACTGAGCTCAAGCACATAGCCTAACTGACTTTTATAGGCAGCACAATCAAATGACATGCGCCGAAAATGTTGATTCTTCATACATACACTCGTATGTACTGTGGGGACCAGATCCCCCAACTCAGACTCCATGTCTTGCTTATTGTATTGTTGTATGTAGTTTACAAACAAAAATGCCAACACTCACACCACGAACAGCCTAGAAGTATGCAACAGCCAACCAGGCAGCAGTTGCGCTTGCAGTTTCCCTACCTACTCTCTTTCTGACTCGCTCTCTCTCCCTCTCTCCCTCTCTTGCTCGCTCACGCTTTGGCTTTGAAGCAACCATTAATTGCACATTGCAGTTGTTGTTGTTGTTGTTGTTGCATTTGTTGCTGTTTTTTGCTATTTATGTTGTTTTGCTTGTATTTTATTTTATTTCCCAATGCCTTTCTTTTTGCTCACTTTCTCATGCGCACTCGCTCTCACTTCCAACGCGCTCGCTCCCTTCCTCCCTTGTTCGCTCTCTCGTCTGCCTCGTCTGTCTGCCTGTCTTTCGGCTGCAGTCGTGTGTCAGGTTTCGTGTGAAGGCGAAAGGCTTGCTGCTGACTGCGCTACTCCTTGGCTGTACCGTTAGTCTCGCTCGGTCTTTACACCTCGCTCGTTCGTCGTGCGCTGCCCGCAAACGGGGCGGCGTGGGCGGATGATAACGGCATCCCCATCCCCCCTTCATACTCCCCATTCCCTGCGTTTGTCGTTGCATCTTATTTAGTTACACATTGCTGCTGCTGCTTTTGCTGCCTGCTGTTGTTGTATTTTGCATTGTTTTGTGCTGTGTTTTGTTTTGCTGCCTCCTGCCGCCTTCCCTCCTCCTCCTCTTCCCTCTTCAGTGCAGCGTCCGCCTCTCGGGCCGTGACTTCGTGTTATGTACAAGTCGTTATGATCCTCGGCTCGACGCTCGTTCGTTGTATATGAATTGGTTGTGTGTACGCGATTGTTGTTGTTGTTGTTGTTATTGTGTTGTGTGCTATTGCACTTGTTGTTGATTTTACTGCTCTTGTTGCTGTTGGCCATGTACAAAACGAGGCATCATTTGATGTTGTTGTAGCTGTTGCTATTGCTATTGCTATTGCTATTGCTATTTGGCTCTCTAAACTACTCCCAACTGCAGAGCCTTACCGTCGGTTAATGCCATTTGCCAGCACGACAGCCAAACAGAAAGTTCTCGTGCTCATAGTGTATGCTCTGCAGTGTAGTTTTGTGTTGTGTAGTGTTGTGCTGCGATTTTCACGTTGTTGTTGGCGGTCATCAACCGCAACTACACAGTGTCGACCACTATCTTTGTGTATACGAATCTGTATTTATATATGATAAATAATAAAATTTATTAACTTTAAAATAAAATTATTTAATCATTCATACAATTTGCTGAACTCTTAAACACATAATTTATTTAAATATTAATTTAAAAATTACATTAAAATTATTAAGAGAAATCCCATATTAATAAATGAAACTAATATTTATGAATATTAAAAATCTTCAAAAATAACTATAAATTTCGCAATAATAAAGTTCAAATAAAATTAATTTCAATAAATAACTATAATTAAAAAAAAAAAAACGTGTCCAGCATAAATATAGACACTCGAATCAAATTCCCACGCATAAACGTTTCCGCTTCCGCTCTGTCAACCGTATAACCGTATAACTGTCACGCAGCGTGTTGACAGGCTGATTTATATATACCACACACACATACTCAAATACATATACAGCCCATAGGCCAATTCATAAGCAATTAAGTATCGCTTGAAGTGGCAAAACGTGAGTTGTATTTGGCATGTGATTTTCGGCATGGTCAGTCAACTGACCCTTTGTGATTGAGTTAACTTATTGGACTTAAGTGAGATGAACTTTAGCAATCGAATTGTTAAGTGCATTAATAGACTGACTTAGTTTTGGTAACTTACGACTTGTTTAGTAGATGACAACCAAGTTGCCAATTAAGCTGTGATTTATTTTATCGCAATTCATTTCGAATGTCCTTTGAAAAATTCAAGGCTAAGCAAAAATATATAAATCAGTCAATTAATCAGACAACAAGGTGAGCTCAAGATGTATAATCTGTTATTTATTGTTGATTGAAGTTATAAAAATATCACATACTTATTTAAATCTTTTAAGTTCTCGAAAGTTTACATGTGGAAAATCCAACCCTTACTTGTCTATATAATAATTTCGAATATAATATAATATCGAATATAAGTTTGTTAAAAATCGTATATGTGTATGGTTCATGAATTTTCGAACAACTTATGTGAGAAAGAAAAGCGGAAGTGCATTGAAAGATCCTTTTTATAGATTAAGGTTTATTGGTTTATACTTTATTATTATATTTATGCACAGTTGAAATATAGTCTGCAAAGTTATTTTCCCTTTGAATTAAGTTTTACAAATATAAGTACCACCATTTAGTAAAGAAATTTGTAAAGCTCTTCATGTATCATAATCTGTTTCGAAAAGTTCCTCTAAACGTATTTCATCTTTTTTAAAATCCTAAATTTAATACAAATTTGAGTTTGTCAACAGTTGAAGTTATGATAATTATCTTTTATTCAATCAAATAAAGTGGACAAATAAATTCATACCATTTTCGCTCGGTAAATGATTTTTGTTGTCTTCAATTCAATTTAGGCAAATTGAACAATCTATGACAGGGCGCATCATTGCCTGATGGCTTTCACTGTCAGTTTTGTACAGCTTCGTTCTAATTAACGTAAACAAATTTGAAGTTAAAATAACAATAAATGTCTCTGGCAAATCCGCTTATGCGCAACGCGCGCATCTGGCAATCGAAAAGTTTGGCATTTTCATTTTTCTTATTCTTAATTAAATCCGAAACACTTGCATAAACTTTTATTGCGACCAAGACAGTCCGTAAACCCCACCAAAAACCTCTCACCCTCTCTTTCTCTTTCCACTCAGTCAAAAGTGAGACATTTTTCATTTTTCATTATCGAGCATTATAAAAGCTTTGCGAGTGAACAAAAAAAATTGACAGTCAGGCAAGGTTCGGAAGTGTCAGGAGTGTTCTGACTGGCCACGCATCTCATTCTCTCTGCCATTTCGAGTGCTAAATCATAAATATGCATCTAACGTTTATCTAACGTCTTTATAGCTCAAGCCTCCTCTTTTCTTATCTCTATACTATGCTGCCCTCCTTGACATTGTTTAAGAGTCTGTCGCGCGCGCTCCTTTGCCGAAAAAGTAGACTTAAAAGTAATTTTACGTCTGACTAAACATTAATGTGCTCAATATTTTATTGTTTGTTTGTTTGGTTGTTTCATAGACAAAACGACAAACGGCAAAAATGCCAGGCACTTGATTATGCGGGTAGCTTTGTATTTTTATCGAAGTTTCGATTTTTAAATGCCCTCCAAAATAAAGAAGATAAATAAACGGGATCAAAACTTTGGTAAAGCAGTTTACTAGCAAGATTATATACATTTAAAGACTCTCATTTAGGTTATTAAGATTTTCTTTGTATGCTCAACCAAAACCAGATACAATATAAATAAATATCAGCCTAAGTAACATATCTGTCTAGATTGGTTTGTTAAATAAATACTTATAAAATGTCTTGATATTTACTAACTTAACAATAAGGGACCTACACAATTAATTTGAAATGCAAATTTTATTAAAGAAAATTTCAATAATACTTATTTAAATAAGATTCTTGAAAATGAAAGCAATTTTCTCATTTTTTGATCACTAAAAATCTGTTCAGGTAGTTAAAATTAGTTTAAGCGAAATGTTTCAAATTTATTTAAATAAAGATCGTAAATTTTTTATTTCAATTTCAATTGGTATAAATCGTTTATTTATAATTTAAGTTCAAACATTTAACTGCAGTAATCTTGGGTTCCGAAACTGTAATTCTTCTATAAGACTTATATTTAAATATGTCAAAGACCCTCATATGAGCACCCGAATACGCATTTTGATCGAAAATGTTTAAATTAAAGCTGCCACAGTCTTTTATTGGACTGGCCAAAAAGCTTCCCTTCACTTTATTTACTTTTAGCTGTCGTTGCAGTTTGTAAACAATATTTGGGCCGATTGAAGGTGGAAATTGTTTGGCTGTAAATACATATGGGGATGTAGCTCAGATGGTAGAGCGCTCGCTTAGCATGTGAGAGGTACGGGGATCGATGCCCCGCATCTCCAAGAAATATATATCCGGATTGGACTTTTTTGCAAACCGCCGATAGAAACAAATATGCAGACGTCTGCATTTTTTTTTGATAAGATTGAAGATGGAAGAAAGCGTACTAATGAATATTCAAAGTTCGCTTTGTAAATGCCAAACGACTTGGAATGTGAGTGTTGTGCCCCCATGTCGACAATCAAGTCGCGTAATTTGATTTGATGCCCATTCCGAAGGTGAATCACACGGAAAATACATTGTCGCACATAAATCAGCACAATATGCCAATGTTTGTTTACTTGCCAGCCTGCAGAACTTTGCCAGCAATTAAACAGGCTTGGATGGCAGCATGGCAGGCACACGGTCCCAGGACGATGTGGCGGAATGAGACAGTTGTGTTGCCGCAGGCACAACACACTCACAACACACACACACACAGGGTACAAGAGTATAGTCCTGGGTCTGTTGAGTGGGTTTGGGTATTGTAAATGATACATGATGTGCTATTTATGAGAAGCCTTTGTTTTAATTTTTGCACTGCACAACAGGACAAAGTTTTCCTCCCTGACGACTGCTAAGCTAGTTAAGCTACTGTTTTGCCCCCTTTTACTCTTTCTACCTTTTCACTCAATGCTACCAGCGAAATTTATGTGTTTTGCTATTTTTTAATTGTTTTAAGTGTTCTGCAATGTTTTTATTTTTTTTAACTTGTTTGGTTTTTCTCTATTCAATATATTTCTGAGTAAAAAGTAGCGAAAATAAAGAGGGGATAAACAACATAAAAAATAAGTTTTATCCTGTTGGAGATGCGGGGCATCGATCCCCGTACCTCTCACATGCTAAGCGAGCGCTCTACCATCTGAGCTACATCCCCAGGTGATACCGTTACGTATAACGACTGCATATCTATGACACTTTACCAATGTGTCGCTTACCAAAGTCCAATTACAGTTAATGTACAATCAATTGAAATGCATGACACAGCTTGCTCCAATTTGACTTGTAAGCTTGGACTGAACTGGTTTAAGGCTTAGAGCGAGTTTTGGCTATTAAATTGTTGTTGTTTAATTGTGTGATTGGGTGTGGCTGCCCATAAATGCTTAAGATATTTCTGTAATCAAAGTTGCAGCTTAAAAGTATTTGAAAATAGTTTAGTCTATATTTAGATAATAGCTATGATAACTGAACATGTCCATATATTTTTAGATTTCAAATTTAATTCTGATGTGATTTGATAATACAAACTATTTTTATTACATTTTTAAACAGAATATTTTAGTTGACTTCATATCCATCTGGAAGAGTCCCTTTGAATTTGTGCTCACCGTTTTATAATTTAATAGTTTATTTCCATTAGGATTAAGTTCTTCAACATGTTTTTCAAAGATCAGTTTATTTATAGTTTTTGCATAGGTCAAATCAGCTGAAAACATAGAAGACAAATCTACTGAATAAAAAAAGCTTAGCTTTTGGCTCAAACTAAAACAAACCAGAATTAAACGTCAATTGCTGGCAATGCTACTTTGTTTAAAGTACAAAAAAAGCACCCTTACCCAACAGTTTTAAGTATCTTGTTCGTTATGTGTTTTGGGCTTTAATTAAAAGCAAACAAAGCTACAAAACACGCCTGTCAACGAGTCAACCATTTTGAGGCGATGGAGAAAAGTTGAAAATTACCTCAAGCTGTTGCACATCAAGACTCAAGAGAGGACTCGAAAACCAACCCACTAATTGCCCCAACCTTCGTCATTGTCGTTGTTATTGTTGTTGTTTATCAGAGAGAGAAACATTGTGAAAACATGTGGGGAAGCGTATCTACGCTTAAAAAGACATTACGAGCACAACAATTAGTTTGTCTCATATATAAGAAAGAGTGTAGAGAGTAGGGTGTTGGGTGTTGGGTGTAGGGTGTATAACTCCCACATTTCTCTTGGCAAGAGTTAAACGTTTTCATATTTATGAGCATCGTAAAACTCAATGATATACAAAATTAATGACAAAGGCGCACGAGTGGCACTTTTGCTTACTTTCTGGCACCCAGGCGAATCGTAAAAGAAATGTTACCTCAAAACTTTTGTCAGCATTCATGCTACCTGCTACATGTTGCAAAGTGGTGGTAGGGGACAACAGTCATCCAAGCGTCTTGTAATTTTAATTTCAAGACAGTCTGCGACTTTTAGTTGCTGTCTCGAAAATATTTGTACACTTCTTTCCATCTCTTCCTGCCTGTCTATTTCAAGTGTCACGTACTTTTTGCTGTTGTGACTTTTCTTCTTTTTAATTGACTTGCTACACCCTGCTCAAGGTTCATTAGTTTATTGGACGGAGAAGGGCCTAGATTCGGGAAATAGGTGCCCGATTCCCCCGATTTCTCCTGCTCATTAGAGCACTTGTCACATACGCCCCGTGTGGCATTCGACTTTGCCCCGTTTCCGGGAAACGTGTTGCAGCTTTTTTCGTCTTTTATTTTTTTCTTTTCTCCTGTTTCTTTTTTATTTATTTTTTTGAGTAACACTTGGACAAGTGGCATCCTTTTTCACTCATCACTGCATAAATTTTCTTAAGTTTTTTCCATCCGCTATGCGTTATGCATATTAATTTTTCGTTTTGGGTCCAAGTTCGTATTTGCACTGAACCTTGATTTGGCACCAAAGGTAGCAGCTCTGTTGATACAACTTATGATGTGGGTTTGGTTTATTTAGGCTTACGAATGATTGCTTTGCATTTATTTTTTAAATTATTTAAATAAAAGTTGACAAACTCCGTCATTTCGATAGTTCATGAATGTATAATATAATGAAAAGTTTATTGGTGAAATATATATTGATTAGAAATATATAAGTGTGGTATGATATTGCTTTTGATTTCATTTATAAAAATATATTTTGAATAAAATATTTCTATGTCAAATGGGTTTTGTTGAAAGATATAGAAAAATTCCAGTTGAGAAAGTTTGAGTCTTAAAACATAATAAAATGTGTTTCTGTTTCATTTTTTTAAATCACAAAATATTCAATATTATTCATTCAATAATTTATAATGATACAATTGTTTAATTAATGTTTATTTCAGTATCAATTTTTAAAACTGAGTCATAAATAAAATAAAATAAAATATAAAAAGTTGAGAATTAAATAATTTAAATATCGACTTGGGTTTTTAGTCTTGTTTCTAGACACCGAATGTAATTTTTTCTAATTTATTTTTTGATCGTAGACGTTTACCTTTTCAAAGCCTCTTCATTTCTACAAGTTAATTTCAACTTAAAACTTTCTAGGAAAAAAGAGAAAAAGTGTAAAGCTGCTTTACTGCTGCAACATTTTCAATTTTTAATTAGTTTAAGTTACAAATTACGTTAACAAAAGGCAACAAGAGCTACACAAGATTTGTGGTCGTATATTTTAGCATTTCTTAACGAGATTTTCGAGCGAGGCACAAATAAAAGGGCGGACATGCCAAAAAGTAGAAAAATTCTCAACGCCAAAGTAATTCGCACCTTTGCATACACAAATAGGAAGGCAGCAGAGCAGGTGTTAAGGAAGGGGAAGGGAAGGGAGGAGCCAGTGGTTATAAATTTTAAATCTGTTAAATTAATGCCGCAGCTTTCTTTCATTCTTACGTGCCAGAAAGTTGACTAAAACTTGAGAAGAGTCGTTTCTTGATTACATTAATTATTCCTTTATTGTTTGTAGAACTTACAATTTTTAAATGTAATTGCTGTTGTAGGTTTTATTGTAATATTTTTTATAATAAGTTTACTCTAATTGTAATAGAATGGAGTTTTCTGCAGAATTTTAAAACTATTTCTTTCCGTTTTCTTTCAGGACACATTTTAATAATAACAATAACAATAATAATGTAAGTACAAAAACATTGAATCTTTCTTAGTGTAATTAATCACAAGTCAATTAATTTTTCAATTTGTGTAGTGGAACAACAATTCAAACTATTTAAGAAATAACTCGCGTAATTCATACCATAATCAAAACAATTCAAACTGGCATCATAATAACAACAATTGGAAGAACTCGGACTCCTTCAACTCATATAATGGCGGTGATAGACCGGATTTTCGTAGAAATACATCCAATAAACCGTTAAAATGGTCGACGAGGGACACTCAAGACAGAACTGATTACTATAGAAATTCAAGAAGAAGCAGAGAGAATTCATACGATAGGAGAGAATCTGACTGGGATCAGAGCTCCAGTCGATCTCAAAGTTGCGAGTCTAGGGAAAGTCGAAAAGAGAGAAACAAAGACAGGGAAAATGAAATTGAAAGCCCAAAGCCCAGTGAACAAAAAGAAAAACAGCAAAAGCTGCAATTAAATAAAGAAAAGAAAAAAAACCAAAACGATAAACAAATTAGTATTAAAAAGAAAGGAAACATTAAAAAATCCAGTGCAAGAGAAAACTCAACAGACAGGAAAAAAAACGTTCAAACTGAAAAAGCCGCCACATGTGAAAAATTAGAGAAAAGCACTTCAGTAAAGCCGAAGGATATAATAAAAGATACGCTTAGCACAGAGAATAGAGGTGAAAGTAGATCAAAGACCATTGATAACGATGAACCCAAACAGAATTCAAATGAAACTCACTCCAAACTTATCACAGAAACCAAGTTAAACCCAGTTGAGGATGAAAAGGAAACAGGAGCTATTAACACATATCCTCAGATACAGGTACGACCATTAAGCGAGCTTCTAAAGCAGGAAATAATCGCTGTGACACAAGAGAAACTTCAGGTTGATAGTCCAGTTTCTCCAGTCATCACACCTCCACCGCGTCCTTTATCCCAAATCCGTCGACATATTGTCGGCAATGCTGGAAATAATGATGGCATTGGTGAGTCCCTTATCAATGAACGTTTGGCCAATATGGACAAGGAGAGTCTCAAGTATATAATCAATAATAGTGATACCATTTACAACGAGCATTTAAAATCTCAAGCGCGTCGACGTCTCCGAGACGAGATACGACGTCAGCTAAAGGAGATTGAATTCGAGCAGCCAAAGGATAAACCACCAAAGGATCTAGTCGAGGACGAAATCGTGGATGCCATTAAATTGCCACAGCTTTTGCTTCAAGAGATTGAAAAGTGTTTTGGCATTGACATATCCGTGCCAAAGCCTGCGGAGGAGAGCAATACAGGCTCTGCTGAGAATAAGGAAGAGAATAGCACAGAGACCTTGGAGAGTGAGAAAGTTACAACTGAGAGCGATCAGTCTGGCATAGAGAGCGAAAATTTCAATTCAGAAAAACATACTGAAGGAGAGGAGCTGCCAGAAGTCAAGGAGCTACCAGACAACATGGCCAAGGAGAGCTCAACAGACTTGATGACTCGCCTTAAAATTGCCGAGCAATTCAAGGCACTGGCGACCAAAAAATCGATCAATGTCAAACCTCAAAGTCCGCGAAAAGCGAATTCCATTGAGCAGAAAGCCAATCCACATATAAAAAGAGTCGAAAACAGATTTTCAGAACAAGAATCACAAAAAAAAACGATGCCCATCAAAATGGAAGTAAAAACCGAAGTCAGAGCTTCACCTAGCATTGATTGCATAGTGCTGAGCTCTTCAGAGGATGAGAATGAGGATGAGAAGGATGTTCAACACGTTGTCAAATCCCTAGTCAATGAGAGTGATGTTTCCAGCGATCTCTCAAGCTCATCCAACGATTTGAAGGAACAGCTTTATCAACAGAAACTTAACGAAGATGCCGAACATGTTGTGTCCACTTTTGAGAAGCTCATATTGCCGCAATTAAAGGGTTCGCTGGCGGATCGCTATCGTAGCAATCACAGTGCTAATCAGAAAAGTCGACTCCACTTCATCTCCTGCGTGGTGACCAGCACTGAGCATAATTCTCGGTCATTTAGCAAAATCGAAGTGGCAAGAATACAACAGAATCTAAAGGAAACCTATAATCGATTGGGCCTTGACTTCCTTTTGCGTGAAATTGACAATGTGGTGAATGAAAAGCAGAAGTCGCTAAACGAGTCTAATGAGCTTATCACCAGCTCAAAATCCAAAAGCGCTGAGCTCGCGTCTGAGGCACATCAAAGGAACGGCAGCAGCATTGATGTGGAAGCTGCTGCTGAGACAGCAGCAGTTGCAACTGCGGAGCGTGCTTCGATGCCACCGACACCACCACGAAATGGCACACCCACAAATGTGGCAAATCCAACGCGCCCCCTTCTGGGCCCCTTTCTGGGTTTAGAGTCAACTCTACCACGCTTGTCGCCGGGAAATTATCCAGTGTCCTGCAGCTTGGAATCGAACGATTCGTTGCTTCAAATGGGAGAGTCAGTTATGCATAATCTGCTTGATATCGATCGACGTTTGGTAGAGAATCAAAATCGTCGCGGATTTCTCGAGGAGATGATTGTTAAGTTTCAAAAAGAGAAAACCGATCTAGAAATGGTCAGTCTAGAGTTGCAGAGTCGCAAGTTTCTGTTGCTCAATTCGGTAATTTCCAGGTCGACCACAATAAATGCAACTGCATCGTCAGCAGCGTCAGTCACGCCCATAAACTCACCACCGCCCACAGCCGTTCCGGCTACAATCGAAGCTACTTCTACTGAAAGCTTAACTCCAATTCCCGCAGTTGAAAAACCCAAAAAGCGTCAACGTCGCGTCATTGTGAAGCGTGTGAAGATTTTGGCCAAGCGCAAAGCTCGAGGCAAGTGCTCAAAGTCCCTTCAATCAAATAAAGTTCCAGTTCCAGGTGAACTTGAGTCGAACAAAGAGCAGCTGGAAGACTCGATAGTTGAACCAATTGCCAAGCAGTTGAATATCAAACAGGAAACGTCGGAGTCCAAAAAGGAACACGATGACACGATCAACAAACGGGCCGCAGATTCAACTTTAGCTGGATCTCCCAAGCGTCAGCGTTTAACCCGTTCGGCCACGTTGAATGCCACAACACAACAACCGCTGGCAGTTATACCACCGCTATCGCCACCACCACCACCGCCGGAACCATTTGCCAACATGTCCTATGAGCTGCCACGCATCCTCCAGAAGTCGACACCAACGTCGCCAAGCGCTGAAGCTCTTAAAAATCCAAATTCAATGCCTAAAAACTATAAATACGACTATATACCTAGCGGTCCGTTGCATAAAATTACTAGTCCTATTACTCAGATACGCATCTATAAGGTGCATATTATTGCCGCCTCGGAAAATGGAGATATCTATGTCTTTAACATCGCCAATCACAAGCTAGAGCGTCAGATCATCAAGCATAGTGAGGCAATTACGCATATGTTTCTCTGCGAGCAGGAATCATTTTTATATACTACATCACTCGATGGTTTCCTCAAGAAGTCGTCTCTGGAGGTGCGTTACACATTTATCGCATCTTATCGATAAATTTTACTTAATATATATATATCGATTTTCATCTACAGAATTTAGAACGCGTTACGCAGACGGTATATCTGAAGGAACCATTGCAATCTATTGACATCGCCTGGGGCGTGGCATTTATTGGCAGTCGTTGGGGTCACATCTTTACTTATAACATAGCGGTAAGATTTTGAAAATATAATGAAATAATTTATGAGATTAGATTCTGAAATTCCTAGCAACCAAATACAGATAAATAAATATTAAACCAAAACGAATATAGATTTCAGTTAGGTTTTTAAGTATAGTATTATTTTGGTTTTCGGTTATCGGTAATCGCTAACGTAATTTTTTGTATTTATTATCGTTTCTTAACGGTTACCGATTTTTTTTATGTTTCCGTAAAAATAATAATTGTAGAAATGTTAAACAAAAAACGTTAACATATAAACCAAAAAAATTGGATTTTAAAAAAGATCTATATTATTTATTAAATTCAAAATCAAAATTAAATAAATAAAATTTTATGACTGGTTAAATCGAAACCGTAATACATGTCTGGGTTGTTTATACTCGTTATAATAAAAATATTTGGTCTAGGCTTAGATTTTATTTTCAATCAGCTATTACCGGTTACTGTTTCGATTACGAAATTAATCCCTGCAGGGAACTCATACTCAACTTCAGTATAAAACTTTTTCGATCAATTTTAAGACCTTCTAAAAATATGTTGCATACCACTAGGCGTATAGGAAATCCTCTCATCACATTTAATTAATGTGCGGCTCATTAAATATTTAGCTGTCAAATAAACACTTGAAAATATTCAATTAAAAAGTGAACGTAGAGCACTCTCTGTCTCTTTCTCTCTCTCTCTATCTCTCACACACACTACAACTTCTTCGGCATATTTGTGTCCACACCTTGCCCCAAGGAGCGGCAACAATGAAAAACAACGAATTGGCATTAAGCAGCCATCGAATGAACCCAATGTCTAGACAATGAAAATCAAATCGAATTTATTTTTTCTTTTGCATTTTCACTAGCGATATACGCAAATTGGATGTGGTGAGGGGCTGGGAAAGCGTGAGAAGAGCGGCAAAATAAGTAAGAGAAAGCAGGAAAGCTGGCACTTCATTACAATTTCATGTTAAGGGCAAAGACGATAAGTCTTAATTTTTTGGCAGCCTTCGATTTATGGCTGCGACGTGCGGATAATTCACGGATGATGCCTAAAATTATGCTACAGAAAACTGCAGAGGCGACTGTACTTTTTTTTTAAGCCATAACTGTGCTGTATTGCACTGTGGGTTGCCTTTTAGATATTTACAAAATATTTAGCTATACCTAAGGTACAGCCACGCCCCAGTGCGGCAGCAAATTGAACTATAGACCCGACCCAAGTAGTTATGTAGAACCTATCTACTAGCATGTGAATTTTTATGTGTGTGTGTGTGGAAGGCGTTGCTTGTTGCAGTTTGCTTAGCTGCTATTGCTTGATATTTTGCTTTGTCGCTGTTTTGTGTTTTGTGTTTGGCTTTGCTGCACGTTGTTTGGCCAAAAAACTAATACATAGTCGTATATATGTAGCCACGGCTGGGGGTTAGTTGCAACAAACAACAGCAAACTGCAGCGCATGCAGCAGCAGCAGCAGCATATAGACAATATACACCTCTCGCTCTCACTCTCTATACAGCTCACTATCTCACTCCAGCTCGCACACTAACTATTGTTGTTTATTTAAGTTTTTATGTGTTCATGTTTAGTTTACTGTATATTTTGCTGACTCACACTTTCTTGCACTACGAGTGCATCCATCGTTCATTGCCCGTTTCGTTCGTTCTCGTTAGCTTGCTCTCCCACACTCTCTCTCTGTCTTCACGATGCTGTTACAAGCTGTTCGTTGCTCTCTTCGTTGCGCTCTCACGTTGCGCCTTTGCGCAAGTCTTTGCTGCTGCAGTTTCTTGTTGCCAGCTAGCTTTTGCATTTCTTCTTCTCCTTCTCCACATTCGCTCCATTGGCATCGGCAATTTGGCAGCAGCAAATAAAATGTTTATATGCTATTTACCCAAAACAATTTTAAATAAAATACAAACTATGTACTCACACTCACTCACTCACTCTACCATACTTTTCCCTTACAATTTTACGCTCTCGTGTCCACTCTCTTTGACTTTTGCGCTCTCCTCTCGCTTGCTCTGCCATTTGCTTATTGCAGGCATCCTTCCAAGGCGTTGCAATTGGAATGTATCTTCGTGCCTGCTGCTGTTGTTGTTGTTGGTGTTGCTGTTGGTGTTGGTGTTGCTGTTGGTGTTGTGGGTGGCTGTGCCTTACTTGCTGGTTGGCTCCTGTTTTGTTGTGTTGTGTCTCTGGAATATGACGCCGCCTGTCTGTGTATGTGTGTGTTTTTGTGTGCCGTTTTCTCATTGGCTGAGCCTGACGAATCGGGTTGGTTATTTGCCGGCCCCGACGACTGTTACTCTTTACTGTTGTTATTGTTGTTGTTCTTTCTGCTGCTGTTGTTGTTGTTGTGTTGTTACAGCAGCATCCGACGCAGCCTTAAATTGCATACGTTCTTTGGCTTTATGTGGGTGTGGCAGGCTACTTTGCAACCACTAAATAAACAAAGCAACGTTACGGACAACGACAACAACATTTAAGCTACATTCTCATATTTATTTAATTTTTATCTCTTGTTATTTTACCTTCTCTTGCACATTGCAGTACGACGCCATCTTGCAAAATGGCTCGAGTCATAACTGTACATAAATACAAATGTACATATGTATTTATGCAAGTAAATTGCAGTGTCTCGTTCTCTGTCTCACTCATTTTTAATATTGTTGATTTTTATAGTCATATACACATACATATTTGTATGTGTGATTCGAGTTGGAGGTTGTGGGTGTTTGATAAGGTGGAAAGTAGGAAGTCGTTTCATTAATCACAAGGTTAGCTGCAGGCAATATTCTTTCATTTTTTGGCTCTGCAATTTGCTAGTGCATTTAAGGGTGTGGCTAGTTTTTCTCCATTAAGACTTAATGGCTTTTAAAACATTTTCCGCAATTATAGTTTGTGTATTTTATACTTTACGCATACTATACTTTCTCTAAGTCTTAGAAATGTGATTAATCAGTATCAAGAAATTCGCCGATTTTGTTTCGATCAATCATTTTAAATTTTATTAAGGCTCTTCGGTTAATGATATTTTATTTTAGCTTATCATCTGATTGATAAGCACGACAAAACATGCCCGATTTGATTAAAGATACCGCTTGCATACCTACAAAATTTTTTACAAAAATTATTTCTTCGAAAATCAAAAAAATATCGCTTTTCATTGATTTAGAGAAGCTTGAAACCTTTAAACCAGTCGTTAATTCTTTAGCCGTAGCATAGTAAATAGTAGTAATCGCTTTATTACAAAGTCAGATGACTACCTTATAATACAACTATAGTAAGTTTTATCTAAAGCTCTCCAATAGCCAAATATTTAATTAAAACACAATAATAATACAATTAAGTGTCAAAAACACTTAACAAGAAAGATTTTAGTTAAATCAGGCATAGCTGCTCTATAAACACGGCAATAATCCTATTAAAGTATGTTAGACTCCGCGTATTAAAACAAGAATTGAATTCTCGATCTCATCGCAAGCTTTTAATTTATTGAAGAATAATCCAAATCCGACGAATAACGGCTGTTAAAAAGGTTTCCAAAAAATTGTCTTGGGAATTGCAGTTAATTTTTAGAAAGCCCAATTGACATTCAAAACGAAATCATGAAATAAATATTGTCGTAACATTATTGTCTAATCTAAATATTATTATTGATAACAAAGCTCAGTCAACAAAATACAAATATATAATGTGTATAAATAGTTTTCTACAACAAATCTATTTATAATTGTCTTCAAAGCTTCCTAGTCTTATAGTCTACTAAAACACTTACTGAGTGTACTTACTCGTATTGACAGAGTAATGCTATCAATTTGTTTCGACCTTTCATGACGTTGCACATTCAAAATTACAATGAGCCCAAATTACAATGCAAAGCACATTCCGAGACCAAAGCGAATTATGTGGTAAAACGCATTTTTTTCGGTCAGTGCTAAAGAGAGCCAATAAATGCAGAGTAAACACAACGGGGATGTAGCTCAGATGGTAGAGCGCTCGCTTAGCATGTGAGAGGTACGGGGATCGATGCCCCGCATCTCCAGGATAATCACTTTTTGTATTTAATTTTTTTTTAAATTTATTTTTTTTTAAACATTTAATGTTGCTATAATATTTTTAAATTTACAGACCAACAAAGTAATGGACATGCCGCTGTTGTCCACAGGACAGTCCATAATTGCTGTTAAGGCTACCAAGGAAGGCGCACGGAGGATCATAATGCTAGGCTGCAAGGGCAACTTTGTCTTTCTACATGATGCGGCCAATGGATTGTTGCTGCGTCGTCTGAGCATTCCCGAGGGCCTTAATGTATACAGTTTACTGCTCATTGATGGCCATGTGTTTTGTGGTACTCAGAAAAATGAGGTGTACAAATTTGAATTTGCCGTAAGTAGTTGCAGTTGAAACAAATTATTCATATGATGATTCATTGTTTCGTTTCTAATTTAACAGAGCGGCAACATGTGCAATTCTTTAAGCTGCGGCAATGGAGCTGTTGCAATGGCCGTATATCAAGATAAATATTTGTTGATTGGCTGCTATGATGGCTTTATTTATGTGCTAAACAAGGAGACTGGAATGAAATTGGGTCGTTTTAATGGTCCTGGACGATTGGTGTTGGCCCTGGCCATCGTTGGCGATAAGGTAAGAATTACATACTTTTGAAAAATTAATTAAAATTAAAGGTTTATTCTATTTGATTTACACACAGGTCGTCACTTCATCAAAGGACAACGCATTGCAAATACTGGAAATACCGTCTGAACTATTGAATCTGGAAGAGTCAAATTAATATAAAAAGATCACTTAGATTTAGTTGTATATTTTGAAATAATTTGCTTAGTTGATAAGTCTTTGAAGACCAAATTAAAAACATTTATTTTAGGAGACTTATTTTCCTTTTATATATTTACAGTTGACAATTTCTTAGTTTAAAACTATGCAAGTGTGTCAGCGGTTTTTATGTTTGAAGAATATTTCTTCGCCGTGAACAATAATAAAATAAAGAAATAGAAATGAAAATAGTTGTATATGTGTAAATAATGCATACGTGTAGTTTTTTTTTTGATTTGTAGATGCGGGTACTAGAGAAATACGTATTGCCTGTCATTTTTCTCAATTGTTTCTTAAGGAATTTGACGTATATGCACTGGACGCACATTTGTCTGCATTTGATGCAGCTTCTGGTTGAGCTTATGTGTGTGATCCCGCAGATAATTGATCAAGTCCGCTTGCTTCTCTAGCAACTCAGCGGTATCTCCACCAGGTTGCATAAGACCCAGTGAGCCACCGGCACGATCTGCGCCACGTAATACATCTGGTGACATCTTAGCTTTATTGAACTTGAGCACCTTATCTGCAAGATAAAGGAAATATTATAATAAAGTGATCATAATTGAGTCAAGAATCACACGAACTTATATAGCAGCCATGTGTTGCAGCGAGCACCAAATTCTCGGCAATATTGAAGGTGGTAACATAGGTTATTGGCGATAACCAGCCGGCATTGCAATGCTTCGAGAAGTCATCACCATAATAGTGATGGATGAGAGCCTGAACTCCCAATAGCATGGAGTTCCACAGTGAAACAATTTGGAGTGGAACCCCCTTCTGCATGTTCGTTTCGCGATGAAAGTCATGATAGCCATTCATTCGGAGATTGTCATGTTGTTTCTTCACAAAATGATCGAATATCTGCAAAGCATTGGGATAGGTCATTAAATCAGATGCTTGAATGAATTAAACGCAAATTTGCAATACTCACAAACGTAATCACCCAGAATGTGGCACGCAAGTAGAGCATTATAAAATAGGCCTCACAGCGTCGATCCTCTGGAAACGAGGCCGCCAGGCCAATGCCCACAAACGAAATGACCGTTGAGATAAGCAAATGTATGCTAGAAAAAAGAAAAAAAAAACAGCAAATATTAATATTCATTTGTATGTGTTAATGGCATTTGGGTGAGCTACGCTTTTGATATCAGCAATAGCATCACTCTTTCACACTCTGTGTGGTGATTCATTGTTACCGGCAGCATTTCCATGCGTGTAGACATGTATGAGTGAGAGTGCATATAAAATATACATACCTAAATGCAGGCACAGTTTTCAGCTTATATGAACCATTGTCATTAGAAAACAGTACAGGATCGAGCAGTTCGTCAGTGTCATGGTTGTGGACTTGCGATCCACCGGGCTGTATAGCTGCGCCTGTTGCTTCGTTATCCATTTTCAATAGTTTTTCTTATTTTTTTTTACTGCAATTAATTGGACACAAAGTGCGCAGCACCTAACAGAAATTTGCTTTGTTTGTTGTTTACTGGCCGGTCAGAGTTGTATAAACGACGTTACCACCTGGCAGAAAAAATGTTGCCGTTTACTTTAACGTTGCCAGACATTGGAATTCGTAATCGTTAAAGAATTTGGGAAATTTTGGTCTGTTACTTCGTGGAATCTTGTCGAGTTTTTGGATTTAGATTTGGAATTTTAGCATACAAATTTTCCCCAAAAAAAGGAACCAGCTTCAGACATTGGAATTCGTAATCGTTAAAGAATTTTGGAAATTTTGGTCTGTTACTTTCGTGGAATCTTGTTGAGTTTTTGGATTTAGATTTGGAATTTTAGCACACAAATTTTTTCCCCAGAAAAAGGGACCAGCTCCACACCTTAAAAAAATTCACCTTTATTTTATCTAATTTTGTATAATATATTTTCATTAAACTATTTTTATATATTGCAAAATTATTGTTAAATGAACTTACATTTAAATTGTGCGTCCGGTGATTATAATTGCTTAGCGTTGCCAGACATCTACTCAAATCCATCGAGAGGTAGTCTATTGTGAATAAGAAAATGTACAGCAAAGAAAAAAGTATTTATTTCTTTGCTTGCAATTATTTATGTTTAAAAAAATTTAATTTTATATTTTAATTCTGTATCAATTCACTCTTTAAGTACTTTAACGCGGTCGCAAGTCTTTGGTTAAAATATCGATACATCGATAAGTAAAACACTACCCTTTACGAATTAAACAATTTGAGTGTTTTGTTTTTGCGCAAATTCAAATTAAATTGTAGCGAATTTGTTAAGCAAGCAATAGAAATTAAAAATACGGGTTATAAATGACTACACCTGCACCGCGCCGCACTAGAGATTTGTTGACATTTGCTGCGGAGTCCGACGATGAATTCAGTATTACCCCCTGCAAGCCCGGAAAAACAAAGGACGCGGCTCAAATTGTAACCAGAAAATTGGATAATTATAGCAACAATGGCAACAAGGAGAATATGGTACAGCAAGGTCCAAGGCCAAATGAAAACGGCCAAGCATCTGCCGTCTACAGTATGCTGTAAGTGTGCATCTTGAGTCGGTTCAATGCCAGAGATTCATGTATAACTTTCAGACCACGACGACGCTCGGAGATGACAATGTTGGACTCGGATAGCGACGAGGAGGACAGCAAGAGCAACCACAATTTAAACTGTGCCATTCTGAACGACTCCTTTGTGCTGAGTCCTGTGCACGAGCTAACGGGCAGCACCGCAAGTGAGCCCTTCATTGCGGGTGTTCCACTGAAGGCCAATGAATCCAATTTGTCGTTTCTTGGTCGCTTTGGCAACATGGGCATCGACTGTAGCAGCAGTGTAAGCACCAATAAGCAATCACCGCATCTGCAAGCAGAACAACAGCTTCCGAGTAAGAAACCAGCACCACCACCATCGATGCAGATTATATCGGAGCATCGCAAAGCTTTGGAAAGTGAAACGCCATTACGTACCGCACCAGCTGCTGCAGCTTTAAAGTCCCACACCAAGCCCGAGACAGAATTCGTGACTCCACAGGTGGGCAACATTGGCGGCAGACAAGAAACGCGCACGCAAACCACTCAAAAGAATCGCAACGATGTGGCAAATGAGTTTCGCTCCCAAAAGGTGCTCTTCCAGACGCCCATGACAGTCAGTCGCGCTGCGCCCTTCACCAGCGACAGTCTGACCTTTTCCCTGTGCGACACCATCAGCGAGAGTCCTGATACACCCGCTCAACCGCCGACAAAAGATTTGCCGCCCAGTGGCAAATCGAAAAAGTCTCTGGACGGTGCATTCCGTCAAACGGAGCAGCAGATGAAGTCCACAGTGCCTGAAATATCGCTATCCGTGCCATTGCCCGTTGCTGCAGTTACAACAGTCGATAAGCCGGACAATGCAACCAAATCGAATGCCAATGTACTGCAAATCAAGAGCCATGAGTATCTTATAATTAAAAAGCTTGGCTGCGGCGGCTCCAGCTCTGTCTACTTGGCACGTCGTAAGGATACGGGTCAGGAGTTTGCTTTGAAAGTGGTTGATCTACAGGCCGATCCTGTGGTGGTGCAGGGCTACCTCAATGAAACCAAACTGCTCGAGAAACTCCAAGGCAACGTATGCGTTGTTTCCCTTTATGACTAGTGAGTTCAATATTATACCAAATATATATAATTATTGTTTAAACAATTTATTCCTTCACTCAGTCAATTGTTGCGTCAGGAATCCAAGCTGTACATGGTGATGGAAAAGGGTGACTGTGATTTGAACAAGATCTTGCAAGGATTCACAACTAATCTGCCACTATATAATCTGATGAACATACTCTATCAAATGCTGCAGGCAGTCAATTATATACACCAAAATGGTGTGATTCACTCGGATTTGAAACCAGCCAACTTTCTCATGGTCAATGGTCGCCTCAAGTTGATTGATTTTGGCATTGCCAGCAACATTGCTGTTGACTCCACTAGCATTATTAAATTCTCCCAGGCGGGCACATTCAACTACATCAGTCCGGAGGCATTAACAGATATTTCGAGTGGCACAAGTCCCATGCGTGGTGGCAATCAGCCTAAGATAAAGATATCAACGAAGTCGGATGTTTGGTCACTTGGCTGCATCTTGTATTTGCTGCTTTATCAGAAGACGCCTTTTGGTCACATCAGGAACATAAATGCCAAGATGAGCGCAATTGCCAATCCCAGCACAAGCATCGAATATCCAGCTCTACCTATATACTATCCACTCATGCTAGTTCATGTGAGTAAATCGAGAGTATCTTATATCTAAAACTCTCTTAATATTTTTCCCCTCAGATGGTCAAGAATTGCCTACAGCTAAATCCCAAGAAGCGTCCTTCGTGTGTTGAACTGCTTCAATATCCATTCCATATGGTAATACCCTTACAGAATTTACAATTGGCATCCAAACGCTGAGTAATAATAAGTTTTCCGATTGTCTCCAATAACTAGAGTTAAGATTCATACTTATACAACATTTTTTTATGCACATTCAATAAGTAAAGAAAAAAAACACAAATTGTGAAATATAATAATGCACTGAATTCTCATACGTGTGGTGTGTATTTAATTCTCATTTAGCATAAATTTTACATACATCATAAATTGTTATAATGCGATACGCTAGCGTGTAGTGTTTATTTATAACAACGCGCGTCTTTGCGACTTTGACCTGTGTATATGGTTTTTTGTTATTATTTTGTTTGTGTATTCAATTTGTTTTTTGCCTAATTTAAATTTTACGCTTTATTTTGTTTAATTAATTAATGCAACAGGTATTGACATTAATTAGTAAATCGAAATCGAAATCGCTTTCCATTTTTTTACCCTTCATTTTTCGCACAATTCAACGTCAATGCGCTTGTTTGTAATTTGCTTTTACTTATAAATTAAATTCTTTTTTTTTTTTGTTAATATTTTTCTTTATATATATATAAAAATAGTTGGATTTTTTATTTATTTATCATATGCTTAATTAAATGTTGCTGTTGTCGGCTAACCATTTGCTCTACTAACATATCTATTGCTGCGGCTACTTTCAATACTTTTTTACTTTTGCGCTCTCTCTTTACAAAAACGAAACGAACAAACAAAAAAAAACGTATAACGAATCTCGATGCACATACAGTTTATCTAACGGAACAAATGACAAATGAATCTTTTGAAGAATTTATTTAATTGCTTTTGTATTGCGTGCTTTTCAAATTGGCATTCAATTCAGTTTCTTAACATATAAAAACGTATACAGAAAAAAAAATGATTTCAGCGCGCACTTTGACGTGATTTAAATGCAGGTTAAACATAAATTATATAGCATAACATATATGTGTATGTATATAAAATAAATAATCAAAATTACAATTTAATATGTATGTGCAACAGCAGCAATGTGTGGTTGTGTATGTGCCTCTTGCCATTATGCATTTAGAATAATTCATTTACTTCGCTTCACATTTAAATGTTCAACATTGCACAAGTTTTGTTTGCTTTTGTATTTTTTTTTTGTTTTTCTTGTTTTCTTTTTTAATTTATGTATATATAATTTTTTTAAAGCATTACTTAATTTCTCCGTAATTGTTTTTACTACTTTAAAATGTTAAATGTTGCTGTTGTTGGGCTCGTTATAATATATTCTCATTTTGTTCCTTTTTTTTGTTGTTATGTTTTAGTTTTTTTTTCTTCAAGTATTTGTAATATTAAACTTTAAACTTAATAGATTGTTAGAATTGTTGTTGTTGTGGTTGTTGTTGCTTTTCATTACTGTGGAAGTTCGACAAACGCTGTGATTGTTGTCAATTATCGTTGTGGTTCTGATGTACTATTATTATTATTATTGTTATGAGGGTGACAATCTCACATTGCAGCGACATTAAATGTCCTAAAAAAATGAAGGGAGATTAGATTAGACTAATATATATATATTGTTATCTTGAGACAACTTACCTGTTCGCCATTTGAAGCATGCTGTTGGAGCTGAGATATAAGCTGCTCCTTTTGGCTAACAATGCCACGCCAGTGGTCATCCTGCTCCCGTGCCCGCTGCTCCAAGTCAACCAATGTGTTGCTCTGCATAATTAAAGGTAAATTATTAATTTCATAGTTATTTCATTTAAATTCTACGATTCTACGATTCTCTCTTACCGTCTTTGTGACCAGCTGCGTTAGTTCATCATTGCGCTTGCGCAGCTTTAGGTTTTGTGTATGCAACTCTTGCTGCTCGGCAGCACTAACGGAGGATTTGCTATTCGAATTACTATTATTCCTACTAATATTGTTGTGGGTATTATTGTGATCGCTGCTGCTGCTGCTGCTGCTACTGCTGTTGTTGTTGCTGTTGCTGCTGTTTGATTGTGTGGACTTATTACTACTGCTCTGCGCCGCCAGCTGTTGTTGCTTCAGCTGCTGTTGCTTTATGTGTGTGACGAGCACCTGTTCCAGCCACTCATCAAAGGAGGCATTGAGGGCGGTGGCCGCATGCGCCTTAACAGCTTCCGGATACAAACGCTGGTACAGCTCACGTATGCGCTGTTGTTCAACCTTTCCAGAGCTGCCACCTGCAGCGGACAACTCGCCACCATTTGCGGCAACTGCCTTTTTCTGTTGCTGTTGTTGCAACTGCAACTGTTGCTGCTGTTGCTGCTGCTGTTGCTGCTGTTCCTGCAGCTGTTTCTGTTGTTGCTGCAAAATTAAAGATATTTATTTGTATATATTTGAAATGGTAACTTAATATCAATATTTGAAAGTATCAATTTAAATTTTAATTACCATTAAATTGAATATATAAATCAGCTAGCAATGTTATTTACACATTAATAAATTAAGATTTGAAATGCAAATGCAAATGCAAATGAATATTAAAATAATTATAAACATTAAGTGGGCCATGTTAATTAAGTCATGCACTTACGCCTAAACTTTGCGCTGTATTTGTTTTCGTCTTTGCTGTTGTTGTTGTGGTTCTGGCGGTTGCTTCGGCATTTTGCAACGCTTCAATCAACTTCCAATTTTTCATACGAACGTCCTGACGAAACACAAATACGTGGCAATTAATTAAAGTTGAAGGAAGAAGCGGTTAAGTAGGTAGTATAGATTAGAGACAGAACAAAGAAAAGCCAGCAAAAAATAAACACAAATTTTTAAAGTTTGGTAAAATTAAAAACACAATAACTAGCATAAATAAATACAAATTAAATGAATTAAAATTACAATCGACTTATTAAAATTAATATAATTGCAGGGCAAATTGTTTAATAATCTGATAAACAACTATCTACTAATATCTCTTGATAGGCAAATTCAAAATAAAATTTGTACATTTGAAAATTATTTCTTTTAAATTGTACACTTTGCAGACTTATCAATGGTTTTTTTTATTTAAATTATTAAACTTGAACTAGCAGCATTTAATAACGAATTCAACTACTTTTTCTTTAATATCATTATTTGTTAAAAGAGACTTAAAATACAAACAAATTTGACAATTATGTACTTACATTATTCTTCTCGCGCTGCTCTTGCAGTTCCTGTTGCAGCTGCTGCTCCTTGTCCTGGAGCTGCTTGGAGTGTTTTTGTGCCTCGACGAGCTGGGACTGCAAACTGGTGTTTTGCTGCTTCTGTGTGGCCTGGGCGTCGTTGAGCGTACGCAGCTCTGCCTGGAGTGCGAGGAGAGCCTCGGATTGGGCTTGGGCCTGCTCCGATTGCTGTGCGGTGGCTTGAACAGCATGACTGTTGGCCTGGTTCAGTTGCTGGTTGAGGGTAACATTGCTGGCTTCCAGTGCCGCCATCTGTTGACGTAACTCTGGCAGTTCCTTGCTGCAGACGCGCGATAGATCGGCCTGGGATTGCGCCAGTTCGGCCTTGGCCGATTCAAGAGCATGGCTCAGGTTGCGCAGCTCCGCTTGCAGTTCGGTATTCTCCGTTTCCAGCTGCCTGCGCTGCTCCAGCTCAAAGACACTGTTATTGAGGCGAGCTTCTAGTTCATCTCGCTGCTGCTCGAGCGTGAGTATGATTTGGTCCTGCAGCTGACTTGACTTCATGTTTTTCTTATAGTCGGCGATATCCTGCTGCATGATCATCAGCTGCGGCAACAGATCCTGCTTCTCGCGCAGATTCTTTGTTAGCTTATCATTGGCACTGGCCAACTCCTGATTGAGGGCTGCCAGCTCCTGATCTTTACCTATCAGCTTTTCATTGAATTGCTGAGTGCGACTTTGCATCTGGGCACGCTCCGTGTTGATCTCCTGGCGCAGTTCACGCAACTTGGCTTGAATGCCAATTGATGCCTCCTGCTCCTCGGCCAGCTGCTTCTCCTTCTCCTCCAGCTGACGCTTCAGCTTTTGGCATATGTCATCCGACCAATCTCCATGATTCGCGGGCATATCCTGCTGTTTGTTCAACAGATAATCAATGAGTATTTGGATCTCGGAACGATTAAGCTCGGCACGCGAAAAGACATTCATTAGGGCAGATACACCCACTGTCTGATGCTCGGCGAGCTTATCCAGTGCCTGGACAAGATCCTTGGCCGCCAACGTGGTCTCCTTCTGCTTCTTGTTGACCTGTTGCTTGGCCTTGTTGTTCACATTGCTGTTCTGCAACTTGGGTGAGCCGCTCATCTGTTGTTGCTGCTGCTGCTTGACCTGTTGCACCTGTTGCTTGGGCACATGTGGCACCTCCGCTGGCTGTTCCATGGCTGCATTGATCAGGGCTACAGCAGCTGCTGGTTTCTCTTTCTTGGCAGCTCCTCCATTTTTCTTCTGTGCCTGCTGTTTGTTGTTGTCGTCCTTACGTTCCTTCTGCTCCAACTTCTTCAGCTCGACAACATCCTTGGGCGGACGCACATCAAAGTTATTCAACACTGGAGTCTCCTCCACAGGCGTCTGCTTAACGGGAATGGGCTCGTTCTTGTTGACCAGAATGCCCACAGCTGCCTTGGGACCAGATCCATTGCGTTTATCCTTTTTGCCCTTTTTGTTGCTGTTATTATTGTTGTTGTTGACCTGATTTTCCTTCTCGGCATTGGCATTGCTGGGACGACGAGGCTGCTCGTTCATCACCTCTGGATCAGGCTCGAATTCCACATGCTGCTTGGACAAGCCTGGCTGAGGGGTCTCCTCATCGAGAAGTCCAACCTCTGAATGGCCATCGGAGAAATCATCCTGCTCGTCCTGATCATTGTTACTGGCATTGTCCTTCTGCTGTTCCCGCTGACGTTGCTTCTTCTCTCTCTTCAGCTCTTTCTTCTTGGGCTTCCGCTGGGATGTCGTATTCCCACCACTCTTGTTCTGGGCATACAAATTGGCACTGAGTGCCCGCTTCTCGGCCACAACCTCCTCAAAGGTTTTGCGCCTGAAGATCTTGTTGATGAACAGGAAGGACAACAGCGAGGCGCTGAACACACAACCAATGACGATCAGTATGTGGAAATCCATATTTGCATACTTTGCGGACGGCACTCAATAGTATTCCTTTTGATTTTCTGGATGCGGGTTACTGCAAACAAGAGTTAAAAACACAGTTGTAAATAAGACAAGAGTGAAAAAGGTGTGAGAAAACTGATAATTGTCATGGACGTCTGAAAGATATCAATTAAAATGTCAATGGAAAGTTTTTTTCTACATGTATCAATCACTCGGGTGGAGTTAGCAACAAGCTTCAATCTCGAATAATGTTTATAAAACATCAAGTGTGGGTTTCTTTTTCTTTTTCGTTTTTGTTCACTGCACACATTATCTGCTCTTAGACAAGCTTTTTTTTCAGTATCACCGATGACGTGTGCCTTTGCAATGAGTGTTCGGAGAATTGTTGACGTTGTTCACATTTTCAAATTTAACGCAAGATCAACGACATTAACAATCAAAAGCAATTATAACTGTCATTCACTCGAAATTGTCATGCATGTGCGTATGTCTGTATGTGTGTATGTATGTTTGTATATGTGGCTGGTACGTGCTTATCAGTTTACCGGCCGGCGAATGGTACTAAAATTCACTTTTGTTATCATTATTTTTCTTTGACGTGTTGTAAATATTAATGTACTTGTTGATATCCCATTGTTTATTATATTCTCCTTCATTTTGTAATTGCGATAGCAGTTGCACTTTAAACCGCTTTATACACACAAGAAAATTCTCAGTCACACACACACACACAGAGATCAGTGTTGGAATATTCCAGACAAGGATCGATGACTGGCATCGATAAGTGTTTGTCTGAATTGTCTATCGGATGCCAAAAATTAAGCTTAAAGAAATTCGCAAAAGAAAACGAATAAGTCAGCGAGAGAGAGAGAGAGAGAGCAAACAACTTGTTGGCCAATTTCATTTGCTATTGAGCGAAGAAAGTTTCATATATTTATGAACCTGTCTTAACTTGAAGCGGATGCCAAGCAGCAAACACTGCCCACATATATTAACACAAAAACAGAATTGCAAATTTAACAGGAAATGCCCATAAAAGACAGAAATAAATATCACTTTCTGACGCACACGTATGCAAATGTTGCAAAGCACTCACTAAAAGCTATTTTTGTGGGATCTCTTCTATCTTCTTCTGTGTTTCTTCTTCAACAACGTCTTTGGTGCGGAGCGCTAACTGGACAAAACACGAATGACACAAGGTGGCGACGGCCAGCAACGAAACAGCGACGTCAACGACGAAACTGACGCTAAAGCTCAGCTCAACTCAACTCGGCTCTCTTTTGTTATCTTGTACATTCACTCGCTCTCGATCTCTCTCTCTCTCTCTCATCCACTCTCTCTCTGGCGTTTATACAATCGTTTGCCGCATACAGTTAGAACTTGAAATTTCAAGTGGGCTCCATAAGCTCTGCTTGCTGTTGTCTCTTCTTCTTGTCTGCGTTGGCGCTCGTTGAAGAATTCACAAATTGCAAATTTAATTCAAGGTTGTTGCTCTCGCTGAGCCAGCAACTGGCTCAAATAAGCGTCATGTTTTTTCTACTTAGCCTGGTAGCTGAGTCAGGTTTTTTATAGCTATTAGCTAAAGAATTTGAATCCTAATAACTTTATATGAATCTTTTACATGTCTGTTACTAAATATTTAATATGCATTATCAATGTATATTCACACCTATTTTTATTTAAATAACTGTATGCTTATAGTTAAAACTAAAGCTACAGGGGAAACAGCCATAGCTACTGGGGCTTTCGGTTAACATCTATTTTTAATTTCTATGTTCTACAAAGCTTTCGCTCTCTGTATTTAATATTTACATTTGCGCACTCAAGATTCAAGTTAATTTTGATGACTACACTATTTAGTCAACAAACAGTCACTGTGCAAAGTGATAATAATTTGTCATTAGAGACATACACGAAAAATATCGATAGCCAGAGTGATAATGACGTCGATACTTGGCAGTCTTAATGATTTCAGGCGTAAAAATTTAACGGCTCTGTGCTAAATAAAAGACAGTCAATGGTGCCAGCCAAACAAAAGCGGCATCTCTGGCGACTTCGAGCGTCCAGCGGCATTAAAAAAGACAACTACAAATAAAAACCGGCAAAGGTCATCAACCGGAAGAGCGCTGCTGCGGAATGTGTGTATGTGTATGTATGTATGTATGTGTGAAAGTCAAAAACTAGTTGCGGCCACGGCTGCTGGCACAATTATAAATATTATTATCAGCAAAACCAACAACCACAACTATAATAAATATGTACATAGTTATGTATTTTAGCTTGTGTGCCTAAATAATTATATTTATGGCTGAGTCGTTTGCTAAATTTACTGCTGCCCTGGTTACATGCAGCGTCAACTGCAAATTTGCCCCAATTTTTGTTGATGTTGTTCAATTAGTTGGAAATGCAGCCGCTGCCGCTGCCAGCGCTTTGTCCATATAGAATTTCTCACTCACACTCAATTTCTACTCGCCACTCTCTCACACTTGTGCACTCATTTAATGTTTTTCTCTTTTTTTTTTTTGTCGCCGTTGTAGTTTTTTATGTTATTCATAAATGCAAGTTTGCTATTTTTGATAGCCAGACATGGTTTAAATTTAGAAAGTTCTTTGCTTTATTTATTTATGTTTATGCAACATGCAATGTTTTTCGAGTGCGCTCAAATAAAGAGAGCGTGCGATTCAAGAGTGTTGGTTGCGTGGGAACAAACATCAAGTTCGCCGTTAGCGGTGTTCCTATTCTTTTTCTTTCTTTTTTTTTTTTTTTTTTGGGTATTTGGTTTGACAGGTCGAATTGACTCAATATGCATGTCGCATTTTACAATGACTCACTCAATATTTCCTACGAGAAAAATAAACAAAAACACACACAGATAGGCAATTGAAAGCAATGTTTGATTTCTATTAATGATTATTGATTGCTGACGTTGGTATTATCAATAGTGACTTTGGCACTTATCGCATGAATGAAAACTAAATTCATGATTTATGAGTTTTTGTTTGTGTATATTCTAAGAATAATGCACTCGCTATATACATACATTAATACATTCATATGTGTAGTTGATAAGAGCTGAAGTGAGAGAAGACTCGGCTACTGTGTGGGAGCGGAAGGAGAGGAAGGGCGTGTGTCGGCTCTCCCAGCCATATGTGTAAATGTCAAAAGAGATGCCCGACATGAGAGCACACACACACACACGCACACAGTCGGACAGACAGATACACGAGCGCAACAAATAGAGGCCAACACATCAATTATGTTTATTTCTTGTTTGATAAAATCGCAACAAAGGCAGGGCAAAAGCACAAACTCAGATGGCACCCGACTGATATATGGCCGGGGCAATCAGACAGCGCCACACACACGTTCTTGGCAAATCAAATAATTCGAGTGAATAAGACAATCATATAGTATAAGGAAAAAACAGAAGAATAGAAAACGAATTTGTTGTTGTCTAGTGCGCTTGACTATTATTTTGCAGTTGAATGGCATTTTATTCATTTGCAAGTAGTGAAAGTATGTAAAAGAGAAATATTCAACGTGGCTTATTAAGCACCTAATTGGCGAGACTCGCAAAAAGAAACATTTGAAAATACGATGCTAAGCATACATGGCTGCCAAGTGACCTAAACCCGATTTTCTATCTATGTGCGGCTGTTGGTCTTCGTCTTTCGTCTGATGGATGTGGAGCACATACAAACATACATACACACACACACACACACTCATACAATCCCAAGTGATGATTTGGTTGGGAGTGGGTAGGCGGGGGCAGAGATCCATGCAAAAGGGCGACGTACGCAAAGCTCAAGACAAAAGGGCGTCGCTGCCGCTGTCGTCGTTGCTGTTGTTGTTGCTGCTGCTGCTGTCGCGCAAAAAAACAACAAATGCACTGCACTTAACACATACACACTTAGACAAGGTAGAAAAAGACCTGGTTTTACTTTATGCAATTACCGTTGTTTTTTTTTTTTTCTTCCACACTTCCAACTTCTTGCAACGTCAACAATTTTGCAACATTTTCACATTGAAATCACAGAGCAGTATCTCTGCCTTAAAACACACACACGAACACACGGTACATGTATGCAGTTTTTTTGCTGTTCGGACCATCCGCCATTTGCAAGCTAGTGTTGTATACGTGTGTGTGCTTGTATGACAGCCTGCAAGTGTGTGTAGCGTTGTCGCGTCGGCAATTTTTCTTTCATTTTCGGCATATATTTTTAAATGTATTTCCCTATGTTTTTACATAATACTAACGCTTAAAATTTAATTGAATCGATTAAGCATAGAAACTTACACTTTTTTTAATTTGTGACAGCGTTAACGAGCAACTGTAGACATTTAAATTATAGATTTCTTTCCACTTCGTGTTTGTATATTTGCTTTGCTTTTGTTTCACTGCAGAGAGTGGCGGTCGGCAATAGTGGTCCATAAAATGTGGAGGCCGGGCGATAATTTATTATAGCAACATTGACCATTGCACACAGTGAAAGTTGTCTGTTGACATATTCCGATAAGAATATTTAATTTTAATGTAAAAAGGGTGCTTTGTGTTGAGGTAAAAGATATAAGAGAAAGTTTCTTTATTATTACAGTTGTGTATCAGCTATATATTAATGTACATTTTGGATTACCTAAATGGAATGGATGTCCTTATTAGACATTTAGTTCTAATTTGAAATGTCAAATGGTTTTTAACTGTCAAGCGCACTGTTAACACAGCTGTGTTGCTCACACTGTAGCAAACTTAGCTATTTAATAGCTAGATCCTGGTATTTTAAAGTTGAATTGCTAGAAAATTTGAAATTTGCTATTATCCGAAAATCTGGCTATTATAATTATATATTCCTTCATGTTTCGCTTTTAATATTTTATTAAAACTATACAAAATAAATAGCTTTAATTTCCTCTAAAAAGTTGGCAGCACTTTTCGTTCAACCGTATAAATTAAGTTGGCAGCACTTTTCGTTCAACCGTATAAATTAATCTCATTTGCATCATCTACTAAAATTAAAATGGTGGATATTTAAAATTCATTTTTAAGTAAGATAGAACGAATATCGCAACTGGTTGATCTTAATAATTTGGAAAGTGTTATGATTCTGTATTCAAAAGTGACTGAAATAACTCTATCGAATATATGAGTCGACTCAAATGAACATTTCTAGTTCATTCATTCGGTTTATTTACGTTTGATCGAACTGTTCGAAAAAAAACACCTGAAAAACAAAACAAATAACACGACAAATTGCTAATAAGACAGAACCTATAGCTGTAGACAATATGATTGGTAAATTATCAGCTTGGTATCGCGACAATGTCTCGGAGGCAGCTGACTGCTTTGCTTGTCGGCTTATAAGCGGATTTGGCATGATCGGCATTGGAGCCTTTATATTAGCGCAAGCAAAACGCCGGCGCTCGCCTTTGGAAAACTACACAATGAAAAGCATTGCAGCAGGTTCGTAGAATGCGAGTGCAAGCATAACATTTGAATAATTTTATTTAATATGACCCTGTTACCTAACAGTTGCTGGCGTTCTTGGAGTGGCACGTCTGGCAGATGCAAATTTCCTGAAGGCGAAGGCGGAGCCCGTCCATAAACAGACGAAACCCACGGGAGATCATCCATTCTTTAGACGCGGAAGTTAATTAATCATAATCGTATTCGTATTCGTATTTGTAAATTTAGTTTGTTCATTACAATAATTATATAAGCATATGAACATGTGCTCATTTCTAAGATTAACTTTAGCGTCCAACCTTTCCCAGCTTGGTGTCAGTCTTTGGATTGGCAGTCAGACTCTGAACAGCGACAATCGTTTCGTTAATGTGGGTTTGCAGCTGACGTAGACTTTGTATTTGCAACAGCCGCAGAATGCGCATGGGGTAATCCAGTGTTGGGTCGTTGGGAGAGACCACATCGTTGCCCTTATCAAAGGGGAACGGTGTGCCGGCAATCGCTTGTCGATCCTTGGCACTCGGTCCAAGGCGTTCGTGCACGATTCGTGCCACAGCCTCCAATTGAAGCAAATGGTTGGGATGATGCGGCACCTTCAATTTTGTGGCCAGCGTGCGCACGCCCGCTATAAATTCCTTATCGTGCACTATTTTAAATAATTCAAAGTTAATATATTACTTGTATGTCAACTTCAAACTAACAACTTGCCATTTATCTTGCCATCAAATATAGTTTGAACTTTCTGCTGCGTTTGTATGCCATTGTTTTTTGGCTCTCGAGCCTCTTGCACATTAATCGACTCGTATTGGGAAGGATCATCCAGGTATTCCAGACGCATTGCGTGCCCAATTATACAGGTGAGCTGCTCAAGCTGCGTTTCGTATGGCGGCATGTTCAGGTCAATGCAGTATTGCTTGTAGGCCTCCTCCCATAGCTTCATATCATCTAGATTTCGCAATTTCTCACGATCCTCTATGGTATAGTAGCGTATCTTTTGATCCTCCAGCCAGAGTATGGTGCTTGCAAATTCTTTACGGTCTGTGTGAAAATGCAAAGCCGGTTAAACTATTTGGTTTTATTAGCGTACTCAATACTCACTGCTCCATGCCACATCGCTGGGCGTTGGATGACCTAAGGCCTCAAGTTTTAACTTAAGCATTGTTTTGTTTCTGCTGCTTTTAATACACAATTTTACAGATTTACCAATTAAAAAGATTTGAGCTCTGTCACCACTGCTAATATGAAAAGCGCAAGGCAAACTTTAAAGCGTACACACTCTCTCTCACACACACACAGGCACGTCCAGTGTCCCTGAATGTGGCGCAACGTGTATGGCAGAAAATCGCTCACCTGCTAATTAATAATTTGGTTTTGTTGCTTGTTATATTTTTTATTTTTGGCTTAACCGAGGGGTTGCCCATCCGGTAAAAGTTTCCGATCTGGTTCGATTTGTTGTACTTAAAAAAATAAGTACATGTCCCAATTTTGAGTGTTTCTAGTTTTCGTACTTAAATTCGGATTTTTAATTTTTTATTTTTTAGAATTTTTTTAATTTTTGCATAATTTTTTTTAGAATTTTCTTGATTTTTCGATATTATTTTTTTTTTTTTTAGAATTAAATTTTCTAACTTCTCTTCCCGAGGGCTGACGAACTTCAAACCTTTATTAAAATGTTAAGCTTAATTTTGTCAAATTTCTAAATTTTAATTTTCATCAAATATATTAATTTTTTATTGAGTTTTTTGCATTTTAAAATTTGCATTTTTTGTCAGTGATGCCAATTAAAAAGATTCTAGCTCTGTCCCGCTGGATTCGTGAATTAAAACAAGTGACACTGCTGCCAACTTAGCAATTTTGTAGCTAGTTCTGGCTATGTTCAGAGTTCGATTGCTAGAAAATTTTCAATATTGCTAATAACTGGAAAACTGGCAATGTTAAATATATTTTCAGCTAAGTTTCGCTATTTAAATTGTTGGTAAAACTTTGCAATAGTCCTACAATAACAAATTTAACAAAAACAGCTATTGTTCCCCCTAAAAACTTGGCAGCACTGTTGTGAAAGACTCCCCGGTTAAAAGGCTGCCACCCTGCAAAATTTTCCGATCTGGTAACATGTAACAAAATGCACAAAGTATGGTTACTTTAAGAAACAGCACAATTTAAATTAAAAAATTTTTGTATGATCCAAAATTCTGAAACTTGACTAAATTATTATACAAATTTTGAAAAGTTTTCAAAATTTTATCTTTAAAATTTGGAAGAAGACAAATAAAAATTAATCTAAGTCAGTGTGGGTCACAGTCTCGCACGCGTGCAATTGCGTTTGGATTGGTAAATCGAACAGCTGATTTGCCCGCGTGCGAGACTGTGCCATCACTGATCTAAATCAGTTTTCAAGGATACCAGACGTTCAAATTAATTGTCACTTTTTCTGTCGGGTGGCAACATCTTTCAAAAAACAGCAGTGCGTTATTTTTGTTATTTTTATTGCAATTATTTTCTTGCAAGCACGCCTTGAACAGGCAATTATTATCAGGCTATTAAGATCAAGGAGTAGGTCAGAGAGATAGTTTTATTATCGTTAGAGTTGTCCCATTAACATATCTATCGACAGAGGTTTTAATAAACAGAAGCCGCCGCCGCGCAACTACTTTTTTGTTTACAAAATGAGTTGCGAGGAAAATGAGAAAAAACTGTCTTTAATTTGTGATCAGGTGCAGTTGTGCATGCTTCCTGCCCTAAAGAACGATTTGGATGAAGTGCAACTGCTGCCAGCACACTTTGAAAGTTATCATACACTGCTACAGCAAGAGCTCCCCAGGTTGTACGATCTTCTACAGCAAAACGAGGAGATTCTCTCAAATGCCTTAAACCAGGAGGTCTGTTGCATCTCATATCATTTTTTTTGTTGACTTGACTCACATATCAATCCCTTTTTTCAGCTGCGTGCTGAGCTTCTGCTATTGCTCTGTGAGTTGACCGCAACGCCGACGGTTTATAAACTGGATGCTGAAGCCGAATATCTACTGAAAAACGCCAATCAGCTGCTGCGTAAACTTTTGTCCATCTGCCAAAACGACGAACATTCCTACATTTTCAATTACTATGAGCAGAAGCTGCACAAGGAGTCTTGGAAGCGACACCTTGGTGGTGTTCACGGCTTTGTCAGATATCTGGAGGTAAAACAACATTCCGATTGTGTTGATGTTTATAAAAGTAATTTTGATTCCAGTCCTACTTCGCTAATGACAACAAGATGTCAACCAAAATGTTAAGATTCAGCTTAGCTATAGGTCTGAACGTAAGGGAATGCTATCACTCGGATTACAAACAACTTGGCATACGAATCTTTTCCAGAATGTTGAGCCATAGCGTAAGATATAACTATCTATAACTGTTTTAGTATCTGTCAATATGCTTCTTAAATTATGCACTTATAGTACGCAGCTGACATACAGCAACTGAATATACAAGGTGTTATCTACGAGAATCTCTTCCGGGATGCATACACCATGGATTCCGTGGACCTCACAATCTCAGTTTGGAATTGTCTATGCCAGTGCTTGGATCATTTTACCGAGCTGGATTCGTTCACGGTGCATATATACTACACATGTAGATGTGTTTATTTGTAAATGCTAATTTTTGTTTTTTTGTTTTTAGTGGAATCAATGTGACGACATGCTTGAGCGCCTTTTACATAATGTCACGTTATCCTCCAATGCACAATTGTCCATCTGCCTGCTGCAGTTCATTACACAACTGGGATATTACTTTGCCATAAACCGCAGTGAAGTCAAAGAATCCTTGGCCAATGATTTCTCCCAGCCCGATCAATTGGCAGCCTGTCGGGAAGTTTGCTCCTCACTTAATGTAGCCACAAATTATCGCTGGGCAAAGGGAATCCTGCAAATGCTTGTCCTGGAGTCCGAGAAGCTGTTGCAAGGTCCCGATGTCTGCATACAAATGTTGAATGCAATGCAACGTTGTTATTTGGTGCACATTGTTCCGATTCCTCTGCCGGCATTAAATGCCCATTTACGCGAATTTTTTACCAAGTTTGTAGCCGTTCTTCTTCAAGGTCTTGTTGTACATGACAAGACTGAGCCTATTATCCAGGTGAGTTATCTTAGCATTCATTTTATTTATAATAGCTTAATGTTTTCCTATCATTATTTCCGCAGCTGACGCAACAGTTTATTGACATTTTTATTTATCAATTGAATAATTCCCCTGCCAACAACCTTAAGGATTTTGCAATTGCTTTAGCAAGCTTACAGCAAGTTATTGTTAAATAAAGCTTACGATTTGTTTAATCTGGTTAAATCTTAAAAGTAATTTTTAGAGAAAAAACGGATGTTTCTGGCTGGAAAGCAACCGAAAAATAGCTAAATGGCTATATTTTATATTTTTATAAACATTTTTTTTTTATAAAACTAAAAGAAAAATTTGAATTGCGCACCAATTCATACATTTATTTAACAGTGATATAACATCGCACTTAATAGTGCTGTCAAATTTAGGAGAAAAAACAGCTGTTCATTAATAGCAGTGGAGTCCATGTTAAAGATACTCTCGCTGTTATCAAAATTGTGAGCACTGTTGCCAACTTAGCTATTTTATAGCTATGTTATTTTAGAGTTTGATTGCCAAAAAGATATTGTAAATTACTATTAGCAGGCTATCTGGCTATTTTAAATAATTGCGATATGTTTTGCTACTATTATTTAAGTAAAAGTGCAAATTTATATGCTTTCCAGTCAGAAATAGATTTTTTGTTAAAAGTTTGCAGTACTGATTGTGACACTGCTCAACACTGTTAAGCAAAGAGTAGCTGAGAGCGAAAATATAAGGAACGTTGTTGTTATTGCGCACACGTGCTTAAACGAAACTGCAATTGTTTATATTGAAATAAAATTAAATTAAATTGATATTATGGCGCTGCTGAGTGCTAAACGTGTAAAGAAGACGCCGCCAGTGGCTGCAGATAGTTCGGATGACAATGAAAGCGACGCCAGCGGCAAGGATGAAGGCAACCAGGGCTGGGCAAATTCAATTCTCAAAGTGCTGCAGACAACAAAACCTGAGACACAAAACAAGACTGTGCTTTCCCGCGCCAAGAAAATCAATGCAGCCACTTCGCAAAATGGCAAATCCAAAAAGGGCTACGACTTTGAAATTGAGGGTGCCGAAGTGAAGGAGGAGGAGGAAGATAAGGATGTGAAACCCGAGGGATCGGCACTAGATGCGCAGCTGACAAAGCAGCAGCGAAAGAATGTGCCACTGCAGCTGCGATTGAAGCCCAGTTTCAGGGACATGGAACGAGAGCGCAGTCTTCGCAAGGTGGCCACCCGGGGAACCGTGCAGTTCTTCAATGCAGTGCGCATTCAGCAGAAGGACATTAAACAGCAGCTGGAGGATGCGGGTCCGTTGGACAGTCGCCAGGATGCGGTGCTCAACAACATTGACAAACGCAAGTTCCTCGACGTTCTAATGAGCGGCAAACGGGCCAAGTCTGCGGTCATTGACAATGCGGTCAAAAAAGAGGAATCCGACTCGGATGATGATGATGACGACGAGCCAACAGATGATGAGATGCCCGCCGGATCTGTTGGCAAAAAGAAGAAATCGGAATGGAATGTGCTACGCGAAGATTTTATGACCAACAAGAAAATCAAGCACTGGGATGAGGAAGATGAGCAGGAGGAAGGCAGCGATGCCGCTGATAACAGTGCAGATAGCGAGGATGAGGAATAATTAATTTAAGTTCTATGATAATTCTAGTTGCTAATAAAAATTATTTTTCACATTGTAAATTGTACAATAGTTAGTTGACCATTTCTGCATTGGCAGTCATATAAATGCCCACAATCAACCCAAACAGTCCAATAGCGGATCCAAATATCTCCACAATCAAAATCTTGACAAACAATGCGGCATTCGCGGCATCCGATAAGGCTGCTCCGGATCCCACGATGCCAACGCAAATGCCACAGCTGAGATTGACCAGACCGACAGTTAAACCGGCTCCAAATGTGGCAAATCCTGTGAACATGTTCCTGGTCATTTGTGCACGACTGTTGATCACCTGATGAATCACATAGGAGTGCAGATTACCCGAGAATACAATGGAGCTGATCAGTCCGTAAATTGCCACCGCTTCACAAAATATGACAGATATAAGATTCTTGGTTTTGATTCGTGGTGATCTCACGCCTCCACCCACAATGCTGGTGCCCGTCGTATAAATGCCCATGGCAGCTCCAACCACAGACAGGGAAACGGCAAGTCCAACTCCCAGTCCAGCCCACATCTGGGGATTCGTCGTATACAGGAACCAGCTGAGTCCAGCTCGTTCTCCCAAACCACACATAACCAGGCTCATTATATACGTGAAGCATGCAAAAGCAATTAAGCCAACAAATCCAAGAATTATTGCAGTATAACCCATTTTTGATTTGTACTTAATCTTTTACAAAATTAATAAAGTTGACAAATTGAAGTTTTTCTCTCATAAATGTCAAATACTGGGTAACTCGATTTCCGATACGACATATTTTCTAAAACAAAATACTAAACTTAACAGGAATAGGTTTTCTCAAAATTCGCCACAAGTTTCTCTTATTTCGAATTTATGCGTTTTTTACTTGTGTATTTCAAATTGATCGGTATTTTATCGCTTTTGAAGTCAAAATAATTTCGGTGCTGCCAACTCATCGCATAACGAATTTGAAACGTAACGCTTCATTTACAGTTAGTTTAGAGAAAAATGTAAACAAGCCAATTTTTAGCAAAATGTATTTATTTTTTTTGTAAGGTTTGCCATATTTGAATTTAACGATTGGACTTGGCCACGCGTTCCAGTTCATCCTTCTTTTTGATCGCATACGAGTTAGATGATCCCTTGGCGGCGTTTATTATCTCATCCGCCAGACACTCGGCAATAGATTTAATGTTGCGAAAGGCGGCCTCACGAGTTCCCGAGCAAATCAGCCAAATAGCCTAAAAAATATAAGCAAATACATAGTTAATAAACTACTTAGAGAATCTGAAGTCGGAAGGGCCCGACTGTAAATACAGTATAGAGTATGACAAGCAACTATTTGAAAAGCATTGGATCTATTAAATTTTTAAATTTTAACTTATCATAAGACACTATTATAAAAATAGAAAAAAATTAACAAAGATAAGGTTCTTTCTTCAAAAGCAAATGTCAATTTGTTAGTTTGTTAATAAGGGTATTAAACCGTAACGAATATATGTAGGTTCAACTATGGTTTCAAATTTAAATCGGTTAATACCGGTTAACGGTTGCTTGACTATTTGAATGTAACTGTCACAAACCTGATTGACACGACGCAGCGGCGAAACGTCAACAGCCTGACGACGCACAGTTCCAGCGCGTCCGATGCGAGTGGAATCCTCGCGTGGTCCGGCATTCACAATGGCATTCACCGTGACCTGCAATGGGTTCTCCGAGGTAAGCAAATGAATTATTTCAAATGCATGCTTCACAATGCGACAGGCAAGCATTTTCTTGCCATTGCTGCGACCCTTCATCATCAATCCGCAAGTCAGGCGCTCCACAATCGGACACTGTGCCTTGCGAAAACGCTTGGCGGCATAACGTCCAGCCGAGTGCGGCAAATAGCGTGCGAATTTCTCCTTAACGGCAATATAGTCTTGCAATGAAATGTCACTGATGGTAATATCATCGCAGTTCCAGCGACCAAATAGCTTTATTTCCGGCCATTCATTGGCGACCACTGCCTTCTCATTCAAAGTAGCAGCATCATCCTCTTGCCAAATATCTTCCTCTTTTTGCTCATTCTGAATTTGCAGCTCCGGCTCAGCATTATTGTATTCACGCGGAAATTCGCCGTAGTCAGACATTTTCTCTTACTTTTCAGTTATCAAATTTTTTTCTTTGAGAATTTGCCAAGTGCAACTGCTCTGTTTGAAATCTGGAGATGAAGTGATTTTATTCAGCTTTCGGTGTGTCTATATTTTAGATAAGTCACTTTTTGAAGGTCTAGCAGTATGGCAACCTCTCAAGGAGGCAGCTTAAACACATTAAGGGTATTCCCGTATTATAAGCGGTCTACAGAAATGTCGTTTGAATGATGATTCTTTTTAATAAATTAGACTGTCAAACACTGTTGCTAATCTAGCTTTTTTTTAAGTTGTTTTAAAATCATTAAATCATTAAATTTTTTTGTGTTTCTGGTGCATATATACTTATCCTATTTTAAACATTTAAATTTTGCTATAACTTATTTATTTCTATATGTGTATTTCCAAATCTGACTTTTTTAACGATCAAAATTGGCAGCAGAGCTTTCAAGAGTATTAAAAAGATATCGATCCAATTGCGAGTAATAAATTATTGTATGTTATAAAAAAACAATTACTGTGATACCGAGTCAAAAAAGAAATAATTTCTAACAGAGTCGATATACAAAATAGGTGCTTTTACCGACTATAACTTTCTGCGAGATATTACTTAAAATGTAGGATACAAATTTAAGGAGTCAATAGATCATTTGGACGTAGGAATGGTTCAACTATTTTTATAGGGATTGTTAAACAAAACACATGTATTTATTACTTTTTAATATGGAATACTTTCTATAATATGTAATAATAATAATGTAGCTTGTGTAGTAGTATCTATAACTTCTGCATTAACAGTAGCATAAAATATACAGTTTTTATATTTATTATTTGTAGTTGTAGTTAATATAATACATTTTTTGTTTTTCGAAATACAAGTGCCAAAAATAAACAAATAATATTAACAACTGCATTATAATCGATAATTAACACACACACACTTGTCTTTCGTTTTAAATAAACAAGTAAAAACAAATTGAAATTAATTTTTACACGACGCGAATTAAACGCACAATTGTTATAAATGATGCTGATTAATAATTGACGAAATGCGCGCAGCGTAAAAATTATACAATTAAACTTTTTAACTTAATAAGTAACTGAAGTCCTATGTAATATCCTGATCGTAGCGGGCGGGAAACTGTAACTGCATATAACGAGTTCTAATTTCCAAAAAAAGAACACTGATTTTGTTGTGTTTGTATTTTTTGTCGGAATGACTTGATGACTGATTGTTGTTCTTGTTATTGTTGCTATTGTATATGGATGAAGCGCGTGACACATAATATACTGCAAAGGGTTTTAATTAATTGTTGTTACGTATTAGTATATAAGTAATCACATTTAAACTGGCACTTACATTGCGTTCACTTAATCCTTATCACCCATCTTAGCCTTGGAAGTCATATAGATGCCTACAATCAGACCGAATAGACCGATAGCTGATCCGAAAATCTCGACAATCAGAATCTTGACAAACAGTGCTGCATTGGCAGCATCCGATAGCGCCGCTCCGGAGCCGACAATGCCCACGGCAATACCGCAGAACAAGTTGACCAGACCGACGGCAAGACCAGCACCGAAAATCAAATAGCCCGAGAACCAGTTCTGGTTCAGCAAATTGTGATTGGTGATTGTCGATTCTATATTGAACTGCTCCAGCTGGCCAGAGAGCACAATGGCAGTGATGAGGCCATAGATGGCGACAGCTTCGCAGAAAATGACCGATATCAAATTCTTGGTCTTAATGCGTGGCGCTTTAACGCCACCGCCCACAATGCTGGTGCCCGTTGTGTGTATGCCAAGGGCAGCGCCAACGACAGACAGAGAGACCGATAGTCCGATGCCCAGACAGGCCCACATATACGGACTCGATGAGGAGAGGAACCAGCCGACACTTACGCGTTCGCCCTTGCCCGTCATAACAAAGTACAGGATAAGGATGATGGCCACGGCGAGGAACAGCCATAGAAATGTTTGTGTTACGACTGTGCGTATTTTAGGCGCCATCTTGCACGTTTTTTTGTCTGGCTATTGTGGAAAACGATGAAGAAAATCTAAATTTGCAAAAATTTCAAGTGGTATTTACCAAATTGCAGGCGTAATTGTATTTTTCTCGGCCGACAGGTGACTGCTTCGTACGAAAAAAAAGAATCCACAATCACATGACGTACATTTTCTCTATCATATGGTATCGAGTAAATCACGCCAATCGATATATATTCGATATTGGCACATGACGTTGAGCTGCAATACTATCGTAGGCTTTATCAAATATCGTCAAAAGATGGCGCCACAATAATAAAAAGTGTGGCAGCCTTGGCTCTCATTTCATTAAGGATTAAGTCGAATTTGTCATTATTTTGTTTTGTACATTAAAATTAAAATTTACTAATTTTCAGTCAAAATTATCTACCTAACATTTAATTTATAATAAAAATTATCTTATTAAATATAAATTTATTGCATTAATAAGCAAATTGTAATATAAGCGATACATATTCTATGTTGGTGCACATGACACTTAATCGTTAACGTTAATTTTATAAGCGTAAAGCTTGTTGCTATGTTACTGTACACTTCAGTTGATTATGCTACTCACAGATGGCGCCACTCTGAAACGCGCGCGTTCGTTTTCATTTGAAATTAAGGTATCCCGAGCATGAACTACGCTAACAAGGATTATATTTATGAAAAACTTTTACTAAAATATGCACTGCTTTCACATTTATGACCAGTATAGTTGAATGCAAATTACATTTCGTTTTTATTATCTTTGTCTGCGGCTCAATGGTTTGCTCGCTTTGCCAGGTGGCATGTACAAGTAAGTTATTTCATCGGCCCTCTTATATATTGTTGAATTGTTACACGTGAAAGATTTTTTTGGCCTACAAAACCGAACCTGCCAGCGACATTTACAGTTCATTGAATTGGCCAAGTTCGGTCCGGCGTCGCCAGAAGAGCACGTTTAACAGCAACCACGTGACGGGAACATAATCTAAAGTCACATCATCATTAAATATTTACACTACATTATAATTTTTGTTCTTCTTAGGCGCGTGCCCGGCAAACACAAAAGCCCAACACAATTCTTAGCCTTGGCCAAGAACTCTTAGCCTCGCGCTCTCTTACTTCTCTCTTTTAGCCGTTGTTGTTGTGTCGACGACAAGCGACAACCGCAACATTCAATTAAACCTAATGTGTTGTTTGCTGTCCCTCCAAACGAGGCTTGGCATTTTCGTCCCTCTCCATACTGCATACATCTTGATAATAAATGTAAACTTTTCGCTTGAAAAATCCAGCACAGCGTAAAGAGTGAAAATAAAATAAGAGTCGTACAAATAAAGGTTAAAAATACGGTATATATAGTATAGAGAAGCATAAAAGTGGTCCGAATATTGTGGTTGGGTCAGCGCCCCAACTGTCTCAAGTCAAATATCACAAGAGAAATCCATTAACCTGCGCTCTTTTTTCCCCTTGACTTATTTTTTCGTTTAGCGCTCTTTATCTTTATCTCTGAGGCTCTGAGGTTCTGAGACCGACATGTTTGCTCCTTGTTTACCCCCGTGTTCATCTAAGAAAATGCCACTAGGTCCCCTTCTGTTGTTATTGTTGTTGTTGGCGTCGTTTTGACTTCTATTAAAGTACAATTTTTCCGAATTACAATTTTTTATTATTTTAATACAGTTTATTATTTTCTTTTCTTACCTTCTCTTGGAGTTTAGAGATCAACTCAATAGTGCTCACAAATCTCTCCAGGACATGTTCAATTTGTAAAGTACGTTCCGTTAGCCTGTAAAAAAATGTATAATAACAGCTAGATTTAATATAATATCTATATTTGAAAAACCTACTGTGCAAGTTCTTCTCTTAGATCCCGCATTGGCTCCACATTTGGTTGGGTTTCATATGTCTGATTTGGTTCGGGTCTTTCATCTGTTGTTATCAATTTATCGATATACATTCTGGCTTCCAATTCAGATTTATCTCTCCCAAAGCAAAAGTAATTTTTAAAACCCTTCATGAGCATTTGTAGCACTTCTGTATCCCTGACATAAATACTACTCTTCACCTCGGAATACGTGGCTAGGAATATTGCTACAAATAGATTCTAAAAGAAATATTTCTGAAGCCCTTCTGTTTTCAAAATTTATTTTGACACGACTTACTAGTAAAATCCCATATATGGTTACAATAGCTGCGATATAGTATATAGGTGCTAGTATGGGTTGTACTTCACGCATTGATATATAATCAAAGTCGCACATTAGAATACGCATAATGTTGATAACGCTGGCAAATACAGATTTAAAGTTTTCCAGTTTATCGCTAAACAGAACTGTGCCCATTTGGGCAAAGGCCAAGATTGTTACCACATAAATGAAAAATAAGCAAAGTATATTTTTGAAAGACTGCGTAAAGAAAAGTGAGATATGTGACTTTAATTTCATAATACAATTATTTCTACAAACTACTTGTGTATTAAACTCAACAAAATCACTGTTTTTGAATTTAAAAAATGTTTTTAGCTCAACTAATTTTTTTTTTCAAAAGACTGTTTAAATTTAAAAAATCGTATCATATGAGATCTTACCAATTCTATAGTGATTGCAAGCAGTTTTAGGGTTCTATGAAAGGATACGAATCTGATGATCCTCAGCCAATTAGAAAATGTTAGAGTTCCCATTGTTATCACATAGATATTCCAGCCGCTATGTAAATTGTCCAGATTTATATAAGTACTTGGATCTCTGTCGAAAGTTTTTTTTATATATTTCACTTCACGGGAATGCCAAATATTATATGCCAATATCAAATACGATGTCTAAATGGATAAAAGAGATTATTATAGTTAACAGAACATTGAAAAAAAAACTGTAAATGAATAATAGCACGTACAAGAAGCAAAACAATATCCGGATAGTTAAGAATATCTTTGGCAAACGATTTTATGCCAACCGCACAAATTTCACAGAATTCCAGATACGTATAGTATAGAATGATTAAATAAAAGACAATGCCCACATAGAATACGAAACTGCCAAAATGTAGAAAGCATTTTAAATGAATGGACTTCACATACCATGAGGATTCTACAATTCCCGTGGGGAATACTTCAAAATTAATTCTAAAATATTTATGATGAACTATAATAATAAGTAGATATTATTTTAATACCTACTTAATAAGTTGAAACATTTCGGTGGCACCGTAGAATAGATTTAGTTCTAGGACAACAAGTCTTGTTGCACGGTCAATCCATCCAGTGTCATATATATAATTTATCGTGTCTAAGGAATCGTTAAATTTAGTATAAAAATTCTTAGAGAATCCGCCACCCTTGTACGTGTGTAAATTGGTAAAAATCTTGTTGGCATCGGTTACATATGGACTGCATAATAAAATAATTATCGTTAATAATGCATTAAAATTTGAGATTTAAAGTATGTGCATACCCATCATGAAAACTATCATCATCCATACTAATGGAGTACTCGGGATAACACGGAATCTTATCTAAATTTTCTACTTTGATTTTATGTAAACATTTCTTCATAGGCTTAACGCGTATCTGTCGTATTCTTGGAACCCCTAAGACTAGGGCCATATTTTTTAGGTACATGTGAGAGGAAGCCTTGTCCGGTTCTTCGGTTAATATCAAATTATCGTAAAGGTTTCTCAAGTAGGTAATATTAATAAAATCAAACATATTTTCGATTCTTTTTAGATTTTCAAAATTGATGGCAAAATATTGCTGTCCATTTCCACAAATTGTCGGTGTTATAAACATACTCTTAGGCAACTCATTGCTTGGGAAAGTGTATTTAGAGTGCGTTGAGTTAGCAACTGAAAGTTAAATAAATCAATATAAAGATCAATAAATCAAGAAGAAAAAAAATATAATTACTTCGCAGACCATAAAGTCAAGCATTCAATCTATAAATTTATCAATCAAAAAAATTTTTAAATCAATCAGTCAAACAAACTGTCAGTCAATCAGACAATAATTCCGTTTTTTTAATCAATCAATAAATAATTCAGTCAGCTAGTCAATAATTTAATCAGTCAAGCTATCTAACACTTTGTCACTTAATCAATCAAACAGTCAATCAATAAATCAGTCAATTAGTTAATAAAACAGTTAGTTATTTAAATAATAAATCAGTCAATTATTTAATAAAACAGTTAGTTATTTAAATAATCTGCAAGCTAGCAATTAGCAATCAACCAATGAAAATATCATTCTGACAGTTAATCGAATCGATCAATCAATTAATTAAATACCTACCAATATTTGTCAAAATTAAAAATATAATATATATAATGAGTTCAGTATTGATGTGATGTATTTTCCTTTCGTCAATATTCTCGTATTTCACCTTTTGTGGCATTCTTTTTTTGCAACTAACTTCGTCTTTTAGTTCAATAATTGACGGAACTTTTAAATATTTTTGATTCTTTTTAGCAATGAACCTAAAAATAAACAAACTATTTCAAAGCATACTTCAGTCAAACTCAAAATTGTATTTAATTACATGAAATTTGTATTGAAATAACATTTTTAATGAAATTTTATGATGTTGCCTACACAGAAAAAAAAGACCAACTTCTAAAATCAAGAACATTCATCTTAAATATTTTGTACTTAAAATAAGAATTTTTTAAGACCAAATTACTAAAACTAAGTTTATTAATTTAAAAAATCTTAAAATCTTAATATAAGAATAAAAATCTTAATTGTTAGGAAAGTATAAATAGGTACTATTTTGTATCAAACAAACGGTAGCACCGTAGCGCTCTGGTTAGAAAGTCGGCTTCAGTTGTGAAGCAGTAGGCGGCGGTTCGAGTCCCACTCGTAAAAAATTAAAATAACAGTTATAATAAAAAATTAAAAGAAAAAAATCAAAATTAAAATTTATTAAAATTTATTTAAAATGTTCTTAAAATCAAGATGTGTTATCTTAATTTAGGAATTTAACGTTCTCGACTCATTTTTTAGACCGAAATCTTCAGAGACCAAAATCTTGATTTTAAAACATTTTTTTTTATCAGTATACTGCAGGGGTTATTTATTAAAGTTAGTTGGCCAAGTTTAAGGGCGTTGCCTGGAAGTATGCAACACTTTGTTAGCGCTTGACTGCGCTCTCAAAAAATATATAGCATATGCATAGGCGCAGCCATTGTTAACTGCTTGGCAGTCAGTCAAGCAGCCCTTGAGCCATCCAGCTATCCAGCCACTTGGGGCAAGAGCAACCAAAACAACAACAACAACAACAACAACTCTAGTAAATGCTTTAGATTTCTATAGACCGGAAGTAGCCTGGCATATAAAAGCCCTTCCGCTGCTTTCCGGTGAAATGTTGCATTTGAAGCAGAGTTGCCTCAGACATGAACACTACAATGCACAACAACAATGCAGCTACAGAAGCAGCAAAAACAACAACAACAACAACAACAACAACAACAACTCTTGCTCCGCACTTAAAGTACATGAAAATAAACTACGCAAAAAGAATTGCTTAGCAATCATAACGTATGCGAATTATGAATACCCTAATCAAATAAACTTAAGAAAATATCTATAGATATAAAAAATTTTAAGTTAAGTATATGAAAATAAACTACGCAAAAAGAATTGCTTAGCAAACATAATGTATGCGAATTATGTATACCCTAAACAAATAAACCTTTAAAAATGTCTATAGATATAAAATATTTTAAGCTTTTTCAAATTAAAACGTTAAAAAAAACGCTTGTCTTAGTCAGTTTCAGTTCAAAATTTTGTAAATATAAAAAGTATTTATTTTTTCTATTAATATTGAAAAGTATAAGACTAAAATCAATTTTTGTTTCTCTTAAATGTCAACAATTTTAATGCTCAGTTTGAAATTCAATAAAAGGGCATTGAATATATTTTAATTGAATTTATTTAACTCCTAAATTTTTTAACATTTAAGGTACACCGACAAATCGATCAGTTGTTTTTAAAACCAATTGTTATAATATTTTATTTACAGATTTGTAGAACAATGCTGATACTCAGAGTATAAAAGTAAACGAAAATCGATGAAATATTTAAAATAAATGTGTTCGAAATTTAATTAAAAAAAAACTTCTTTGTGTATTATGTTTCTAATCTGAATATTTCGAAATTTTGCTGAGATTTTTTATTTACAGATTTGTGAATGAATGCTGATACTTAGAGTATAAAAGTAAACAAAAATCGATGAAATATTTAAAATAAATGTGTTTGAAATTGGATTAAAAACAAACTTCTTTATGTATTATTTCTTTATTTATGAATATTCTGAATATTCTGAAATTTTGCTGTGATATGATGTCCAAGTAAATATACCCTAAGGGAGGGTAATTTAGACTGCAATAAGCCTGGTCAGGTGACCGCATTTAAGCAAACATTTAGCCAGTCTTTGGTCAAGCACAAGTTCAGTAAATACTATACACTGCTGAGTAGGCGTGGCAGGTGGCAGAGGCAGGTGGCAGGGGCAGGTGGCAGGTGGCAGGTGGAAGAGTTCAGGTGGAATATTGCAGGTGGAGCATCAGAGAGCTTGGTACAAAAGGCTGTTGAAAATTTATTTCCTGTTACGTTAGACATTTAGGCCGATTTGGCCAACGGCTGCAAATCGAAAAAGGGGCAACAGATCAAACGGTCACTTGGCCCTCGATTTCTTGGGCTTATCATAAAGCAGCTCACAAGCGGGTTTAAGTACGTCAACAACCTGAGCATCTAAGTATGTGTGTTGCTCTTCTTTTTTTTATCAAACAATAACATGGTTTTGAAACGGGCTTTGAGATTTGGCTTAAAGGATACACACGGTTCAGAGTCGAGTCATCGGGCAAAATGAATTGGTTTCGGCATTTTGATTACTTGAACCTTGCCCACCTGGCCGACAATTTAAATTGATTTTATTTAAGCAAAGTGGCCATCTGGCATTAATGTAATGTAATGCTCATCGCACAACAACTTATGCAAATGAAATTTTCATTTAAATCAAATTTAACTGGCGTTGATTTTTATTTCATTCATTTTGCCCCCTTTGTTTTGTAGGTTTTTTTTTTTTATTTCTCACATTTCTCCACTTGATTTTCGCACGTGGTAAGTGTGGTGAGCAAATGGAATGCTATTAAAATATATATACATGCCATATATAATGTATATTAATAGAAGTTAAAGGTGCATTAATACAATTACACAATGTGTGAGGTTTACACGTTTGAAAGCTGTTTCTAAATAATCAACTTTAAATTAGGAATATTGTAAAATGTTTCAAAATAAGTTGCAGAGTTAATTTTAAAATGTTAAAAAATATATTGTACATTGACATTCAAAAGGTTTCGAAACACTCTAAAAATTGTAATATCCTAAATAAGAAAAAAATCCAGGATTTTTTAAAATTTGAGCTTGTGCAAAAAAAATATATATAATTAAGTCAGGGGTTTTTTTAATTAATAAATACTCAGATTTCCGATCTTTTATATTTTATTCAGTCTTAACCGGGCGGCGTGTCGTCGGGCGGCGTCCTAATTCTTAAGCTAACTCTAATTCTCGCCAGAGGGCGCTTTGTAGCAATCGACAAATGATTAATTATATTTATAGTGCGATAAATATAATTAATAAATAACACTATTTACAATATAATACAGTCTTACATACTACTTTTGACTACGTGTGCTAAATATTACTACAATAAAAAGACTATGAGAATAATATAAAGCTATCAAAATATAAAAATAAGAGAGCGGTAACTGAAAATTTTTATATTTGTAAAGTTGCATTTTAAGCAAATGTACTGAATTTAGAAAAATTTAACTTTTGATCTTTAAGTTTTACAGTAAAGGCTTGTTTAACTTTCCATTTTTTTCAGAAGAGCTGTTTCTTTTTACATTAGATGACTAGTAAAAATATTGGAATAAAGGCATTAATTATGATCTCAAATTAAGTAAACTCATACATCTCAAAGCAGCTAAATAATGGGCGACATTTGTTCTTAACTTTTATTAGCATTAAAGCAACAATACAATTATATATTTCTATACAAATATTGTTACATATTTAAGCCCATGCTTACTTTACTCTTCATTTATTTCATTATCAAATGCGGCCACAAAATGCTTTTGTCTTCTCTTTCCTTCATTTGTCTCTCTCTCTCTGCCACGTAGAGACAAAGCCCAGAGGCAAGTTGGCCAAAAGTGACAAATTGTTTCAATTCAACAAAAGGCAACTGTGCCTGAATAATAAGAACAACAACAACAAACAATATCAACAACAATAACAACAATAACAACAATAGAGAGAGTGCAAAGCAATGTTGGGTGGTTTGGGTGTTTTAAAATGGAAATGTTGCTTACAATCCTTTTGGCCTTTGCTTTCGGAGGACTTTTATTACGCTTTGCTGGCGTTTCATTAGCCGCCGTGTCCTTTTTATCTTTTGTACATGACATTTTGGCCTTTCTCATAAGTCCTGGCACAACAAAAGGTAGTCAAGAATGATGACGGCCATTTGCGGCTGATCCTGACAGCAACTCCACATTTTTATTTTCTTTCATTTCATTTCTTGTTTTTTTTTTGCTCTCTGTGCAATTATCTTAATTTTTTGGCAAACAGCCGTCACATTAGCCAGAATACTCGTAGTCCTTTGGGCCAAGTGTAGCTGTCAGCCACGTGTGATGCTAATTGAAAATAGAAAATATATAATAGCGAATATCAGTGGAAAAATGTTGCTTGCGACCTTTTGGCCAATAATCTTGGCCAACACCAACACCAACAACTCAACTGTTTAGTCAACCGTTCTGCTCGTTTGCAAATTTAACAGCGCTTGATAAAAAATTGAGTCGTTTTCTGCGAATATGTGTGTGTGTGCGTGTGTGTGTGTGTGTGTGTGAACTGTGAAATAGAAATGGAGAAAAGCAAATATTTCAACGTAAGTAAACTACATTAGCTACAGGGCTCCACAGCTGTAGCTGCATAAAGGGAGTGCCTACACTGATAAAAAAAATGTTATAAAATCAAGGTTTTGGTCTCAGAACTAAGATTTTTGGTCTAAAAAATGCGTCGAGAACATAAAATTCTTAAATTAAGAGAACACATCTTGAATTTAAGAACATTTCAATTAAGACCAAGTTCTTATTTTAAGAATAAATGTTCTTAAAATTAAATCTTAAAAATAAAATAAATAAAAAATATTGTATATATTTATATTTTTTTAATTTTTGATTTGTTTACATTTTATTCTGTTTTAGTAATTTTTTAAATTTTGTGTTTTAATTTGATTCGAGTGGGGTTCGAACCGCCTCCTACTGCTTCACAACTGAAGCGGCCTCTCTAACCAGAGCGCCACGGTGTCACCGTTTCGCGGAATAGTACCTATTTTATTTATTTATTTATACTTATGTAACAATTTAAGATTTTTATTCTTATATTTAGATTTTAAGATTTTTTAGATTAATAATTTTAGTTTTAGATATAATAATTATAATATAATAAAAGATATTAGAAATATAATAATTTAGATAAAATAATCTTATTTTAAGATCAAAATATTTAAGACGAATGCTCTTGATTTTAGAACTTGGACTTTTTTTTAGTGTACATTCAGCTGTCATATACGCGTAGGTGTGTGTGTGTGTGGGTGTGTGTAAGTATCTATGTTTGTGCAAGCGTATTTGCCCGTGCGTCAGGTGCAGTTAGGATGCGCTCCATATACTTAGCCATGTAGCTGTATTTACTTCCGTTCCGTTCCTCCTTCAGCCCTTTGTACTACCCTCCTCCTCCATCCAGTCATCATCCAGTCTTCTCTCCAGTCTCTCCCTGGCGTATTCGTGCGGTTGACAGCTCCGCTGCGCGCTTGACTTGATTTTCAGATCTGCTTACGCTAGCCAAAACTACAGGTGAGCAAAGAAGCAAAAAAGCAAAAAAAAAAATAGAGAAATGCACATAAAAGTGTATATAAAGTAGTATCCTGAGTAAAATCACAAAATGAAATGAAATGTTTGTGCATTTTTTTTTTGTAGAGAAATAAAGTTGGAGATAAAAATTGAGAGATATAGACAACGCTGCTTCTTCACTATAATCTAGTTTTTAAAAATTATACATTATTCAAATGTTATTTAAGCATTAGAGAATATATATTTTTTCCGACTACAAAACTTGCATTTTAGTACTTTTTCATATTTTACTAAATATAATTTAATTGCAATTTGATATTTAAGCTGTGGTAAAATATTACTAAAACTATTATCTTTTTTTTAATCGGGAAGGTGTGCATCTTGATAATTTTTGTATTATTTTGTGTATTATGATACCAAATTTTGTGTATCATAATAACTGAGCATGTATCATAGATAAAGACTCCTACTTTTTGCTACTTTTCCGCTCCCTTCAGTAATTTTTTTTGAAATGCATGAAATGATTATCGAAAGTTTTTTTGTTGTTAAAGTAAAAATGCAGGATGAACTTAGAAATAAAAATTAATTAAATCGGGCAAGTAGAACAGCAATAATAGCATAGTTTAAATTTAAATAAATAAATACAAGCCCCTAAAAGCTCGCAGTATTTTTTAATAGTTGAAACCAATGTTTGCATACAGTTAACCATATAAAGTACACGTTGAATTTCTCCTTAAAAAGTGGAAGCTTGATATAAATTTTAGACCCATGGTTTCCTAGGCAATTCTATAAAATAGTTACTTAATTTATTAGATAGTTTAAATTTAATTTCCTATCTGCGCTGCTCATAACTTTTATTATCGATAATTCGATTATTAACTGTTGGCAGGGAAATGTATTAAAGCGTTTACCAGAATAAATTATATATATATAATATATATATAATTTGATTTTAGTCTCATTGTATCTTGAGAAATTCTTCTTAGAATTCATCGTAGCCTACGATTTTCATAACAGCTTGGTGCATTTTTTGTACTCCATACAAATTGACCCACTCTTCTGTATATATTTTCATTCAATTTCCATACATTCCACAATTTACAATGCAAGACTGAGAAAAGTATCTGCAAATCAAACACTCAGCGAAAGCCGATCCCAGAGTTCGCACATTTTCATATATAATGTGTATGTACTTATCGTACTCATATAAATTTGCATTTAAAGCCGCCACAAAGACAACAGAAACAGAAACAGAAGCAGCAAGTCAAAGTGTCACAGACGAGACAAGCAAATGCGATTAAAACTAAACTCGAAGGAAAACAAATACTTTTTAAGACTTGCGGATCGAGAAAGTACTTCTAACCGAGCCACAAATTAATGTGATACTTTGTGAGAGTTCTCTAGAGACGCCAAGAGAATTCGCAGAATTCTGTCAGTTGTCATATATGTGAAACTTTTGTTGTTGTGCAAAACAATGGGAAACATATTAAACTCTGTGAGCTTTTCAGTAATTAATCGAAGTAGCAAAAGCAACAGTGGCAGCAATGAAAATTTTGCATAAATCAAGGCATGCGGCAAAAGGCGCCACCAAAATATGCAAAGTTATTTGCCAAGCGAATGAAGAAGAATGCGGAATGTGCCTTAAGTTATGCAAAGTATGCTATGGAGAGCTCACTTTGAATATACACACACATACATTTATATATATATATATATCTATGTGTGTGGTTGGGTAATCAGGCAGCAAGTAGGTCAGCTGCAATCAAAGACAGCAATCGAGAGAAATGGCAGCCAAATGTATTGTTAGCTCAACGAATACAAAATTTCTGCCTCTTGAATTGCTGTCTGACATTTGCCGAAACAGATTTATCACAACATATTAATACCCATTTATACATACTAATACCCTGTAGCTAAAATATACACAAAATTTATTCAGGTCTGTATTGAAAATCTTTAGAAATATGGAATTTGATTTTTTTACATATATGTTTCCATTAATTTGAAATTTCAACAAAATTATCAAATGAGAATTTTTTATACAAGAAATAAATTAGTTTTAAATGTATTTTATGTTTTGTATTGTTGCAAATTTTTTTTAATAATTTACTTTTAGTTTCAATTCCAAAATATTATTTAAATATGTTCAAACCCGTATTGCATTAATTTTCACTTTTGATTAAGATTTTGTATTATTTGTAGCATATTTTTCGCCATATATTAAAATTTGTAAGCGCAGCTTCTCACTTTTTTATTTAGTACTTAAGGGATTCACATAAGATATGCATTCCACTTTAAAATAAAATTCGTATCCAACTGAATGTGGAGTTTAAAGCAACTTTATTTATTAAATGTGCGATTTAAATCAATTTAATATAATTATAGCTATTACAATTATCCATATGATATATATAAATTTAACATTTTTGCCCAGTTTTAAAATTTACTTAACACTAAAATCTATTAATAAAGCTATTTAATGCCGAAAAAAGTCAGTTTCAAAGATTGTTTTTAATACGAATCATTTAGAATTTGATAATTAAAACATCTCTGTGTTTAAAATTCTGTCTGCTTCATAAAAAGTACATGCTTCATTATACTGTTGTAACTTTGTAAATAGATTCAAGTATAAGCTTTCGCTTAACTTCCAACCTTCACTAATTAAATGAATTTATTCAAATAATATTTAGGCCCATTACCAAATGCGAACAAAAGTAATAACTGTAACGTACACCTCCGCCTACTAAATTTAACTGTATCTAATTAGTATAAAATATCGCTGATATTTAACCTTAATGGCAGGATATTTTCAATTGAAATCGAGAGACACAAGTTTTAATTGAAATTTAAGCACTTAATTTGGCCTCGTTTAAAAGTAGGCAGCGTTGTCTTGGCCAAGTGCCTCCATTAGGCCGAAAGTCGAGTTGTTGAACAAGACTCTCCATTGATTTGAGTTGTATAGAAGTGTACACTGATAAAAAAAATGTTCTAAAATCAAGATTTTGGTCTCAGAACTAAGATTTTTGGTCTAAAAAATGCGTCGAGAACATCAAATTCTTAAATTAAGAGAAAACATCTTGATTTTAAGAACATTTTAAATAAGACCAAGTTCTTTTTTTAAGAATAAATGTTCTTAAAATTAAAATAAAAATATGAAATAAATAAAAAATATTTTTTATATTTATAATTTTTTTTTATTTTTAATTTTTATTTTATTTACATTTTATTCTGTTTCAGTAAATTTTTAAATTTTTTTAAATTTGATACGAATTGGGTTTGAACCGCCGGCCTGCTGCTTCACAACTGGAGCGGCCCACAGTGGGACAGAAAGGGTGGGGGGTGGGATTTAAATCATTTTTTCGATGAACGCGATTTCAAAAAATTAATGCATTCGATAGAGAAATCTCCAAAGATTACAAATCCAAAAGATTTTTGAAATCAGGTAAAAATTGTGGGCGTGACAGCCCCTCAAAGTTGAAAATTTTTTCAGTGCGCGCACAAATGTGCAAATTTTACTAAAACTGCTAACTTTAAAACGGTTTTGTTGTCAAGTTATACGGCCAATCTTTATGTTTTTGGTTTTATATGAAATGTACATTCATTTCTAATTAAATGCCGTAGAATTTTGTTTCTTCACGTGTTGGCTTTTTATCCCAGCGATGTTTAAAAAAAGCACTAAAATTAGGCTATTTTTTGACTTTGATGGAATAGAACAAAAATTGGACTCCGAAGGACTCCACCCCACTATAACAGCAGTCTTCGGTAATCGATTCTCTATCCAATCAACCCCGGTCTTTCTTGCGTCCAGCTGCGTCTAAGAGAGTTATAGGCCAAAAACTGATGCAACCTCGCAAAAAAATGGTGATAGAAGAGGAAGAGCGCAGTACAATTACATACGCTTTCGCTATGCCAGGCATCATACAAGATTTTTCAAAAAAAAAATTTTTTTTTTTTTTGTAACTATCATAACAAAACTATTTTAAATACTTATTAATGTTGTTAAAAATATGAAAAAAGATTGAAATGTATATTTTGGGCTAACAAAAATTGATTTTTTTTTTAAATTTAATATGTAAAATATGCACTGAAAATATTTTTCAACTTTGACCGAAGGCCCAGGGGGCCTATCAAGCCGTACAAACCATCATTTTAAAGCTTAAGAAGTTTTCTATCAAATGCTTTTTAAATTTTTGAAATATCTTTATTGGTTCAAAAGATATGATTTTAATACAGCAAAATGAGAGAATGTCCCACTGTGCGGCCTCTCTAACCAGAGCGCCACGGTGCCACCATTTGTTTTTGGTACGAATTAATACGTATTTATACTTTTCTAGCAATTAAGGTTTTTATTCTTATATTTAGATTTTAAGATTTTTAGATTAATATTCTTAGTTTTAGAAATTTGGTCCTAAAATAATCTTATTTCAAGAACAAAATATTTAAGATGAATGTTCTTGATTTTAGAACTTGGTTTTTTTTTTCAGTGTATATATAAATAAAACAGTGATTGGGGTGGGTGGGTTTTATGTTACGGTGTTTGAGTCATTGAGTCATTGAGTCGCTGACCTGTTACCAAAAATGTCGCTGATGATGACGCGTAATAATTCACAATGCTGCTTTATTTATGTGATGCAGATGTCACGTGTTCCTTTTGTTACGTTTGGACGCAATTTAACTGCTGTTGTCCCTTTTGAAATGCTCTACCCTTAAGTGATGTATGGCACAAGTTCATGAGAAGACATCAAAATGTTGACAACGATGAGGACAACGACGTCGACGTCGACTTCATCGTCTATTGCAATCAAGAATTTATGTTTTCATCGCGTAGTTTGTCTTTACGTTTAGTTGAGGTGGGTTTCAAGTTATCTGGATTTTTGGGGAAACGTGGCTCGTGTTCAGGCGTTTGCTTGGTTAAACGCAATTTAGCTGCATTGCTCAAATTTCCGGCACACTATCTCGTTACTTGCCTCCACAAAGATGATGCCACACCCTCGGGCTAAACTTGATGATTCTCGTATATATATATATATATATACATAACGAAAGCCAAGTGAAGTGTATCCTGATTGCTGTAGCTGTAGTTGTACCTGAAGCTAAGGTTGATGCTGATGCTGAAGCTGTTGCTTCTGCTGCAGGAATTGCTAGCACCATATTTTGTCAGAGCTAGATAAAGCAGGTGTAAATTGATTTTAGCCTCAAACACGAAAGAATTACAATCTCTGGCTTGCCGAAGATTTTATACTCTTGGAGATTGTTTAAACGTGTTGATAATAAATGCTTTTTATTTTGGATTTTTCATGATAGATTTATAATACATCGATTCATATTATTCAGCTTTTATATTTATCTAAAATTTGTTTGGTATAAATTTATTAAGATTCTCTAGGAGCTAAGTCAAGATTTTTCTTAAGTTTTTTTTATTTTTTTATATATACTGCAATATTTTAGTCACTTTTGTTTTAGTTTGTACTCTTCGCAGAAACTTTACACTTCACACTCTAAAATGGAACCCCTCGATCAATGCGATGCACATTTCCTGACAAAATAATAATATACACCCAATAAAAATTATATTCTGAATTGTTAATAATTCATCTTAAAAATGATTTCTTAGAGGGCTTTGTAAATAAATTAATTCTTAAACAGATTCTGAAAGTAAATGCAAGTATTTCTGTAAAATTGAAACAAAGACAAAGTTAATTTTCTGTTTTATTTATTTATGCATATTTTTTTTGAGGTATATCAAGTTGACCCTTATTTAAAATAATATTTTTAGATGTTTCTCAAACCGCAACGCAGCTGTCAACATGTTTGTGGATATGCGTTAGCCGCTCAACAATTGGCCAACAGGTTTGTTAACACAAGTTTGAATTCATTCACACTTTGCTGGCTCAAATTTCGATGCTAATAGCCACTTGTCAGCTGAAAGAGAATGTAATACAATACCTGCTCTAGGTACGTCTAGGTGTAATGGATTATTTGGCATTTTTCATTTGCCGTTGGCCTGGATTAAGGTTACGCATACGCCGCGTTACACGTGGCAAGTATTAATTTAGCAGCTGTGGCATGAAACTTCTCAATACAAATGACCCAGCTAAATGCTCAGTCAAATCATCATCATGATCATCTTCAGCATGTGTACGAGTATTATGTCGCATCCTAGCATATATATATATACGTAAAATAACTCCCCTTTTTGGGATATATACTTGTAATAATCATAGGCAGCATTGACTAGATTTTTGGTTAAGTCTATGGCTCAGGACAATCTCGTTGCAAGTCATACAATAGGAATTTGATTTGGCTTTCCTGAAATTGGCAGTGCCTGGGGATAGGCTTATTTTATTGGATATATTTTTTCGGGGTATATCAAGTAGAAGATGCTTTAAAAATATCATTTTGGATGTAACTAAATTATTTGATCTTACTTCCGAGTTTCTTCTTTTCGAATCTACAAAAAAATCCATCTTAAAAACTAAATGGTTTTATAATTATTATGGATCCTGCGAGTCCTTAAATTTTTTTTTCTATTCTTTCATCATAAATATATGTTTATTTTATTTATTTGACAGTTAATTTATTAATTATATTATTTAAACATTTAAAATAAGGATACTCCGCCATATAAATCTTTTTTTTTACAGGGAATAAAATCGTCGAATACAATACATATCAGTCGCAAATAATTTCTACTGGTTTTCTGGCTTTTGTTTCTCTTCCCGCCGCTTTTTTTGGCTAACCGCAAGAATTTGCGTTTTCTGTGCACGTTTTGCGCACCTAAGTATAAGAAAAACAGCAAACACAAGAACAACATCAACAGCTACAACAACAACAACAAGCAGAAGAGGATGAAAAGCAGCAGGAAAAACATCACACAACGCACCTGAAAATAAAACATCAATTTTTATGCGACAATTTATTGCGCATTCTTTTGCGTCGCACGTTTTTTTTGTATTTTGTTTTTTGGGTGTATTTTGTTGTTGTTGTTTTATTTCGTTTTGTTTTTTGTGTTGCATATCTTGGGGCGTCTGATTACATAACAGAAAATGTCAATGTTTGTCAGGCTGCCATAGCAGCCGGCAGCCATTAGATTAAACAGACGCCAGCGTCTTGGCCACAGCATCTCATCTCATCTCATCTCGTCTCGGACGGACGGACGGATGTAGATGGCGTTGACTGTGTGCGAATTGTGTGCTAATCTTAACAAATTTTGAGGTGCCCTTTTGTTTACGGGCTCTCTATCTCACTTTTATTCTCCCTCCGTCTTATTCTCTCTCCCTACATCTGTAGCTTTTTTCACTTTGAGTATTATAGGAAAAAAGGTATTTTTCTGGTTGTCTTCAAACTTCAGTTGAAACAAAAATGTATTATTTATTTAATAATTGAAATTGCTGAATATAATTAAAATCAATACAATACAATACATGCATAGAGTGATATACTTATAAAATATTTAGATAAAAAGTAGACCTTACAACTAAATATATTTGTTTTGTTTAGTTTTTAATTTTATATACAATTTCATTTCTTAATTTCGTTTTTCATTATTAATATTATTTTAAATTTTTCGTGATCTGTTTTATCAACTGCAAACGATAAATACATAAATAAATAGACTTTATTTATTTAATTTAATTTATTTATTCAACGTCGACTAAAAACATTTAACAGAGCGAATTAACAATTAACTAGGATTTTAATACAATTATATAATAAGATTGTAAAACTGAAAACTTATTTATATTATAATCAAGATTAAATATTTAATCTGGATTGATTGATCAGGAACAAGAAAAAAAGAATACAAAAAAAATATGTGGGAACGGGATAAGTTTAAATTTAGATAAACATATTTATATTGATAGAGATAAAGAGTTGCAGACGCAGACGCGGAGTGAGCATCTACAACTGCTCTCATTAAGATATTAATAGGATTATATAATTAGAATGTTTTCTGCAAAGTTTCTGCAAAAGTCAGCAATAATAACTGGTGAGAAATAGATACGAATTATTTAATAAGCTTAGCTTTAAAGCGTTTCCATGGTAAGCAATACTCCTGCCAAACAATCAATATCCGCCGTTTTATATCGCTATGAGAATACCCTTACCTCCCCGACAGATTAGAGTCACGCCAACCCCATTTTGTCTGCTCAGTCAAGTGCAGCAAACCTCGTCTCTGACTCCCAAACAAAAGCACAACAAATGAGCGTGGTAAAGAGTGAAAGGGGAACGGAAATGAGAACGGAAAGTGGGAGAAAGTCTGGGAGGTTTCGGGGTATTGTATGCAGAATCTTAGCACCATCAGATATGCAATTAATTTGGCCATCAACACACCACAAAGCGGCAAAGACTACGCTCTTGCCACGTATTGTTTTTAGCCAGCAACCAAATTTAATAATGACTTTAATTTGATTTTAATATTGTGCTGTTGTTGTTGTTGTTATTGTGGTTCACTCTCTCTCTCTCTCTCTTTCTCCCGCAGAATTTTCAATTCAATCGCAAAAACTTTTACTACGAGTATGCTGGCTGTTTTGTATGGCACTTCTCGTGGACATCGGCTGTGTTTTTAGCTGAGCCGAGCTGTATATATGCCTGGTTAAGCCTTTTGAAATATTTTCACTCATTATTTAACACAATGGGGCGTTGGCCAAAGCGGTGGGGGCGTGGCATCGAATTCCAGTATTGCACGCAAAGTGAAAATTCCGGCGACTCAGAAAACCTTTTTGCATTATTAATTTGCTTTGATATCAAATTTCATTTGCAGGCAATTCGGCTCGGTTCGGGAAAGGGAATGAATGGACTAAGGGAAAGGTAAGGGGAATATTTGAAGTGTTGGCCAGCTTTTGGGCAGATTGCAACTTTCTGGCCACAGGTCGCATAAAGCCCAAGTTCTGGGCCAATAAATTAAGCTTTATGTGCGGCTAATAGAAAATTTTTACCTACCTTTCAGATGGGCAGCATATGCAAATTGTTGTGCCAGGACATGCAAAGTACCACCAAACACACACACACACATATACATTCCATATAAATGGAAATATACACATGCTGTCACATACACACACACACACACACATAAATTATATGCTTAACAAAAGGCGAGTGGCAGAAAAATGCAGAAAAAATGTTTAACCCAACGCCAAACGATTTGCATTGCATGATAAAGGGAAAGATAAAGAATGCAAAAAGGGGGCGGGGCGGGGAGGGGAAGGTATGGGTTGCAAAAGAGGCAAGGCAGCAACGGGCAGAATTTATATTGAAATAAAAATAGAGAATGGAATATAAGCAAATGGAATCGTTGCGCACCTTTTGCATAAACTTGAAGATTTCACAGTGTCTCAGTGTGTGTGTGAGTTAGCGACTGTGTGTGTGTGTGTGTGTGTGTGGCGACATGGCGTATGCGTAATATCAAAACGGGTTGCGGGTAGACATTATAGCTAAGGGCAGCTGTCTCTATGTTGGCTTTGGCATAATGTGCATAGCCGTAAAATATGCAACGCTTTTTCTCACATGCGTTGACAGCGTGCAAAGAAAGGCACAGCGACAGATGGACAGGGAAAAAGAGAAAGAAAACGAAAAGTTTTCATAAAATGCACACACAAGTTTGTTTGCTTTAATTGGCCATAAAAGATAAAGTTTGAAGTGCACAGATTTCTTAAGGATGCGTATGAGCATGATATTATCAAGCATAAGCTAATCAGCGTCATACCACGATGCAATTTCACAAGAATTAAAGTATATTAAGCTTAACTGCGATATAATTGCCAAAATATTTATTATTCTATTTGTCTTATTATTATTCCTATTCCTAATTCGTTATTCCTATTACTATTTGTATTTATATTACTGTTCCTATGCCTATTTATGTTTGTACTTATATATTTCCATCATTGGGTTTCCTTGGATCTTAATATCTACTTATAGTCACCTACGCAGTTCGTGTTAATCAAAATGATATTAAAAATATTAGTGTAATTTATTCAAGTTATTCCAATTACAGGTAATTGCCACTTAATAGATTATAAATAGCTTTTCTACTTGGTTTGCGTAAAATGTTAAGTGGTTAAATTAAAACGCTTCAGCAAGCACGCAAGTGGATAGCTTGGGTTATTTTTAAATACTTCACTTTTGTTTTATAGATTCCTTGAAGCTAAGTGAACGTGTGTGTGCGTATGTGTGTGTGTGTGTAAGGACTTTACACACAAAGGCAAACCACAACAGCCACAATCAAAGGCGGTTGCAATCGACACGCAAATGTTAGTCGAGTGCCCGTGTGTTCTGTAATTGAAATTCATTTCTACTGTACTGTAAACGTACGTATGAATAAGAAATTGAATGTTAATTTACAACAAGATTGAAACAAACGAAAAATATTTATTCCTATATTACCATTTTATATAAATAATTCTGAGTAATGAATAAATTTTCTTTATATAACTATGATTTTGCCATTTAACAAAAAACTATTTGAAATAAATGAAAAAATGGAAAAGGTGCTTTGTGTCGATCATTAAAATCTGGTTATGAAATTTTTTTGGTTATAGTTTCTGTCAACTGTTTTACTTGGACAAATTTTAAACTCTTTAAAAAGTGTTTATGAATTTACTGTTTAAAGTATTGCGTTATAAATATATATCATAAGTGCATCAGAAAGTGTCAGTCTGAGTGAGTCTCTCTCGGTTGTCAGCTCTTGCTAGGTGTCATATCAGTCAAGTTTTGTGAGTGTGCATTGCTTAGACAGGCTTGATGTGCTAGTTGTGGATGATGTGGAATATGTGGATGATGCTGACTGCTCTATCATTTGTTGTTGTCAGTTGAATATTTGTGCAAACTCAATTAATTTTAAGCACTGGCAACTACTTAATAATAGATTTGATGAAGCAGCAGTTTCTTTTGAACTGGCATGCCACACATAAAATGCATAAGATGCGGTTCGCTCTTGATTTATATTAAGGTATATATATATAGATGCCTGCCATGTGCAGCGTGGAGCAGCAGCAGGTTGAAGCAGCGACTCTTCCACGGCTCTAATTTGGCACTTAAATGCAGCGACGTGCGTGGGACTGACTGACTGACTTATGAAGCGCCTTGGGGAGATGCCACTGTATGTGTGAGTGTGTGTGTGGTTATATGTATATGTAGTAGGCATATGCACACGTATTCACAGTAGCTGGCAACTGCTATAGATTCCTATCACGCGCCACAAAATGCCGTTACGTGTTTGCCGCCCCCGTCGACGATGATGCTGGAGGTGTCTCCCTGTTGGCATGCCACTGGATTATAAGGCTGTGTGGCACTCCAGCCACGGCGGCAGTGTGGCTGCGTCCATCCGTGTCGTTATCGCTGGCATATTCAATAATTGGCGCGCACAGGGAAAGTACTACAACTACAACTACATATTCGGTAGTTTGACATGCCGCCCAAAAGTATGCTGCATTCAATTTACGATCCTCATCAGCGAAGCCCACAAAATATTCACGAAAATTGATTCACGGCATCGGTTGGACCGACAGCTGCAAATGTGTATGAGTATGTGAATTTGTGGCACATATGTGCGAGCGGCAGAGGGAGTGTGGTAAGAGTATACGTAGGTGTTGTAATGTGTGTGCATTTGAGGTGTGCTCACCGCGAGTTTGTCACATCACTTTTGGCTTTTTCACACGTATATTTGTCGCAATGCGCCTTTGTGGTAGTTCTGTAAAATTTTTATTTAATTTAAAAGGGTAAACTAACTGCAAGTAGTGTCCAGCATTAAGCTTTTCATTAAGCTCTTGAGCAAGTAGTATTTTTGTGTTAAATTTTTCATAAAAAGCACTTATACTTGAAACGTTAAACGTAAAATTAAAATTAAAATAAACGTCACACTGTGATGCCAATATTACCATATCACCATCATCTATAGTTCACATGATATACGCAAACTTTTTTTATTATATAACAACAATGACTGCGATTTTATTTAAATAAATTTTAATTGAATTTATTTATCATTTAATTGATTTTCATAAAATTTGATGGGAACTAAATATAATTACATTGATTTTTTTCTAGATGCTGATATACTTCCCTATGTGTAAGACTATTATTCAGCCCTTGTAGAGTAAATTTTTTTTTTCACTTTAGCCTACAGACATAAATGAAAGCATGCTCAAAAATTAAACAATAATTATAATTTGACGCAATCAAATCTTCTATCGCCTAGGATACGAGTACGGCTAGAAAAAGTTAGTGTTTTCTATTGCTGCATTCAATATTTGTTTCACTGCGCATTTCTTGATTTCACCTTAATTAATTTCAATTGCACTTTATTGGCCTTCATCAAAACACATTGTTAACATTATTTGTGGTTGAATTGATTGAACTGAAACCACCAATTGCTTGCTTTGTGCCACTTCATCTCAGTTGCTTTGATTTTTTTGTTCCTTTACCTTTCTCTCTCTCTCTCTCTTTCTCTCCAACACCTTTCTATTCTCCCATTTGCTCTAATTGAAATGTTCACCGTTGCAACTAAATTTTTCGACAGTGCCGAATTTTTCTTATCAGTAAACGCAGCATCTAAAGAAAACATAGAATAAAAAAAAAGTAGCGATAAAAGAGCAAAACTAACTGCGACTGCAACTGTGAACCGGTTTCCAAGTTCATTTCAAAGGTCGGGCCATGGAACCGAACGGGGTTGAGGTGTCTGCAAAGGGCAACAAGTGTTTTGACTGCCGGCAGAAAGGAAGTTGAAGTAAACAAAGAAGCAAGGTAACAGTTGCCTGAAAGATGCAAAGGAAACATATGAGATGAACAGCATCACAGAGAAAGAGAACGAGAAAACTACAGAGGCAGCATAAAGATAATTTAAAGGGGGCTAATCAAAAAATGCAAGAAACTAATAAATTTGTGGAAAACTATACATACAATAATATAAATATTTATAATAAAACGTTCTAATATTAAATTTTTAATTACTATTATAGATATTGTAAATAAGACATTGAAATTTATTGATTTTTTTACCTAGACATCGATAGCAAAATCGTTAAGTATTACCGAGATATTAATTTTAATAACATCCATGTCCTGTGATTGTGCCCATTTAAGAATATTATTTTATGTATTGTTGTAAACATTAGAATGTTTAGATTATATTGGATATATTAGTTTATATGCTTAGATTCGATTAAAAAAAAATATCCCCATGTCGCAAAGCCTCTGCAGACTCGCGCTTCGCTTGCACACTCAGAAAAAAACACCAGCTGCAAAATACAGTACACCGAGCTGAACCATATACTGTGAGTTAAGTGTGCGAACAATTTGTAGCTGGTGTAGCGCGAAATTTGTAAACGAAGAAACGAACCCAAAGTGAAACAAAAACAATAATCAGCAGAAAGATGGAGGCAGGGCTTTAGCTAATTGAAAAGATCGAACCCAATCGCCGTGGGACGTTTCGTTTTGTTCGCCGGCAAAATCAGTTGAAACTGAAACGTTGTCGGTAACGGAACGCGTGTGGCTTTCGGAAGCCGGTACAGATATAGAAATAGAATCGCTCACACTTCTGGGAATACATCAAACGACATTGACAATCAATTGGACAATTTATAGCGTGGCGTTAATTGACCCATCGCCCAGTTTTCTGTTGTCATTTAACTTTCATTGTGTAATCTACGTCTACTATTGTAAATGATAAAGGGGTCAATTGGGTCAAGTGCTCCAAATTGAATGCCCAGAAAAGTTAACATGTGGCACTCTATGCTCTGGTTGCTCCTACTCTGGCCAGTTGTTACCAGAACTGAGTCCATATGCGAATCTATAGAAATACGACAACTCTCAGATTTTGAAAAGCTAAGAAACTGCAGCATTGTTGTGGGTCACGTACAAATCGCAAATCTTAAGCTGCCAGACAATGTTAGCCTTACAGATCTACGCTGTGAAGTTACCGAAATAACCGACTATCTCATGATATATCGCTCAACGGGTTTACTCACTTTGGAGTTGATATTCCCCAAACTGCGTATTATTCGTGGCCAGAAATTGCTCCTTGATCGATATGCTCTCACAGTCTACGAAAATCGCAATCTCAGGGAACTGGGACTTGTTGAACTATTGCGCATTCAGAAGGGCTTCATTAGGATCGAAAGCAATCCCATGTTGTGCTTTGTGGAGACCGTCGACTGGATCTATTTGCTCGGCAATAGTACAGCACAGAAATTTGCCATAAAGGTATTGGTCGACGAATGTCGTTTGAAGAAATTATACGACTTAAAAAAAAAAAAACTATAACTTTTAAATTAAGATTTAATAGTCTAAATATCATATAAAAAATAGTTAAACGATAAAGTTAAAATAGCCCAATTTAATAATTAAATTACATTTACAAGTTTAAAAATGAAAAGTTTTAAAATCAAAAGTCTTAAAAAATAAAATCATTTTATAATATTAGCGTAAACTAAAATAAAAATATAAGAGATTTACATTTATTTTGAATTTTAAACAAAATCTGAAATTTATTCGGGTAATCCCAATATTATTTATATTTTCAGCATAACAAATCGCCGAATCATTGTCCTGTTTGCGGGGGAAGGTCCGCTGATTATTCCTATCGCGTCAAGAAGACCATCAACTGCTGGAACATGCATACTTCACAACAGCGCCTGATTCCGCCCAAAACAGAGGGTTGTCCAAAGAGTTGTGGTCGCGATGGCTGTGATTCCAAGGGCAATTGTTGTAGTCGCAATTGCCTTACGGGCTGTTCCAATCAGAATTGTACACTGTGTGCTAACTTTTTGCGCAATGGTCGCTGTGTGGATCAGTGTTATGCCAGCAGCTATGAGCTGAACAAAAGGAAATGCATCTCAGTTACGGAATGTCGACAGCTGAATCTAATACCATTGACCCAAGGTTCTCGCTGTGTCGATCATTGCCCAAATAATCATAAGCCTGTTGTTGGTATTAATGGGACTTTGCAATGCCAGATGGAGTGTAAAGGCGTGTTCCATGTGAAGCGTGCAGCGGATCTGGATCAATTGCAGGATTGTGTGACCATTAATGGATCTCTGATTATAGAGCTGGTGGATATAAAGGGTGAACTCAAATATAGATAATTCTGATATCAGTTATTAATCTACGCTATTTCAGAGAAAATAATTTCTGCCTTGGAGCAGGCTTTGGATAGCGTTAAGGAGATTACAGGGTATCTGAAGGTCCAACATTCCGCACCGCTGATGTCACTGTCATTTCTAAAAAACTTGGATACTATAAGAGGCGACGAGCTAATTGAAAATAAGTAGGTGCAGCTTTCTGTCCACATGTTTAACAATATAAACTATTCTCCCAATACATTTTGTAGATACGTTCTGTCGGTAATGAACAATTATCATTTAGAACACATCTGGAAAGCTAATCGCCAAGTGGCCCTGCAAAAAGGCGCTATCTTCTTTCATCTGAATCCACGCTTGTGTTATGATAAAATTATGAAGCTGCAGTCTTCGATAAAGAGTGGAGATAAGATTTCCATAGGAGATGTATCTCCAAATTCAAACGGCGAGCGTGTCATTTGTGGAGATTCAATTCGTTCTTTGGATTCAAAGGTTGAGGATGTTAATTCTACAGCGGTGCGCATTGTGCTTGACTATATGAAAAGTGATGATATTGACACCTTGATCGGATATTCCTATCACTATATGGAAGCACCACAACAAAATGTTACTATGTATGATGGACGTCATGGCTGTGGGCATGATAAGTAAGAAAATCCACGAATATATACATTGGTATCTCTTTCTTCAACTTATCTATGCATTTACAGTTGGTTAATGGATGTATCGGCCACCAAGAATCGTCGTCATGTCATTTCTAATCTAAAGCCTTATACGCAATATGCCTATTTTGTGAAGACTCTGACACGTACCGATTACCATATGCAAGTTGATGCCTACTCCACAATTCAATATTTTCGCACACTTCCTAGCAAGTCGAGTCCTGTGAGCAATGTCTTTGGTATTTCGGAGTACAGCACCCAGATTGTAAGTGTTTGTATAACTAGCGACCTATAAAAATGGCCCATAAAAAAAAATATTACTTTGTGTAAAAGTATCAGGTAGCATTTCTGCGGCTAAATAGGTTAAATATTTGTCAACACTCCTAATAGTCTGTAGATTTTTTTAATTTCTTTATATTACTCTCTTCTTGAGCTAAAACCTTTAGTTGATACATATTGAAATCTCAATGTTTCTCGAAAATTATATCATTGAAAATGATTCTAGAAAAAATTTCTCAAAGCAATAGGCCAAAGGAATTAATTAATTAATTGTCGAATTACTTATCTAATCAAGCTTTAATTTCATTAGGCGATGACCTGGTGGCCACCGCGTCACCCGAATGGTAACATAACGAGGTACATTGTGAACTATGAGCTGCATAATCTCACAGAGCCGGAGGCTAATGGTAAGAATTATGCCAATCTCAAGCCTGACAATATCAACGATGTCGATTGTGAGTGTTATGATCTGGAACCGTATTATTCGGGTCCACAGCCGGAGGATGAGAAATATTACAACAAAGAGCAGAGCATCTACGAGGATGCATTGCCAGATCTCATTTACGTCTCGTAAGCATCTCAAATTTTAATCTCCGCCTTTTTTCATTATTTTTCATCAACTTTTTAGACGTCACAAGCTAAAAACAAAGAAGGAAAAGTTTGAAAAGGTTAAAGATTTTGAAGATCTTATCGCTAAACGCCCTAGCGAGTCAATGGTCAGCACAACATCCACAACTACAACAACAACCACAATCCCAAAGACAGAATCAGAAGTAGAATCAGAGTTAATTTATGAAAAGTTCCGAGCACAAACGGAGGAGAAAATACGGATGGAACAGGATGAAGACTCAGAGGAGTTCGTAATTCTGCATGATATGCCAAAATGCAATGATGCCAACGCTTCAGTTGCCAACCAATTGGAACAGAAATGCGTTGTAGAAGAGGAACTCAGTGGCATTAGTTTGTCTGGTTCGCAGCTTTATTATAATCTAACTAAACTACAGCCCAATCAGTATTATCGACTTTCTGTTCGGGCTTGTGTCGATGGTGTTGTCAATGGCTGTTCCAATCCGGTAACAACTCTAGTGAAGACCATGAGAATTGAGGTAGACCAATTTTTGAGTGGCAACTAAAATGCTGTAGTAAGAACGTAGATCGTAGATCTTTTGAAAAAATAATAATTACAGCTCTGACGATCTATCCTTTACGGAAAGCAATACACAAAACTTTATACTCGATTAATCAGTTAATACTCTCATCTCTTTATCCTATTAATTATTTTATTTTTTTTTGTAGGCAGATCTAACGAACTTCTCAGAATCCCAGTGATAATCAACAATCGAATTAAATTTAAAGCGTTTTTATTAATGTTCAGACTGGTTATAAAAGATGAGATATTTTCATGGATCCGTCAAACCTAATCTTTTATGCTTCCCATCTGTCTTAAGTGGATAAAAACAAAAACTATTTAAATTTTTTTTAAAATGTTACAGCCTTGAATGGAAATTATCTGGTGATATTTATGTATATGTAAATTATATGTTAACTGAGTATTAGAATGTGTTAAACGTGATTGTGAAAGTTCCTCTCAATTGGAGTATAAATTAAATTTGAAAATCCTTTTATCTATGGTAATTTGACTTTTCTACTTTTTAGCTTGCTTTGTATTACGCTGAGGCTTTTAAAGTCTTAACAGACATTTAGACGTGGGCGTACCCGCAAAAACCCTGCACACACAATTACTCTACGCACACACATACACACACACACACACACACAGATACACACAAAACAAAGAGCTTTAATCCGGAGGCAGTGAGTGTGGCAGGCACTGATTTTTGACATTTTGCAAGTTGGCACAACGGTTTCGAGCTCAACAATAAGCCTACGTAAACTAACAACAGCAACACCTGAGCTTGGGCTTTAGATTTAACAAAGGCAGAGAGAGAGCGAGAGAGAGAGAGAGAGAGAGAGAGAGAGAGAGAGGGAAGTAAGGAAAGCCAACACTCCACACCACTTCAATGCCTTTGCCACTTGCGTCAGTTGCAAACGCTCAACGCATGCCACTTAATATGCAAATATGCCACAAAAGAGCTTTAAACTTTAAAACAGTGCCAACAAAGAGAATGAAGAAGCAGCAGCAGAAGAAAACAAAAAAAAAATAAATGAAGAAAACTAAAAATAATCCCGAGTCCTGGATGAGGCAAGACGAGAGCCTGAATGTCGAGTTGAGTACGTGTCATGTGTCGCCATGTTTGTGGTGAACTTTGGCTCAGCAGGAAACTTTGCCGAAACGTGTCCCACTCAATGGCGAAGCCGCTGTTGATTGACGAAGGAGCAACTGAAGCAACTGGCGCAACGGGTACGTTGTTTGTACGAAAAGGGATTTCCACTTTTGTTCGCCTGTCGCTGACAGCGGCGAGACCACAATGTCTTCGGCGCTCAGTCTTCAGCTTTTAACATGGCACTCAGCTAAGCTTCGTCCTGATGCGGTTTTAAAGTGCTTGCCCCCAAAACTGCCTTGCGGCAAATCCTAAACCAATTGTATTTCAATATTTCAATGTCTTCGGCACTTTTACTGTTGCGCCATTTTTCGCACGCTTCCTGGCGCGGTTACCTCACATCGTCCATGTCCTCGTTATCCTTGCACTCGCTTGTTATCTATGCACTGCCATGGCAAGCACTTTGCTTTGCTTCACTCTGCATGTGTGTGAGTATGTGTGTGTGTTTGTGTGTGCATGTGTGTTGTATAAGGACGCACTCGTCAGACAGTTTGAACAATTTAACTGAGTGCTTCCCAATTCAGTGCCGAGTTCACCGTGTGCAGCACTTCCATTGTCCTTGCAACACACGGAGAAATCATCGACATCGACATCGACGCCTTTCAGTTTACCTTTTGCTATGAACTCGCACCGGATTTTGGTTTTAACTGCCAGTTAGAGTACACTCTGGTATTGTCCCAACGGTAATGGTTGCATGTAGTTGATATATGAACACATTTTCTGTGTAATGTGAGATAACCCCTTGTCTGGAATGATCTGTCTAACAATTTTAAAGTTGTTGTTGAAATAACAGTTAATGTTATTTTTCATGAAAAGTTAAGGTCATACTCACTAGCACATTAATTAATAAGTTTATACTTGTAACACAATATACAAATAATAAAAATAATTTAATACATAAAAAGGAAATGTTTTATTTTAGATAATATTTAATTTGAAAATTAAGATCTGTATCCCATTTTTTCATCCACTTTACAGTTTAAATTGGTGTTAAGAAAACAGTTGGATATATTTCTTATGAAACAGTAAAATAAAGCATATTGATATTGTAGTTTGAACCTAACATTACTTGATATATAAACAAATTTTTTGCATATAAATTGGTCAGAGCATTCTATTTTTTTAAATTTTAATTCAATAAACCAATAAAAGTAATTTAATAAAAAGAAAGGAAAAGTTATATTTTAGATAATATTTAATTTGAAAATTAAAATCTGTCTTCCATTTTTTCAATCATTTCACAGCTGAAGAAACAGTTTAAATTGGTTTTAAGAATACAGTTAGATATATTTTTTATGGAATAGTATAATTAAGGATAATGATGTTGTAGTTTGAGTCTAACATCATTTGATATATAAGCAAATATTTTTGTATATTAATTGGTAAGAACATTCTATTCCTTATTTAAATTTATACCATAAATTATTGATATTTGCAATGCAACTAACCTCACTTTTTCGCCACAACCTCACTTTGTCACGGCTGTAGCGCACATCGTTCTATTCCAAGCACATATGTAAGTGTAGGTTTTGGCATTTGAGTGTCCAACTCATTACTCTGTTATCCAGTCGCTTTCCTTTGTCTGACCTGACTCACATCACATTACGCATCCAATTGGCAATGCTAGATAAATGTTTCCGGATAAAAAAATAAATCGGTCAGTTAGTCCACTTGAATACGTGGTAAATGGTGGCTCAGCTGATTTTCATTTGAGTTAAATCCAATTGTGTTGATATGGGGAAGTATTTTTGGACCTGACTAAGTATCACATGCAATCAAAGGACTCACCAGATGCACTCTCTCCCAGTAGTACGTTTGCGCATTTCAAAGTACTCCTCTATCGCATTCAGCACTCAATAGGAGAACTCTCTCTCACTCTCTCTCTCTCTCTCTCTTTCTCTTTCTAGCAGCTCTTGCTCTGACATTGACACGGCATGTGTTGGTAGCAGATTCATAAATAATTCAAATGTTGGCAATAGTCCAATATAGTTTTGTACACGCTTCAAGTTGCTCTTAAAGTTAAACATGACCATTTAGGTGATAGGGATATATTTTATTTTCCTATTCTCATATAAATTGTACTCAAAATAGATTCCAGAGTCCAAAACACTTTTTATGTTTGTCTACCAAATCTGGATATTTGAATAATTTATTAAGAATTATTGATTCGGGGGCCTTAACCGTATCTAGCAGTATATGAGAATTTTGTGTTCAAGTATGGCATAATTAAATTCAATTTGTGTGGGCTTTACACTCTCACACCCATTTAGTCCTTTTTTGTTTTTTGGACAGACACGACAGTTGATATGTTGACATTATTGTCAATCATTCACTGTGGGTCATAAAAGTCACATTACATGTTGGTGGTAATTAGTACACTGATTTAGTTCTATTTAGTAGTATCAAGCAATTAACTACTTATATGAGGTCATACGCGTGTCATTGTTAAGGTCAATTGTTTGTCGAAGGCCTCTGCTAAGTGACTGTGATAGATTGATTGAGAGTTTGTTTTGTTAGTTAGAGATGTACTTATTTTAAATAAGCATTAATATAATAATATAGACTATATCGATAGTTAGGAAATGCAGGTCTTTGGTATGCAGGTTCCGGGATACCGTACGCATATCAAGTTTGTTTTTATTTTTGGATCGGATCTATATAGCATATAGCTGTCATAGGAACCTTTGGTTGAAAATGAAGCTTTGGTATGAAAAAGTTTTTTGTTTCTATCATATCTTAACTAAACTGATAGAATATGCATATGGGCTAGTATTATAAATTCTGAATTGATTCGGTTAAAATCGGTCTACTACATCGTTCAGATGCTAAGTCAAAAATCAAGTTTTAGTATGAAAAAGTTTTTTTTTTTAGATATTTAAGCCAATCTGATATAATATGCATTTAAGTTGGTGTTATACATCCTGACCAGATTTAGTTCAGATAAGTTTCCTATATCATATAGATTTCATAGGAATAATCGGTCGAAAATCAACTTTTAGACGAGCGAAGCGAGCAGGGGCGTAGCCTCCCTTGTTTTTATATAGACAGTTTCATATGTCATCGCTGTAATCAAATTTCATTTGTGTTCATATTAGTTAAAATTCTATAGATTCTGCCAACACGTGGTAAACAATGACCAGTTAAATTACCTGAGCAACTTAGCTTTGACCACACTCGTACAATATTGAAAATTATAGCTTAATTAAGTGCGCATTGGAAACGTCAACATAATGCTGCCGAAAAACCAATATCCTCTAGCGTTATTTCTGCTATTACACAACCACAGGGGCTTGTTTCACATTCCTTCGATGGACCATTCCTCTTTTTGGTCCTTTGGTTTACCCCTTTTGCCTATTTCCCCCACACGATGCGATGGCAATTTCGTGTAAATTTGCACAAAAACACAGTTGAAAAGCTGCTAAAGGCGTCCATTGTTGGGTCGCCATATTTGTCAGCCATTTGCAATGAGCATGCTATCTCGCTCGCACATCGCTTCAGTGCATTTCCGTTATGGCAGGACGCATTCATTTGGCCATCATCAACGTTGTATGATGTGTTGGCAAAACGTGTCATCGGATCGACAACGCATGACGCAGAAGAGAGAGAGAGAGAGAATGGAAAAGGGTATAAAAGGAAAGGAATGGGTATTGTGGAGTATATCGACAGTTGATGATGCTGCTCAATAAAATTTTATTTGCAGGTATGTAACTACATACGTGATATGCCATACATACACATGTGTGTGTGTGTGTGTGTGCGTGTGTGTGTGTGTGTGTGTGTGTTTGCTTGTGGGGTAATGGGTTGATGCTTGGGCGTAATTGGCTTGTAATTGAAAACTTTGCGGATAATTAATTGCTAAAAGTTGTCTCACGACATTTTATGGCTTTAGCTGAGGTTTGCCAAACTCCCAGCAACTCGTTACTCGTACTCGTTACTTGTACTAACCATGATCATTTGCTTCTGTCTTTTATTTTTCTTGCCCCGCGTTGTAGGTAAGTTAATTAAGCGGCAGTCAGTAAGTTGTGAGAGAGTTGCAACTGCTTGTGTTGGACTTGGAGTTAGTGTGGCACGTGTTTGGGTTTTTCACTAAGGTGAACTTAGCTACATTTGCCAAATGTTGTTGACTTGCCACAACTCAGTTGAACACCTGTGCGACACTTTCTCTTCTCAATTAAATTAATTGAGATAACTAAAGTTATTCTAAGCTTAAATTTATATTGAACCTAATGCTTATTTTTTTTTGTATTTTATATATATTTTTATGCAGTCAATTAATAATAATCAATTTCCGTTTGCTTATTGTTTTTTATATTTTTTTCAGAAATCATTTCAATTTCCATTTAAATGTAAATTTAATTTAAAATGACAAAATTTTCACCATTTGTGACAAGCATTTCGTCAGATTTATTAATTTGTAATTATATTTATTATTAAATAAAAATTCAAATTTCGTTTCACCTGTCACATTCTCTTTTGTTATTGAAACAATAGCATTAGTGGGGCTTTTTCAGCTGAATAGTAGCGGAATTTGATAATGAAATAAATGCATATTTAATGATGGCCAAGCGTCTTAATATTTGCTTTGCCCATAAGCACAACTAATGAATTCTTAATACGTTTGATAATATTTTCAAATGACGCCTGGTCGTTAACATTGAGACTGGGGCTCAAGTCATTTAGCGATTCTCCTTTCCGTTCTATGTACTTGGTGCACAGATATGTATGTGTCATCAGCCGAAAGGACCTTAAAAAGGACAAGGGACATGCATTGCTTAAGCTATGTGGTTATACTATAAACAAACTTCTTAATTTCCGCGCCACATAAAACTTATCTTCATTTTGTGCCAGGCACCCTGAGCTTTCTGTTTCTCTTTCTATCTTATACTCTGTTTAAGTTTGTTTCTCTTTCTCAGTTGCTTTGGCCATAAAAATCACAACATAAGCTAAAAACTTTATGTTGCTTCTAGAATGCAAAACTGGCAACTGGCAAATGGCAAACGCAAGTTTCCGACTTTGCGCCAATGCATTTGGAGTTGGACACGCAGCTGGAGAAGGTAGAAGGAAGAAGAAGGGAGAAGGTTGAAGGAGACGCCACTGGTTTTGTTGTAGTAAGCAAAACTTTTGTGGCTGCTCAGAGGTCGAATGCAGAATTATGTAGCCGAGGGACAACCGAGCTACACACACACACTTTCTCTCTTTCTCTCTCTCTCATTCTCTGTATCTCTGCCTCTTGTTGTTGCATTATCTTAATGTTCATTAGGTTAAGTTTTGTGCATTTTCCGTTGCTGTTGCCATTGCCGATTGCCGCTGCTCATTTGTGTGGCAATCTCCCGTCGACATCCTGTGCTGCACTGTGTGAGCCTTTTTGCAACTTCAACTACTACAACTTCTACTTCATCTGTACGAAAAAGTTTTTGCATTCCGTTTTCCGAATGCCGACTGCGACTTGTAAGAACTCGTCAGAAGTTTTGTGTCCAAGAATCTCTTTCGAGAAACTTGTATTTGGATACATATATAATATAGACTTCTCCCGCTGATCGCGGTCAGTCACTTGGCCTGCCATAATTTTAATTAAACATTTTTTTTCTTTTGCATGCACTCACCGTGACTAGTAGCACTTCTTGTGGAGAGCAATCAAGGATGCTATTCTGCCCATGGCGCCATCTATTGTCCAAACTTTGCATTAGAAATTCAATTTTCATCTGACTATTGTACACTCACCGCTTGCTAAGTAACTGTGTCTGTGTCGAGTAGAAAGAGTGAGAGAGAGAGAGAGAGAGAGAGAGAGTGAGAGAGTAGAAAGATGCCCATTCTCTCTCAATCCGTAACAATCGAATTGCCAATTCGCGATAACTTTTTTTTCCTTCTGGCCACACAGCCACATCCTGGACACAGTGACAGTTCATTAGTATCGTATATCCTGTCATATTTGTCGTCGTTTGACATTTTTATTATGCGGTATTTGAGCATAATGAAGCTTCCCCTCTTTCTTTCTCTCACTCTCTCTTTTTCATTGTCAGAGACAATACAGAACAGAAAGTAACACCAAGGAAAACTACAAGAAAAACTGCACATAGCTGAACAAATAAATGTACGTTATATATATCTGACGGTTATATGCTGGCACCCAACTCCCTCTATTACAGCAAACACCGCAGATTATTATCAGTCGTTGTAGTTCTCTCGATTACATTTGTAAATTCTAATACTCTTTCATTTCCTGCATGGTGAATTTTGTTTCTTTGCTAAAAAAAATGATTAACTGATATTCGAAATCCAGATTTTTGTTAAAAGACCTAGATGTCCCCTAGATGTACTTAAGAATGATAATAAGAATAAATTATATAGAATATTAATATATAGTATAAATATTTTTATTATCATTTTAGTTTTAGTTTTGAATTTTAATATTTCACAATTTAATAATAATTTTAATCAAATGTTCTTACTTGACATTAAATAAATAAATAAATATATAAGCATAAAAAACCAGAAACCGTAACGATAATATCTGTTGAAATAAAAATTAGTTTTAACTTTTTAAAATATTTAAAAAAGTGAAGCATAATTCTTATTTTGAAATTTTATAATTTAAAAAAAAAAATTAATTTTTATTCATATTTATATTTAAGAATTGAGAAAATACTTAAATTCTTGATTTTACAATCAAAATTAAATGGAATTATAAATAAATATTGAAATTGTATTGGTTTTTCATTATAATTATTGTTCTTTATCGAAAAAGAGATTTAAAATTAAATTACATAATAAAATTATCTCTTACTTACGATCCCTAATTTAAACTAAGCTAGAAGTTTCAACTTACAATAAAGTTAATACGTGCATATAAAAATGTTTTCATTTTCAGCAACCTATGCGAGCTTTATGTTATTATTATTATGAAGCGTATTAACATGTCGGTGCCATAAACGTCCGTTTGCCTTTTGTTTTATTATGCTTTATGCTGTCTTTCAGTTTACTTTTATAATCAGCCAGCGAGCCAAGTTGGGATTTATTAAGTTTTTGTGTTGGCTTTGGTCGGAACTTAGCAGAGCTGTGGCTAAAAGTAATTTGTATGAAAGTGCAAGTGACTTTCATTTGTTGTGACACCGAGAACTGCTGCAGTTGTCAAATGCAAGGGGTGGAGTTGAAGGTTGAAGAGAGCGAGAGAGAGAGAGAGAGAGGGCGCTCAGATAATTGAATTGTTTTCGGTGTGCAAGTGGAGCTCAATGGGGTTGCAAATGGGGTTGTTATGTTAGCGAAGCTCTAATTGGTATTATGGTAGCGAAATGTGGTGGCAGTGGCAACTTGGTAATAGTCCAATGGAATTGTTAAGTCTGCAAAGTCCTTCAAAAGGGCGAGCAACAGTAAGACGTCCTAAAATGGCTTTTATAAATACAAAAATCTTTGATAAAAAAACATATTAAATTTAAAATGTACTGCAGTGCAAAAGAGTGAAGGAAATTACAAATTGTGATTGACAAACGATTGTAAATAACTCAGGGCAATATAAGGTAAATAAACTTTAAAACCTCAACTCCATGATGTTGTTTACAGCTTGCAGTTCGAGTAATTGCAGTGGTAAACAAAGTAGGTGGTTCTTTAGGTAAAAATACTCTAGTCTAGTGCTTTACAGATTACTTAAAGATAATATAAATAATTAAAATATAAATTACAATTCTGACTGTTTAGATATGTAAACAGCTCATAAAAATCCATTAGCATGTTGTCATTTAATTAAAGGGCTGTGTTTTGTTATCCGACTGCATCAGTTTCAGCAGCTGGCCCAGAATGTTGGAACACATGTTCGACAGCAGCTCAGACACACCTCGACAAGCAAGGGGCAAAGGGTAAAAGGGGCAATCGAAGGCTCCATCTGGCAATGGGTGTCCCTACTGGTACCAATCTGCAGCCATGTCAGTGGCAGGCCAATTGTTGCTTTTGTTGTTGTTGTTGTTTCTGCTGTTTCAGGCCCAAAGGCTAAACGTTGAATGTCTGCAAAAAAAAAAACAAAAAAAAAAACGAAGCATTGAATTGAAGGCAGACAAAAGCGAATCGGAAACGGAAGTTGCATGTGCAAAATGTCCGCTCTGTTGTTGTCGTTGTTCGTTGTCAGTGTCAGTGTCGCCTCCTCCTCGGTGCGGTTGCATTGTTGAGTTTGGCTTCAATTTTCTTGTGCCACTGACTTTGGCTTGGCTTGGGTTTCTTTACGAACAGATAACTGAAATTGACAGCCTTTGCCCTGTTGTGCCAAAGCAAAAAGAGATCCACAGTCTGTTCCGACTGTCAATGCTATCTAGCCAGCCCTATTCTATGGCTCTTGCAAATGAGATTTTCAATTTTATGACAAGCTGCATAAAGCTGACTGTTTAGTTTTTCCTTAGTCTTAGATAAATGCCGAGCACCAAATTGCGCATACACCGTTTGATGTATAGTCAGGGGTTATTTTAATTAATAAGCACCTATATTTCCGATCTTTTATATTTTATTCAGTCTTAATCGGGCGGCGTCGCACAGTGGGACATTCTCTCATTTTGCTGTATTAAAATCATATCTTTTGAACAAATAAAGATATTTCAAAAATTTAAAAAGCATTTGATAGAAAACTTCTTAAGCTTTTAAATGAGGGTTTGTACGGCTTGATAGGCCCTCTGGTTAATTCTGGGCCTTCGGTCAAAGCTAAAAAATATTTTCAGTGCATATTTTACATGTAAGATTAAAAAAAAAAGCATTTATATTTTGTTCGAAATATAAATTTCAATCTTTTTTATCCTTTAAACATCATTGTTTAACATATTAAAATGTTTTATTGCGCTTATTTAAAAAAAAAAAAAATTCTCTTTTTTTTCATAAATCGTTTATGATGGTTGGCATAGCAAAAACGTATGAAATTGCACTGCACTCTTCTTCTTCCATCACAATTTTTATGCGAGGTTGCGTCAGTTTTTGCACTTTTAAAAATAAAAAGGCAAATAAAGGCAAACAAAACTGGATAATATAGTTAGAGAAATGTTTCCCGAAGCCTTCTGAAGTAGTGGGATGGTGTCCAAAAGTGTCCAATTTTTGTTATCTTCCATCAAAGTTGAAAAATAGCCTAATTTTAGTGCTTTTTTCAAACATCTCTGGGATAAAAAGTAAACAAGTTTTGAAACAAAATTCCACGGCATTTGATTAGAAATTAACATGCCTTTCATATGAAATCAAAAACATAACGATCGGTCGTATAACTTGACAAAAAAACCGTTTTAAAGTTTGCATTTTTTGGAAAAAATGCACATTTGTGCGCGCACTGAAATAAGGGTCAACTTTGAGAGGCTGTCACGCCCACAATTTTTGCCCGATTTCAAAATCAATTTTTTTTTGTAATCTTTGGAGATTTATCTGTCGATTGCATTAATTTTTTTTGAAATCGCTTTCATCGAAAAAATGATTTAAATACAGCCCCCACCCCTTTCTGTCCCACTGTGCGTCGCTTTTAAAAGTGACGCTTCCTCCATTTCCCAATACAATCATCTCTTCTTAAGCTAATTCTTATTCACGCCAGAGGGCGCTTTTTAGTAATCGATAAATGATTAATTATATTTACAGTCGATAAATATAATTAATAAATAACACTATTTACAATATAATACAGTCTTACATACTACTTAAGACTATGTGTGCTAAATATTACTACAAATGCAAAAATATTTTGCGAAAAGCGCTGGAAACGCTTAATTGTCGTTGATAGCCCGAAATGCATTTGGTAAATTAGTTTGTGGTCAAGACATAGGCCACAAACTGCAACTGCCAATTGGCCGTTGTCCGTTTTGTCGTTTTCCATTGGCAGTTGCCACTTGTCCATTGTCCGAATAATGTTGCCTGCAATTTGCAGCAACTTGGCAATTAAATGTTTCATGTTTAAGAGACAATGACAACAACCATTCTCATACACACACACACACACGCAGTTCCATATATCCACACACAATGAATGTCGGTGGTGTTCCCAATGTGTCTGCCTGTCGTCGCCTATAAATTTTTGATTGCCTTTGTTGTTGGCATTGTACTGAAAAATGGCATTTCATTTGCGTTTTGCGTTTGCGTTTTTGCAGCACGCGCTTCCAGCGCCGAGTGAATTTTACGGTTCGTTGCTTGGCGTGGCACTGCGGTTCCTGCCCCCTATTCCTGCCCCTTGCTACTCCTTGGTTCCTCCTCCACCACATTCTCCGCCTTAACCACCTCAATTCGCTGCCTGCTGTGGGCGGTCAACAGACACATTTCAATAATTGTGCAACAACTGGAAGCGATTATGCAATTTCATCAGACCAAAAGACACACTGCCACAACGAGATGTGGCTAAAAAAAAGCAAATGAAGTAGTAAGAATAGACGAATTCATAATGCTCTAACAGTACAGTTTCTGAGCAGCTCTTTGATGGTTTTTAATTTTAATATTTCAATATATTTGATTGAATTTAAATGGGTTAAGTATGTATTTCTTATGTTCAATGCGAATATGATTGTGAATTCAATTGTGATGTTTCATAACTTATTCAATGCGTACTTTATTGTTATGTATAAAACTGTGCCGTTTCCACTGTTTCACAGCGCAGCTAACTTTTTGAACGTTACTATAGTTACAATCGATAATTGACTACATTCACCACTATCTTAATTTTGTCATCTCAAGTTATTTCACCATTGTATGAATTGATCTATATGAATAAAGATCTTAAAATAGAGGAGCACAAAATATATAATATATTAAATGTCATATTTGCGAGAATATTAAGTGTTTTTTTATTTCTTTTTTGAAAATGTATTAAAAAGGATAGAAAACTTTAATTTAATTAAGTATCTTCTAGCACTAGGAAGAATAAAAAGTCAACTGTAATAGTTAAAAAAATAGCATGATCCGCCTTAACGGATTGCCAATATTTCGGTTCCTAGAAACTGTGCTGCGTTACCTTTTTTTTAAGCTACAACGATGGTTTATACAAAAATTGTGTCGGTTGTAGGGGGAAAAATATCAACTTGCAAAATGATATAAATAAATAAAATAGGACATATATTAATTTTTTTTTTTGTATAAAGAATATTACTTTAAGTGTTTATATTATTTTAGTTAAAAATTATTTAAAATTTACACACCAAACATTTAGTAGTAATTCATTTTTTTGTTTTAATAAAAATATAAAATTTCTAAATATTCAGTGGAATACAATAGTCTTTTTATTTATTAAATTTATTAAATTAATACTAAGCTCCAACATTTGAATCAGAATACTGTATTACCAAACGAAAAAACATAATTTTCTCTGTGTTTCTCAAAGAGTATAAGTGGAACGTATGTAACTTTGAATGAGTTTTTTATATTGTAATATTGATGCTGTTGTTGTTTTGGGAATGAAAGTGGGAGCTGTTTGGAAGCTCTGTCTGTTATATTATATCTTTGGCTATACATCTGCTGAGCTGATATGGCATTTGGGGAAAACGAGCTTTATTTCATTTGTGCCATGGCAGATATGCTGTCAGCCCTCTCTCTCACCCTGTTTCTGTCGCTCTCTCTCTCTATCACTCTCTCTCTCTCTCTCTCTCAATATGTGTATGTTTTATGTTGAAGTGTGTGTGCATGTCCGCCTTTCATTTTGAGGTTATGCAAATTGTTATGCTGATATCATAATTAATTCGCTGGGGAAACAGGCCGGAAACAAATTGGGTTTTGAATGAGTTATTGTATTGTGCGGTATGTTGCATTTTTGTATAGTTCTCATAGTTTTCTCTGATTTTCAATTTCAATACAGTATTCTAAGAGAAAACTTGTACTCGAGTATAGAAAAAAAGAATACTATGCTAGATATGATTTTATTTTTCTTATGCTTGTTAAAGTACGAGTACTCGTATGCTATGTACACATACAGAATTTTTTGTTTTTTAATTTTTTTGCCATTACATTTTAATGAGTTTTGAGCTGAGTTGCCAAAGTTTTCAAGACAAACATAAACTTTATAGTTGGTCTTTTATGTTGAAAGCCAGTTAGCAATAAACGTAGAAAATTATAGTTTGCAACTGGCGAGTCATAAAAAAAGCCACAAAAACAAAATCTACAAGACAAAAACAAACCGAATAACCTTCAACATAGATAAACTTTCTGACCAAAAACAATGACGAGAGAAGCTCGTAGTTAAATTTGTCTATTCTACACACAAATTATGAGCACTTTACTGTCGCTGTTCTCAGTCTCTTTCTCAGTTTCATTCACAGTTCAACTTACTTCATTTTTTTTGCTGCAAATGGCCAAGAATATTTAGATGTAGTCTGTAGTTTTCATGGCAAAAGGAATGATAAATTAACTTCATATTATAAATTCCTTTGAGATCAGTATCCACACACACACATGAGTGGATAAAAAGGGAACTACCCTCTGGGTCCGGGCACCAATTGTCCGTGATATCTGTGGTCGTCTGATTATTCAAAAATTTACATATGCGAGGGAAGCTTAGCAAATTGGTCACTTTTGTTGACTCACTATTAATAAATTGGACAGAGAAGTACATATATTTAAATGTCAAACAAAGTTTATTACGTAAAGTTACTGTAGTTCACTTATATTTGTAAAAATTTCAAGTAGAAAGACAAAAGGCTTAGATTAGCACTTTAAAACCATACATGGAGTTTACAAGTTTTGGAAAAAAAGCTGTTATGGACATTTGCAATGATTTTGTTGGGCCTTAGAATAAGTAACTCACCATATATATTTATTTGAAAGAAGTTTTTATAAATAATATTTTGTTATAATATTTAGAATATTTTTATTTTTTTTTAATTACTTTCCCATACTTTTCCCAATTTTCTTTTTCTAATTTTTAAATTTGTTTTTAAAGGTTGCTCTTTTTTTTCTCTTTAAGAGTTTGCTTTCTTGCTGTAGGAAATCGAATAATAGTATATATTGAAATAGGTTTAACGTATAATTTGATTTAATTTTAATATAACACACCTATATTTTATTCAATATATTTTTGAATATTCTAAACAAGGTCTTTGGATATCAATTTTGCGCATATGAAATCAATAATATATATATTCAATTTTCTCGGACATTGCTGTAACATTTTAAGGCTACTCTCGTGGTATTAACAGGCGTTATACGTGTATGTTACTCGTACTCGTCCTCACTGTCCGTACATTGTGCATGTACGAGAGCTGTTTGTTTGTTTATTTGTGCCCCTGTCTCTGTCTCTGTCTCTGCCACTGTTCCACTCCCACTACCACTTTGTTAGCATTGTAGCCGAGTCTCTGTTCCCACCCCAAACAGCACTTTGCTCTGTTCGCGCTTGTTTCATTTTGCCACCGAGGCCGTAAATACTTAAGCAGCAACAAAAACAACAACAACGACAACAACTGTGTCTGTTTTGGCTGGTGTGGCAAGTGTGGCAAGTGTGACTGGCTATGCTTAGTTCTGCCTACCTCAGGCTACACCACAATGTATGCATGTGTGTGTGTATGTGTGTGTGTGTATTGTGAATGTGTCAAAGGGCGCATTTGCTTGTTTTTGCGGTGCTGGTGGCGTATACGCAATGTGGCCGCTATTTGCCAATGTGTTTGTATAAACAAAGTTGTAGGCCGTCTATTTGTTTGGTCGTTTGCTCGCCAGTTTGTTTATTGTCACACACACTCAGAGGACACACGAAGCCTAAGCCTGGTACCTGAAAGCAATTTTAGCTTTCTTCTACTTCGTCTTGGCAAGGCATTTAGTTACTTTTACAGTCGGCATTTCCTTTTTTGGGCCTACCTTGTCGGCTGTGCGCTTCCGGTGCGTTGTATTGAAACTGCTCGTTATACTTCCGCTTTCTCACATCCATTTGCTGTTTGTCGTTTTTGGCATTGGAATGCTCTTTTGATTGATGGACAGCACATTTATATTCTCCTTTTGTTTGCTCTTCGTTTCACTTTTCTTGCTTTATATAATTTTTTATATTTTATTTTTGTTCTTTTTTTTGCAGGAGACTAATACATTTTTATGTATAACGCTTCATTGACGTTGGTTTACAGTTTGCCTTATTATGGCCCACGGCCTGAACCACATTTATGTAATTGTATTGTTGTCGATCCGTATGAGTAAGTGAGTGAGTTAGTGGGAGTGAGTCAAAGTGTATGGGTGAGTGAATAACTAAGAAGCATGAGCTCTGCTTACCTTCTGCTTGCTTTAAGTTTATTTATATATTTGCTTGAGAAGTTTAACTTATGCGCATTCAACTGAGCTCATATTCATATTTCATTTTGCTACAGTACAGATACTTGAATGCTTCAAGAACAATTTATAGAAATACTTTTCTTTGCTTTTTGAATTAATTTCAATCGATTGAAAATATATTTCAAAATTAATTTAATTTAATTTAAGCTAAAATTGCATATACATATATAAAATGAATTAGAAATGTATTCATAAATAATACCAAATTATTCTGCGCCCAAGTGTTAAAATTGAATGATTTTTATTAAAATAATTCCATTCTGTCTTAAGCATTTAGTTATTCAAAGTCTTCTTATACTCTATCAGGAGAGGGACCTGGGAGATGGACTGGGAAAGGGACTGGGAGAGGAACCTGGAAGATGGACTGGGAGAGGGACTGGGAGCGGGGCCTGGGAGTGGGACTGGGAGCGGGGCCTGGGAGGGGGACTGAGAGCGGAGACTGGGAGCGGGGCCTGGGAGAGGGACCTGGGAGAGGGGACTTGGAGAGAGACTGGGAAAGGGACTGGGAGAGGAACCTGGAAGATGGACTGGGAGAGGGACTGGGAGAGGGACTGGGAGCGGGGCCTGGGAGTGGGACTGGGAGCGGGGCCTGGGAGAGGGACTGGGAGAGAGACTGGGAGAGGGACTGGGAGAGGAACCTGGAAGATGGACTGGGAGATGGACTGGAAGAGGGACTGGGAGAGGGACTGGGAGGAGTAATATTAATAGTAGTATTTATAGTAGCAGTAGTAGAGAGGGTAAGAAAAACAAAGAGAAACTGAGGAAGAAGTACGAGCTCGAATAAAGAGAAATAATTCAAATGCTAATAGAAGTATGAATAGAAGTAGGACTAAATGGAATATAAATTGGAGTATATGTTAAAATAGGAATATTCCTTGACAAGTGTACTTTTTCCGTAAGATCTCTCAGCTCTCTTCTTACCTCAAATTCTCAATTAATTCTCGTGTTTATTACTGATCAGTTCAACGATTTAAACTATAGCCATAAATTTGTAATCCTGACGGGATGCTATCCAAAGGATTGTATCCATACTCTTTAATATACATTTTTGGTTGATAATTTCTCATCTATATAATTTGCTTCTTATGTGACCTTCAGTCAAATTTAGTAGACAGCACTAAATTTGTTCGAGGTCATATATTCGTGTCATCAATTTCGTCTGCTGTTGACCTCTGAGCCTGTGTGAATGTGTGTGTGTTGACTGTCCCCATTTTGTTTGCTTGTTTGATATCTATTATCCTTGAAATAAGATGTCCGCATGGTGAGCTATGTGCAAACATGGGATGTCGTTTTGTTTGTCATTTGATGTCTATGTTCCGCTTTTCTAATTCAATTGTCTTTGTCTTTTGCGTTGTCTTGGCCTACATCCTTGTATTTGGCAACCACATTTGGGCAAAAAAGAAATTAGTTTTGTCGGATATCTGTCAACAAAAGTCAGTTGTACTATTTGATTCGTCTTTAGTTTATCACAGAGTTCTCAAGGTAAGTTCCAGAGTCGAGATGGCTTTAAGTATCCAATTTTCTGGCAGAATGTGCAGATGCTTTAATAATTATCCCGGCTAGTTAGCTGCTTTGTCGTTCTTCTGGGCCCTCGCCTCTAATTTGAGCTAATTTGCAGCCACTCATAAAATTTCGAGTTGCATCAGTAAGGTAACTCAGGCGAGGGGAGGGGAGGGGAGGGGCAGGGGAGTTGGCTCTGAGTCCCGGATATTAGCGCAAACAAAATGCAACACTTGAGCTGAAAAATTGCCGTAATGAACGCGAGTTGCCAGCATCCGGACCCCGGAGGGTTGCGTCACTGCAAAATTGTTTAATTACTGCAAATTCCTTCACTCGACGCTTTTGCACGCTTTGCTGTGGGTTTCTGTATGTCAAAAGAAGGGATGAGGGAGTGAAGGGAGTGAAGAACGGCCGGAGGAAGAAGTGATGCAGTGGCATGGATGGTGGTTTGACACATTTCCAGTTGTTGCTTTTAGCGGCATTTTCGGGTTGGCTGAGTCTCTATGCTTTTACTTCCCTTTTTCAGCCCTACTTTTTGTAGTCACTTTTCTCTCTCTCTGTCTCTTTCTTTTAATTTGCAATTCTCCATTTCTATTTCTATTTCTGCCTGCCGCCATAGATTTCATTAATTTGCCATTAATTTGTATTTTCTTTGCAGTCGTTTGGTCTTGTTGATTTTGCTTTTAGCTGCTAGCAAAAACTGGCGCATTATTTCAACCCATTTGTGGGCTAATGAACTTACTGAAGGGTTGCTCATCATTATCATCATCATCATTATCTCCAAGAGCAGCTTCATCATTAAGATCTTTATGTTGTTTTTCTTCATCTCCGGCTACTTGACTTGTGCCAGACGTTTGTAAATTCGGCTGGCTTAGTTTTTGAGTAGCGCTTTTCAGATTGCTTTGAGAGGTAATGATAAATTAATTTGTAGCTCGAGTTTACATAGTTCACATCAAGTGCTTACAGAGCGAATGCTTCATCAATTAGGCAGCAAATTTGTCTTAAATTTTACTTAGTAGATGATATGTATAATGATTCTCGGTAATTATATATGCACAGGCATTTTAAAATAATTCACAAAAATGTTTATTTTGTTTCACTTCAAGTGTTTACTTTAAATATTTAACGACTATTATATAAAGTAAATCGTGAATTTCAGAAGATTTCATCACTAATAAACTAATAGATTCTAATATGTAAATATAAAAATAATAACACACATATTTGTAAAATACGAGAGACAGCAGATGTACAGATTACAGCGGATCAACAACAGCACAATTAAAATAGAGCAACAGCAGAATAATACAAGATATAGAACAGTGGAATAACAGCAGTGAAAAAACAGAAACTTTTAGTATTTTTTTCGATAATGGATTATTGAGGCAGCAGATGATAAAACAACACTTGTATCTATTTATTTTTCAACAAATTAAATAAATAAAGGCGGTTATTTCCAGCCTTTTTTACAATTTGCAGCTAGCAGTAAGGGTCTCTGCTTTTCTACTACAATTCCATATTTTTAATTGTTGTTTTTTTCAAAGGAAAAATTGGAAACATCATTGACTTGGAGGTGAGTTTTACTTATCGATATTTCACTGTAAAGTTCGACATATCTAAATAATATCGCATTGAATATCATATCGTTTTCTGCTAAGATATCGAAAATTAATATCGACATAATATCGATATTAGTCTTTCAAAGTCCATCTCTAAGCTGAATTAACAACGCTATTAGAATTTTCGAGATAAATTAATTTTACCAACCATTGTAACTTTCCTATGATTTTCATTAAAAAAAACTATTGAGTGAATAACCTATGAACAAAATTAATGCAAAATGCAATATATTAAGCTGCAAAATATTAAATTTCGTCTAGACAAAGATATGTTGTATTAAAAATTAATGATTGCACTTAAATTACTCGTGTACTGGTATTTGTAGACTTAATGCGCTCGACCGATTGCCGCATTAGTCTGTAATCAAGGTAAGTCATTAATTATATGTACCTAGACTTAATATGACCAACTCGTATGCTGCTCGACTTAGCCTTGGATTACCTTTAGTTGCTGACCCCAAAATGCCAGTGAACTCAATTAAGGGCATTGCATGCAATCGCCTACAAAATGCTAATGAACAACAAATTTGGCACAAGTAAGAGAGTTTGAAATTTTTGATATGGCCAAGCAAATGAATGGAAGGGAAAGGAAAGTTAAGGCCAGGACGGGACTGACGACAGGCGACACGATTAATAATTGTCAGAAAATATTGTACCATCTGTATGTGTGTGTGTGTGTGTGTGTGTGTATTATAAATCTGTAAGCGAGAGTGAAAACTGTAATTAATGGCTCAACAACAACAACAGTAACAGCAACAAAATTGTCCATTTTACTAATCTGCAACACAAATATTTCATGAGCATACTAAATCGCCGAGGCGAGTCTATATGTTTGTGGGATGTTTGTGTATATATGCGTGTCGGTGTGTGTGTGTGTGTTGACTTGATATTATGAACTGGCAAACCGGCACCCAAGGGCAATCATATTCAAATTAATATACCCAATGTGTTGTACAGTCATAAATTTTCAAGTCAGGCTCAGTTAGCTGCCAACTGTGGCAACTGTTCATGTTGTTTTTGTTGTAGTTGTAACTGTTACTGTTGCTGTTACTGTTACTGTTACTGTTGTTGTTGCTGTTGTTGTTGCTGTGGGTCTGTTGCCTGGCCAGGCTACCTTCACCTTGTAAACAAGATAATTATGGCAGCAACTATGACAGCGAGCTTCCTGTTCCTGGACAGCGCACTCTAACCCAACTCGCTATCTCTCACTCTCTCTCTCTTCCCTTCTATATCTCTGTCTCTGTCTCCGTTTCACTTTGCCTCTTGCCTCTCACTTGGTCTCGTGGGTGGCCCAAAGTAAACTCATTTCCTGCCAGACGATTTTGACTGTTACACGAAATGTTGACAATGCCTAAATGCAAAAGGGGAGAGACTCCCAACCATTTGGGCTTAGCGTTTTGTGTATTGGACGGACAGGACTACAGGACTATACAAAGGACATGCAGAACCTAATGAGACTGTTGGGCTAACGTTAACCCGGGTCTTGTCTTTGGCTATTGACTTGGCTTGTTAACGGCGCGAGCAAACAAGAATCGCCAGCATGCCCAAAATTCTGTCAACACTTGAGACAAATTTGTCTGCACCCGAA